>OZ010593.1:74994489-75309489 GCA_963932145.1 Acanthosepion lycidas | reverse complement strand
AGATGCTAGAGGTTGTTGTTTTTTTAATTTTCTTTTCTTCCCCAACTTAATGAATTTTAGCTACTTATTTAAATTTTAACATAGTTTAAACTGCAACGTTTCCTAAAAATTAAAGTGACTTTTGGTAGTTTGCCCACATCCCATTACCCTCCAAAGCCTATAGTCATGTGTGAGGGGTCAAATAGTGAGTGAAAAAAGTGTAGATCTTCTCGATCACATAAAGGCATATAAAAAAAAATTACATAACACTTCTTTAACTCATATATATATAAAATCTAGTATAAGAGGAGAATTTCTTTTCTTAAGAGACTCTGCTCAAAATCAAAGTGACCAGTTGGACAGATTTGCATCCACATATGTGAGTGACAGCAAATATAAAATTAAAATTATTTAATGATAACAGATTAAGGTAAAGAGAACAAAAATGAATAAATAAGTAAACAAATAAAACTATAATATACAACTACATAAAAAAAAATCTTTTATCAAATAAGTAAAAGAGTAGAGAAAGAATAAATAAATAAAACCCACATTCATGAACCTATGTTAAGTCTTTTAGTAGGTTGGTGCCTATTAAGAAGTGAATATTATGAATGAATTCCTATTCTGATAACATTATAGTTTGGGATTGACAAAGCAGCATGTGGATTAGGGCAGGCTGATTTTTCACTTTTTATTTTATTTTAGAAAATCAATATTGCACTCTGTGAAAACTAGGGTTTCATGTAATAACTACTGACACCAAAAATTAGTCATAGCTTTTACCAATCTTTGAACATTTAGGTTTAAAGATCATCTGAAAAATGTACAAAAATAACTAATTTACTATTGCAAGAATAAGTCCAAATAAAGTTGGTATTTTTTGTATTAGATACATTGAATAGAAAATATATTCAAATCAGAATTCTAATTATGATCACCACAAGCAAAATATTCAATTTACTGTGTTCAATAAGTGAAAACTGTAAAACTTGTAAATGATTACAAAAAAGGCTAATCAATGAATATGATCTTACACCATTTGTTAGGCCATGATTTAATAAAAACAAATAATAAAATAATAAATATGACACCATAATATTAGAAGGCAAAAATTTGTTTTAAATTTACATTGTTTATTGAAAATCACACTAAAACTACTGCACTGTATAACAACATATTACATCATAATATAGCTAAATTGTTCAGTGTAATTTCCCTTTGAGTTAAATGAATGCCTTATTTGATGGCACAATGATTTTGTAATAATGTGCTTGTGTCTTGCTTTTTTGTCCATGTACAATTTGTGAAGCTTCAGTAGTTAACTGCTCTTTCCATACCATGCAAAAATGTAGGTAAATTTGCCAACTCCAATGTTCCATTCATTAGATGTTTCTGTAGTTGATTATTTGAAATACCTACTGCAAGTGCAGCTTCACAAACTCCATTTGTTGAGAGGTTAATTAAATTTGGCCAGTGTATTGCTTCAGAGTTGAATGTAATTTTTTTAATCTCTTCTCTGGTGACTTGCTACTTGTGAAACAAAATATTATGTGCTGTATTTCAGTCAACTTGATTTATTCTCTAAATCATGTTGGAGATATACAGTTGTTAGTTATGGAATTTATTATCCCTTTTACTTTCAAACTAACTGCATATATTTCAATTATAAATTTTATAAGGCTGTACAGTTTATCAGAGTTTTGGTGGATAGGCACCTCTGGTCCATAAACACATTAACCTGATGGCTAAAGTTAACCATTTTGCTTGATTTAGAGATCTAATTTTCCATGCAGAAAATCTATAGTCCACTTTCCTTCAAGAAATTCCTGCTGCTTAAATCTTCCATTTTTCCTGCAGTAAGATATGTTATCTATAAGGCCATTGATAGTGTTAAATTCTACTCGAGGCAAATCCTGGTAATCATTTCTACAAAGTTTCCCTAGAGAACCAGTAAAAGCAATGGGCTTCTTGTAGTTCCTGCAATATACTCAAAAACAGCTCTAACTTCATTTTGATGCAATGAACAGCCAATGGTGTGCAACTTTCTTTTAAGTATTTTCTCCAGAGCTGTAACAAGCCCTGCCTCACAACCAGTGTTTGAACTGGTATTGTTCACAAGAACTGCCTTAACGGAATTTATGCTGTTGAATTATTCTAAAACAGCAACAGTAACCTCTACTAAAACACCACTAGTTGTTCCAATGTTAGGGTAACTCTGTGAGTAAGTTATCTACTTTCAATGTCCATCTCTGGTGAGAGTCAAGTGGCTCTCTGGTCTTTGTAATTTTTTTACCATTTTCTTCTGTAATCTCTTTGTATTGCAAAGTGTCCTGATCAACTCTGCAATTAAAATCAATGCAGATATTTTCAAGGTTCTGAACATGCTTCTGATGAGTGGTTACTTTTACTCTAGCCTTTTCCCTGTCTATTTTTGACTTATCAATGATAATGTCCTTTAAGTTAAGGCTTGGATGAAGAAAGCCCATATCTTTTAGGTCTAATAAAAAAGCATTAGCAAGCCATGCTTCAAGATTGGAAGATACATCACCCTTAATAAGTTCCATGACATCAAGAGACTGTAACGTCCCTTAGTTTTGAGCTATGGAGACAGTCTGTCATTGGTTGTTTTTTAACTGGAAGACATTGGTGGAAAAATATCCAATGTAGAGGCAACATGCGTAGAATCCTGTTGTTGCTATCATTCAATCTCCATGTCTAATCTTTCTGCTTCAGTTGCATTTTTTGATATTTTTTGGCAGCATCTTTGTCAATAGTTCCAAGTCTGAAACTACCTTTTCGTCCTGTTTCCTCTCTCTGAGTTTTTAAATATTCCCTTCAATTTGAACCTGAAATTTCTATAAGTTTAAAAACAGATCATGCATACATGATAAATATGAAGGAAAAATATCACAATATTGTTTACCAGAGAAGGGATGATTATCAGAAGTAAATTTATATTTTTTAATTAATTTAAATTTTGAAAATCAGTACATGAACTAATTTAAATTAAACAAATAAAAAAAAAAAAAAAAAAAAAAAAAGAAAAGAAAAACATGCATAGAATTAACACTAACTTCTCATGAGGAGGGCAAGTGCAAATAGGGCTGGCACATCTTACCTTCAACTGGAGGTGGGGGGCGTTTTTCAGGGCCTCATTGGCTCTGCTGCCTTTTTTTTTTTTTTTTTTTTTTTTCTAATTATTTTAAACTGAAGTTACATTGTTAGTCTTCAATATACATCGTGTAGTGTGTACTATGTAGGACCTCTGATGAGGTTGGAGCCCCAAAAGGGCTAGTTTCAGCAGCTTTTTTTGCTTTTTACTTTTTTTTTTTTTTTTTTTTTATCTAAGTTATATTGTCATTTATCAACTATAATAATCGACATAGTCAATGCTTACTATCCCATCCCTCACAATTGCATGGGAGCAGAAGTGCTAATTTCAGTAGCACTTAAATTTTTTCAAATTGTAATGTTCTTTCTGAACAGTTCTTTTAAATCAATTAAGAGGGCAATATATCTCTGTAAAATCATTTTATATTTCAAGATCATCCGCTCTGATTTTGTTTTGTTTTTTAACTTAATAGTGTTACTAACCAGAAGTCTATTCCCTATTCTTTACATTAGAAAGAACAAAACAGAAAATGATAGCTTAAAAAATAAAAATATTTAAAGATTTCAACACCTGAAAAATTTTCCAGAAAACTGAAATACTGTTTTTTAAAACAAATTTTAAGACAATCCCATTTGTGTTGTGTTGGAATCTTTGTAAAAAAACTTTTTTAGAGGAGATGCATTGGTGATTAATCTTTATGGAAATATAAAAATTTGTTACTTATACCTTTTTCTTTTTTAGTAAAATTTAGTCATGAAAATATTGGTGGTTATTACAAAAATAACATTTCTCAATTTTTTTTTAAAATAAAAAACTATTCATCATAAAAGTAAATAATTAATGAATATGTACTGAAATTTTCATTTAAATTGAATAATTCCCTGATTTTTGGTAATTTAAAAAAAAAAGTGCTGCCTTTCCCCACCAATTTTGCTTTCAGGGTTTGTAGCCCCCAGATTGAGAAACTTTGAAATCAACTTGTAGTAAAGAGGGGAACCTGTGTCATAGTTTCGGGAGTGGAGGTTTGCTATTCAGTGATATGACTTTCTGATTTATATTTTTGTTATGCTGTGTATTTCTCTCTGGGTAGTATCAGTCATATCACAGTTCTCCATGTTACGTTTAGTAAATGGGTTCGCTGACTAATGCCCTTTTTTCACCCTCTGCTCTCTATGTTGTCATTCTCATTTGCATATGATACTACACCTCCCTGGATTGAAGAGGCCGAACACACTTGTTTTTTTCTTTTACTATTTCTGATTATTCTTGTACTGTACTCTCCTGCCTCTTGTCTTTCTTGTTTTCTCTTTAATGGTAATCTTGTTCTTTCTTCATTTTCTTCTTCACTCTCATCCATCTTTTCAATCTCACTTTCTTCCATTTCCTGCTCTGTTCCATTTTTGTGACTTTCTGTCTCTTCTTCATCTAATTCATTTCTGCTTCTGAATTGATCCGCATGTGCTAGTATATGTTGTCCCTTTTTCTCCAGTATAGTCGTGTTGTGTTATTTTTGTATCAGGAAATTTGCCTCTTCTGGATCAGCCTCTTTATTCTTTCTATACTATATCCTTTTCTTTCATTGAAAAGGATATAGTTATGGGGGCTCTGATTTGTTTACTCATTAATGCCGAAGGGCTCAGCTTTCTTTCTGCATTTGGAATGGATCTATAACTGAGAAGCATTTTCAGTAAATAAGTTTCTAGGCTTTCATTAAGTGGTGAGAATGCTTGTAACCCCATTTTCACCATTTGTACCATTCTTTCCACAATACCATTAGATTGTGGATGATACAGTGGTATCTTGTATAGAATACATCCTATCTGTTTCAACCATGCAGATAAATTCTCATTGCAAAATTCAGGTGCATTGTCAGTGACTATTGTCTGGGGTACTCCATTCCTTGAGAATATAGTTCTTAGTACTTGCTTTATTATGGTGGCTTTTCTGTCTTTTACTCTGATAACCTCTGACCATCCTGAATACGAGTCCACTAATACTAAGAACAATCCCTTATCCTTGATATGGATGTGATCCATGTTGACCCTAACCCATTGCTCTGCTTCCTTGGGCCATGTTGTGAATTTTTCTTTACTTGGAATTTTTTTATTTCCACACATTTTGGGCGTCTCTTAATATAGCCTTCTACATCTTTTGAATACCCTGGCCACCAAGCTTGCAACTTTAGTCTTTTTTGCATCACTATTATGCCACAATGCATGTCATCATGCACTCCTTTTAATATGTCCCTCCTCAGTATTTGTGGAGCTACAATTCTATCTCCATTGCATATTATGCCATTTTCTATGGTCAGTTTGTACTTTGTTTCTTTAAAGGGTTGCTCTGCTATCGAACAATTGCTCCATACATTCTTATTCTCTCCACTATTCTGCTTAATATTGGGTCTTGCTCTGTCTCTATTTTAAGTCTATTTAGAGGAATAATGTTCGTTTCAACTTGGTGTGTTATTTTGTCTCCTGCCTTTTCCTGTTTTTCTTCTGCTTCATTCTTGAAATGCAATCTTGATAATGCATCTACATGAAGAATAGTGTTCCCTTTTATATATATTATGTCAAAATCGAATGCCATTATCTTTTTCGCTCATCTCAAAATCCTTGATGATCTTACTTTTGGTAATTCTTTTCCTGGGTTAAATATGAATTCCAATAGTTTGTGGTCTGATTTTAATAAGAATTTCTTTCCTATCAAAAAATTTTGTGCCCTTTCCATGCTCCATATAATTACTAATGCTTCTTTTTCAATATTCGAGTAGTTGATCTCAGCTGACATTAACCTTCTCGATATGTACATGATTGGGTGTACTTTTTGTGATATGACAGCAGCAATCGCCTTTTCACTTGCATCTGTGGTTAATGTTATTTCTTTTTGTAGGTCAAAAACTTATTGGTTTGCTCCTCAGTATTTCCTTTACAGTTTCAAAAGTGATAGTTTGCTCTTGTGTCCAATTAGATTCATATTCATATTTACTATAAAAATTTATCAGCCCCAAAAAGGATTCTAACTCCTTTTTATTTGTTGGAGGAACTATTTCTGTTATTTTCTCTGTTAATTTCTCATCAGGTGATATGCCTTCTTTTGATATTTGATATCCTAAATATGATATCTTCTTGCATTCAAAACTACATTTTTCTTTGTCTATAGTCATGCCTGCCTTATTCAATCTCACTAAAATTTGCTGTTTTACATTTCAATTTTTCTCTGGTTCTTGCTCCTACACATATATCATCCTTGTATATTATCATATTTTTTATTTTCCCTAATAAAACTCTTTCAATCGCTTTCTGAAAAATATGACTTGACGTCTTTACCCCAAATGGTAGACATGTCCATCTTAGCAACTTATAGGGGTGTTTATCATAGTTACTTCCTTGAATTTTTCATCAATTTCTATTTGGTTGCATGCTGCCTTGAAAATAATTTTTGCAAAGTGTTCCATTTTCACTAACTCATGGCTCGCAGTTTCATTATTTGGCAGTGGAAAAGAGCCCAAATATATCTGGTGATTTACTCCTATCTTATAATCACCACAAATCCTTAAATCTCCGTCGGATTTCTTATCGCTACTATTGGTGATGCCCAATTGCTACCACCTTTAGTTACTCTTTCTAGTATGCCTTGTTGTATCATTTTGCTTAACTTGGCCACTACCAAAGGTAGGATATAAATTGGAACTTTCTCGACTCTATATATACTTTGGGTGATAATTCTCTTTTAGTCAAATACTTGCTTTATATTCTTTTAACACTCCAGTTTAATGTTCTTGTGCTTCCATGGAATTGATTAATCTTGCCATATCTACTTTTAACGCATCAATTCCATGCAAATTGTGATCTTTTTTGCATTCTACCACTGTAATAGGAATTACTTCAAAATGTGTATGTTTCAAAATTGCCTTGAAATGTACCCATTATTTTTATAGTCATTCCATCAAATTGCTTCAACTGGATGTTGCTTTTTTTTTTAATTTAGGCTGTCCCAATTTGACCCAGAAATTTTTTAGTATCAGCATGACTTCACTGCCTGTATCAACTTGCATACTAAATATTTGGCCATTTATCCTTATTTTTCTCTCTTTCTTTTTGGAATATTCACTGTAAATACTTCAGCCTTTTCCTTGGAGGGAATTTGTACTTCCTGTACTCTTTCTATTTTCTCTTCATATTTGCATACATTCTGAAAATAGTCTCTTTTTTTTTTGCAATTTGAGCATACGTTTGTATTTATCCCTCTCATGATTTTTTCCACAGTATCTACATTTGTGCTCGTCCTGTATGCCTTGAATTCTTCTTTTGCTTGTTTAAATTCTCTAATCAACCCTCACTGTTGTAAAAATTAAATGCTAGCCTCTAAACTCCTGTTACTACTTTGGAAACCTTCCAGTATTTTTCATTTATGGTTCTAGTCTTGCAAACCTTCAATTATTCTAAGAATTATTTCATCTTCTATGGTTATTTCTTAATTTCCCAACATTTCAAATTCACAGTACTTAGCACATTCTTTTAATCTGTGCAAGTACTGTATAATGGACTCATTTGGTGCTTGTCTTGTCTCTAAAAACTTGGTTCTTTCAGCAACAACTAATGTTTTCTTTGGTCTTATGTTCTTTTTTATAACTTTGACAATTTCTTCAAATGTCATTTCTTCTAATTTGCTCAGGTAACACATTGTTGAAAATTTCTTCACTGCTTCACACCCAGCAGTATCAATAAATAAATCCATTATCTTATTTTCTCCTCCTTTGGTCTTGATGTCACTTAATTCTTTTACTCTTGCAAATGCATCAAAAGTTCTGATCCAGGTCTCTCTGTGTTCTGGATCTTCCAGTGCATTCAAGGATCCTATTAGCGACGCCATTGTTATGTTGTATATTTCTGTCTGGGTTGTATCAGTCATATTACAGTTCTCCATGTTCTGTTTAGCAAATGGGTTCGCTGACTAATGCCCTTTGTTCACCCTCTGCTCTCTATTTATGTTGTCATTCTCATTTGCATATGATACTGCAATTTTCTTTTTTTTTTCTTTCTTCAAACTTTGAATATAATGACATCTCCTCTAGCATGGACCTTTAGCATAATGACATCTCCTCTAGCATGAATCTATTTTCAATACTTAAAAAAACAAACTGCTGCAAATACTTTACATAATTTGCTTTTCTTATATTTCTCTGGGCGTGTAACAACTCAATTTTTCTACTGAAGTTTACCAGATGAGAAAATTTTCTTTTAAATTTTACTTGATTTTTAAGAATATAAAAAAGAAAATTATATTTCCTGTTTGTAATTCATCTGTTCTGTTTTATTCCATTTTTCTCTAAATTTTTTTTTTTTTTTGTATTTAGTTTTTTTGTTGACTGTTTAAAGTAGTTTAATTCTTTGAAAATGATTTATGGAAACTCTTTCCACATTGTTTCTGAAAAAAATTGCTTTATTGGTGAGTTATTTATTTACTAGTAATAGATACCAGTATGATATCAGAATTTTTTTTGATGCGGTTATTTGTGTCCATGTCTTCAGTGTTTTTCAGTGCCCCCCCACCACCACCACCACCACCACTTTTGCTTTTCCGAAACTGGAATAATATGCATAGATATATGAATATAATCATGTAAAAAAATCATTGTTTAATATGTTTTTATACCATATCTGTAAGAAATGTCCAATCAAATTTATTTAAAAAATTACTCAGTTATCAGTCTTTATATGTACTGAAATTTAGGAATAAAGTATTCCTATTTTTTGCTGTTTTTTATGAAGTTCTTTTTGTGTTAAGTGAGCTCAAATGGGATTAGTTCAAGTGAAAATAAAGGAACTTTCATTTTAGTGGAACTTGGATAAATAGCCTGATCTTTGAAATAAATCCTATGCAAAAATAAAATTTTCTTAATAACTAGTATGCATACATATGACTAAAATGATACATACTTAGAAAGGATGACATTTACTGAATTGCTGATTAATCATAGTTTCAAATGTTATTTGATTGCATTTTTGTTGTTGTTTGATATGATATACTTGTATTGAATCCTATTATTAGTATAGGTTATTGGCCACACAGAGTTTACCGACTATTTTATGTTAGGAAGAATAACATGTTTTAGCCTTCCAGTATCACACCGATACTAATATTAGCATTAGCATAGCCATTGATACACTAACACTGAATGCGAATACAGAAAAACAAAATACGCGACCGTAACAAACAAACAAACATTTAATAAAGCAAACAACTTACATACATATATTAAAAAGATTTACATGTGTCCCAAAACACATGATCATATTGTCCCAAAAGAACAAGGAGATTTAAAAACCAAGAACAAAGAAATAACATACCAGCTATATGGCCTTTGATAGTCTGCAGATAAGTGAATACAAATTACTTTTTTCTTTCGCTAGGCTGTGCCCATGTTGACCAGTTTCCACATGTTCTCCTCTCTAAAGGAGCCAAACAACCATGAGCTCAACCCAAGGGAAAACAACTCCCTACAAATAACCCCTCTCTAGACAGGTTCATTAACCTGCACCAGAGGTACTACTAAAATGTAACAAAAACAAAACTTCACAACATGTATTACAAATTTAAAGAAAAATGGTTTTGTAATTAAATGAAGAAAAAACCTCCAGTTATGGTTCTGCTGAAACCAAAACCTGAAAATGAATTGTGTGAAATATTTGGCCCATCTAACATGACGGCTAGATCTGGTCACAGTCTCTTTTACTACCTCCGATGCTACTGGTGATGGAGGAGTCACTGGAGTGTCCATGCTGAGCCAAGTAGTGTCCAAAAAGGCAGGCTTTAATCTGTCCATAGTAATGTTTTGTGATGCATTGTTAATGCTCACCATAAAATATTTCGAATGTCTCTCAGGGACTTTAAAATGTCCCCTGTAGGCTGACTGCAATGTATGGGACTTAGCCAAGTCCCGCACAAAAACATGTGCATGTCTGCAGTAGTTTAGGCACATATATCTGCCTTTGAACCAGTGCAGAAGACTTATATGCTAAGTTTCATTCTCACAAGAAGCCAATCGATGAATAAGTAAAAGTTCAAAACTTTTTGTGGAGGTTGCAGGAAAAACTGTCCTGGGAGTCGGTGTACGCTGCCATCTCAGAAGATGAACATTTAAGATCATCTTTAACTGCAGTGTGGAGTCCCAGAAGAACCAACGATAGATGCTTCAGCCAATTTGCCAATTTGCCTGATCTGTCACGGCCCTTAAAGCTGATTTAAGTGTATGATGAAATCGTTCCACTAAGCCTCAGGATGATAAACAGTGATTTTGATTCTTTTACTCCCCAAGATCCTCATCAGCTGGTTGAACAGGTCTGACTCAAATTGCCGCCCTCCGTTTGTAATTACAGCAGGGACCCCGAAATGGGAAACCCGCCCTGAAACAAAAGTCTTTGCTGTGGTATGTGCAGTAATGTCCGACATGGGAAGATCTTCACACCAATGGGAGAAACAATCAACACATGTCAATATATATGTCTGTCCCTCACATGAGGGGAGTGGTCCTGTGATGTCCATGTGCACATGTGCAAACAGCTCGTCGGGTGATGGAAAGGATCCAGGAGGTGAACGGGTATGTCTCCCCACTTTGGCCCTCTGACACGGCACACAAGTCTTTGACCATTGCCAAATATCAGTTTTCATGTGTGGCCAAACAAATCTGTCTGTGATTAGCCGTATTAAGGCATTAGCCCCTGGGTGGGACAAATTGTGCATGGAGGAGAATAACATCTTCCACATTGACTTGGGCACAAAGGGGCACAATTGTCTGGTGCCACATACAACTTCCAATTCTGTGTTTGGAACATGTATTCTTGACAATGTCAAGGATGTGTGGTTCTCTCGTAGAAGATGCTGTAGGTAGTTGCTGATCCTTTTCCTGTGCTTCCACAAATGATTGATGTTCCAAGCACGGGTCTAGCACAAAAGCATTGATGCCATGAGACATAGTGTCTGCAGGTATGTTGTTGGTTCCCTTGATGAAATGAATTGTAACAAGTAATCCAAGTGTCTGGTTTCACGTGGGGTATACTTGCTGGAGTTTGACTGAAAAGCCCCCAACAAGGGCTTGTGGTCTGTCAGTAAGTAGAAAGTCTGCCCTTCCAACAAATGTCAAAAGTAACAGACAGCTGAATAACCTATGAGAAGTTCACATCCAAATGTGCTGTACCTGTATTCCGTAGAAGTTAGTTTCTTAGAAAAGAAGGAAATTGGCTTCCAGTGGTCATCGATCTTCTGCTGTAGTACTGCACCTACACCAATCGAAGAGGCATCAACTGCCAAACACAACTTGCTACCTGGGGCAACATGTGACAATTCAACTGCTCGGGACAATAAAACCTTAATTTGATGGAAGGCTGCCAAGGCTTGGTCAGACAAAACTATGTCACAATTTTTGACATCAGTCAGAATATCTGTCAAAGGTTTTGTAACCTGCACACAATTTGGCAGGAACCTTCGAAAAAAGTTCACCATTCCTAAAAACTGTTGCAACTTTTTCATGGTATCTGGCATGGGAAAGTCAGAAGTGGCTGCCACTTTAGATGGAGAAGGTGAAATTCCAGCTGAATTAATGCAGTGACCTAGGAAAATTACCTCAGACTTTCCAAACTCACACTTTACTGGGTTGATAACAACCCCAAATCTCTCAAAGCGCTCAAAAACGAGCTGTAAATGTTTAATATGTTCTTCCATAGAAGAACTGGCTATCAGGACATCATCCACATAGGCACAGACAAAATGCAAATCTTAGAAAAGACTGTGCTGCATTTCTTAGTCCAAATGGCACACACAGAAACTCAAACAACCCAAATGGTGTTGTTATGGCTGTCTTTGGAATATGTTCTGGTTCTAGTGGAATTTGATGGTAGGCCCTGATAAGGTCTAATTTACTAAATATACACTTATCCTGAATGATAGCCGTTACATCATGTATATGAGGAATGGGATAACGGTCAGGTTTAGTGGCAGAGTTGAGTGCCCTATAATCACCACAAGCGTGCCAGGTACCACTACTTTTGGGTACCAGGTGCAAGGGAGATGCCCAGTTACTCTTTGATGGCTGGATAATACCAAGTTCCATCATTTGGCAAATTCCACTTTCACCACACTCAATTTTTCCAGTGCCAGACAACAAGGACGGCTGTGAACAGGAGGACCACTAGTAGCAATGTGGTGTGTTATATTGTGGGATAGACTATCCTTGTGAAAAGACGGTTTGGTAATGCTCTCAAACTTTTTTAAAAGTTCACAAAATACAGGGTTATCTTCTGTGTTAGCCACAGTAGGACATAATGGAATTACATTATAAATGGCACCTAGCGATTGAGTATTTATATTAGGGTCTGTTGGACAAGTCTGAGCATCAATGAGAAGACCAAATTTGTGTAAAAAATCTGCACCCAATATGGCCTTCTCTACATTCACAAGGACAAAGAAATGGGTGAAAACCCATTTCCGACCCAAATTCAATGTAAGGCACCTCTGACCATAAGTCTGGATGAGCAACTTATTCACAGCCTGTAGGGTAAGTTTGTGAGGGTCTTTTAACTTGTCTGCCCTAGTGGCAGGAATTAAAGATATTTGCGCACCACTGTCTACAAGAAAACGTATACCAGTAGTGCAGTCCGAAATAAATAGTAAGCATCAAACATCTCCCATGCTGGCGCACCGAGTTGCCTCCAGTCGCCAGCTTAGGCTTTTCTCTGTTGTGAATTGAACGAACATTCTTACAATAATTACCCCTATCTCCAAATTTCCTGTGTAAGTAACACATTGGGTCCTTGCTAACAGCTCTTGCACAACTTCTACTTTGGGAGCGGCGAATGCTAACTTTCTGTAATCATCTCTCTAAGTCTTCCATCCTAGCCTCTAACCTAGAGTCTAGCCAGTGGATGTGGTTCTTGTATCTGTATGGTGGAAATGGGAGCAGTGCTTCCCAAAGTTAGGTTCGCTACATTATCTGCTATTTTAGCCAGCTATTCGACGGGTGCATCATCACCCACCACAGCTAAAGCAGCGTGATACGCAGAGGGCAAACACTGGAGAAAAATATGATGTATAATACCATCCTCATTACCTTCTCCAGCTAAATGTTGCAAACAACATAAAAATTGCGACAGCTTGCTGTCTCCCAACTGTTCCTCATGCAAAAGTTACAACAATTTCTTTTGCCATGACATAGATGTCCTCCGAACAAGTTCCTCTTTGAACTTTTAATATAGCTTGTCTTTCGGCGGAGAGATAATAATTTCTCTCACCTCCTGGACAGCTTTGAGAGGCAACTTGGAGGGCGCTAAATTAAATTTTGTTTTTGAGAGGTAATTCCTCTCAGTTCGCACTCCGACTCTAACTATCCAAAAAATAAAGCTGGCTCCACTTTAAAATAGGCTAGACTGACAGTGTTCACTGCCAACATGGTGGCTGTTTTTTCTCATCCTTATCATATATTCTTTATGAAGATAGTTGCCACACAGAAATACACCACACAATGCAAAGTACAACAGAGAAAAAAAACCAAACAAACATAAACAAAGTCAGAAGTGGCTATCACTGCTATTACCATTACCAACCTCCTACTCCCACTAGTGGGTATTGTCAACTCTAGCAATAATCTACTGACCAGCCTGTCTCCAAGAGTGAGACAGTCTAACGTTGCTGGCCTGTGCCAAATTCAAATATGGGATGGAAGATAAAGCACATGAGGAAGAGGGAAGCCATGTTGGCATGTTATATGGGTCGTCAATCCTATACCGCAAATTATTTGTGTCAAAAGAAAAATTCTCTGACAGACAAAGTTAACACTAACAGTTATTTTGCAAATTGCAAAAATATACTGACATATTGGAGTCACACTTATTAGTATAGGTTATCGGCCACACAGAATTTACTATTTTGTGTTAGGAAGAATAACGTGTTTTAGCCTTCCAGTAGCACACCGATACTAATATTAGGGTTAGCATAGCTATTGATACACTAACACTGAATGCGAATACAGAAAGACAAAATATGCGACCGTAACAAACAAACATTTAAAGGCAAACAACTTACATATATTAAAAAGATTTACATATGTCCCAAAACAAATGATTGTTCATATTGTTCCAAAAGAACGAGGAGGTTTACAAACCGAGAACAAAGAAATAACATACCAACTAAATGGCCTTTGAGAGTCCACAGATAAGTGAATAGAGATTACTTTTTTCTTTTGCTAGACTGTGCCCATGTTGACCAGTTTCTACATGTGTGGACGCCCTGGTGGTCAGGAAAGTAAAGAGGCCATTCCTCAAAAAAAATGGAAGCAAGAACTAAAAGGGACAGAAGAGTTCTCCTCTCTAAAGGGACCAAACTCCCATGAACTCAACCCAAGGGAAAACAACTCCCTACACTATTATTACTTTTAAAATATTTGTAGTTACTAAAAACAGAAGATTACTTTCCAGAGTTTGAAGTTTCTTCACTCAACTTATTGAAATATCTCCTTTTTATGAATGAATTGAATATGCTAAAAGCAAGGTTCAGTGATCTGGCTTATGCATTTGCTGGTACTTGTTGATATTTTGATTACTTGCAGAAAAGCAGGATTTACCCACCCTTGGTGTTAGACCCTGGAGAAAAGGTAGACACCATATGTTGAATGAACTCTAGTTGAAGAGTTTTAGAAGTAGCAAAAATAAAAACAATAATCTGCAGATCAAAAGCTGCTAAATCTGCAAGTCATAGGTCACAAAACTATCCTGCATACATTGCAATGATTCAGAAAACCACCTGATTTGGTTTTTGAAGTACTCTTCTTATATGTAAATCGGAAAGTTAGTGATTGAAATTTACATAATGTTCTTTATATAAAGCAAGAAGTCACATGAGCCTAAAAATATTTTGCCAGTAAATAACTACAGACCTGGACAATTTGATATCGGAGCATAGCTTCAAAATAAATTGTGACAAGAATTTTTATAGGAATTATTATATGTTGACACTTTTTGTTGTTGTATCACAAAAAAAATTACTTCAACTTTGAAACTGCCCTCAGTTTTAGAACATATATTAAATGCAAAAATGATTTAAACATATGGCAGTCATTTAAAGATAAAATAGGTTCAGCAATTTATCCTGGTCTTACTGGATTTTGTTAGAGATTTACCACCAGATTAATTTCAAATGAAAATTCTATTATAAATATTAACCCTAGAATACTAACCATCAATTAAAGTTACACCACTATTAACCATGGGTATATCATACCTGATTTTGAAAATATCAAAAAAAAAAATATTAAATATAAATCTTTATTTGAAATATTTTACATGCAGGCACTTCAAACTTTGTACTTTGACTTAACATTAATAGGAACTGAAAAACATTATTTAGGTAAGAAAATCAGGTACTGAAAATTGTAATTAAAAATAGGAAAATTTACGCTGGGTACTATATACCCATGGTTAGTGTTCTAGGGTTAATAACAAACTGAACATGCTACTTTTGAAAGCCCAAAACGTACATGTATATTTGGCATTTAAAGGAGTTTGGCTTTCATTCTCCATTAGGTATGAATATTATAACAGATTTTTTGTTGTTAAATTTGAATATTTATATCATAAACTTGGAGTTTTTAATATTTACTTGCCAGAAGTAGTGTAAGAATTTTTTTTTTTTTTTTTGATAGCAGTAAATGTATCTGATGAAAAGGAGAAGATAAATATTTTTGGTGACCCAGTTGATTCAGCTGACAAAAATATTCCATTTACTAAGTCCGAACTGGTATTTTTAGGTAAACGTGTGACAACTTTTAATACAAGAAATAAATTTGTTCAATCAAGATTTTGAAGAAATATCTCAAATCCTACCAATAGACAAAGAAATATTACTGAGGTGTAATTGTAATTCTATGAAACACTTTGCTGTGAAGGTAATAAAAAAAAAAAGCATATGGATTTAACACTAAATTAAATGCTGAGGCTCAATTGTGTATGTTAAAGAGCTGTTTGGAATGAGAATATTTGGTAGTGCTTGTACGAAAACTGTGACTAATAAAATGTAATTAAATTCCTTTCTTGATATTGTAAAAGATAAAGAAAAGTTTTGTTAAATATTTTACATCTTATACAAAATGTAAATTTGGAGAGGCAGTGGAAGTTACCACAACTGAAAAATTTTCAGCAGTTATTAGCATTAAATTTTACAAATGATACAGTTCACATTCTTAGTGATTCAGTGGATTTAATCTGTACTTCATAAGGACACTACTGTATTTCTCTTAAAAACTTGGTACTTCATAAACAAGGTGGTTCAAATTCACAAATGTCTATAGTGTTACATCTGCACTAAATTTGAATGTCTTTTTGGCAAAATCCTAAATTGGTTAAGTATCTCACCTCACAGGCTCTTCTTTCAGATAAATAATCTTATTTACTTCTCTAGGTCTATGGCTGATGTGTCAATGGTTATTGTTGATAGATTCTGTCAATCTTTAAATAAGTTCAGGCTGTTGCTTTGGATATCTCAAAGACCTTTAACAGGGTTTGCTGGTCTTCTTCCTTCACAAGTTAAAAGGTTATGGTATTTATGTAAGAATTTTTGATTTGATTCAATCTTATCAAATCATGAAATGAAAGTTGTCTTGAATCACCATTTTCCTAGACCTTTTTATAATAATGTGGGTGTCCCTCATGGTTCTATCATTTGGCCCTAAGTTGTTCCTAATTTTTATCAATGATGTCATCACCTCCCAACTCAGCTGATGACACAACTATTTACTCTTAATGTTAAGTCTGATTGGTTCAATAAAGTCAAATTGGCAGCTGATTTCCTGATTTGACATATTGGCCTCACTCACTATCCCACTGTTCCTTGTTCCTTTATTATAGATATTTTTATGGTAATTTTTCTGGTGAGCATTCCTCTTTGGTCCTTCGACTTTATGAATTTAGGTACAGTGCTAGATTGGCAGCTAAATATTATTTTCCAGATGAAATTGCAATTGCTAGATGTAATTGTAAGTTCTATGCTAATTTCTCATTTGTGGAACTCTCTTCTGACTTGCTTTCCAATTAACTTTGATTTTCACATATTTAAATGCAATGTCAATTGTTATCTTCTGTCTTAATTCCTGTTCTTTTATTGTTCTCTTTTGTTAATATTTTTTCTCATATTCTCTAACACTCAGTAACTCCTTTTGTCTTAGTGGCTTTATTGCCTTGTTTGGGGTGAAATGATTAAAAATAAAGTTTGTTAAAGATTTGCATTTTTGCCTACCATTTCATAATTGGTATGAAGTCTTGTATTATTTAAACCACTTCTTATTAGAGGATCATCCTTTTTTTTTTTTTTTTTTTTTTTAAATAAACATTAAATGTTATGTTCTTTCAAGGTTGGATACTGATAAACTACATCTGGAAATTCCCCAAATGATAGCTAAGACTTTTCATGTGTATTTGCTTCCTATACATCAGGAAGTTATTAAGCATATCATCAAGAAAACATGTTACAGTAAATAGAAGCATTGTTTTGTTTCTATTCAGTAACTGAGTATTGAATAATCTGCTCTGTTCCATCCCTGTTTTTGTTTATTTTTTAAGGAAATTGTTTGTAAAATGAAAACATTTCCATTTCATACATGAATTGTATATGTAAAATTTTAGCTATTTGATTTGTTACATATCTACATTTTTGTAAGTTGCACTTGTTTATTTTTGTGGTCTTTTAACATTTTTATTTAATAAGTGCACTAAGATTGATAAAACAATTGTTTACTTTACACTCTTTTTCAATGAATAATTTAACCATCTTAATTTGGCCAGATCTCATGTATAAAGTAATTTGTAATATCATTGTTTCTGAGCTCTTAATTCTTTAGGTGTTTATTTTAAAAGCCAATATTCATATTTCTACGAGATAAAAGGTTAAATGAAAATGATGAAAACAATCTCAAATTTCTTTTATCTTTTTTTTCTTCAAAATATAACCTTATACACAGCCAGGCACTCATATCCTTTTATATAGTCTCTTGAATTCTAAATATTTTTGTTCTTCTCACTCTTCATTCTTGTCTTTTCTTCAGTTGCTAGCTGTGTAACTATAACTTAATTTTTTACTTTGTACTTTCTTTTCTTACAATTTGAATTATAAATTCTCTAAATGTTTCTGTAGAAGTTAAAGTATAAAATTTTTTCAGATATATGGTTTCCAGTAGCTTCCTAACCTCTTTTATGTTGCCAACTTATGTAACCTTATGGTACTGAGCTAAAATGTTCCCTCATTTACTTAATGTCAACATTTGCATGTGCAATGGTCAACCATGCCACATATGTTCATGTTCTTACTTCTGCCAATATGGTATTCAGAAATACAGGCAACATGTAGCGGCTTCCTTTTTTTTGATGACAACATAGATTGCTACTCAGTTTTTCATTACATTGTCTTAGTAACAAAATATCAATACATTTTTTTTTAATTTTAAGTTTGTTGAAATAAATCGGGGTTAATGAGAATTTAAATTAAATCTATTTTAAGTAGATATGACTTAGTAATATACTCAGTTGTTTTCTTTTATACCATCTAAATTTTTTTCTAACATGACAGAATTTCTAGCTACAGTTTTACGTTTTATTTTGGTAAATATCTCCAGTATTTTTATTTTCTAAATTTGAGAATATTTAATGCACCATTGCTTTAATGGGGATTATAAAGGATAGCTATACCTTTCAAAGAGTTATTCAGGCAGTTGAACTCATTGTTTTACTGTTTATATAATGTTTCATCCAATCCATTTTATAGCCTTCTTCAAATATATATTAAAAGGAAGGGTTTCTTTCAGCTATTGCAAAGCAGGAAACACTAGCAAATATATGAAACATTCACATCTCAATGCTTGTAGTATAAATCATTCCAGTTTTGACAATACAGTTTATTCTGTAATTTATATGTAGAAATATGACTTTTCTTTAAGCAAGAATTCTATACTATATTGATGTTGAACAAGGAAAATATGCTATGTTGAAATCTAGATTGGCCTAAGTTGATGAATAGTGATTCTGTAAATTTTCTCACTCTCCAGCAGTGATCAATATCTATTATTTTTTATTATTTCTTCTTATGGAAAGTAATATATTTCCTTTTTTTTTCCAGATACCATCTACTATAACAGATTTTTTAGATATGACATTTTTTTCTTTTTTTTTTAAATGTAACTTTAGGAAAATGGCTGATTTCTTCTTTCTATTTTTTTTGTATAGAATACTGTATAAGTCATGTCCGGAAAATATCCAACTATTTAAATATTTCGAGATCCAATCAGAATAGGTCTTATTACATATACATAAAAAGACACTCCTGTGGGATTATTCAGTCAGCAATGAAATGCAATTGAGTGAGCTTATATAGAATGTATGCATTAAGTTTTAATCTTTCAGGAATGGTAAATGTACAAAGCCCAGATAAGTTTAGTACCAATGCTTCAAACTTGGCCAAATATGTTAGAAGTGATCCTTATTTCTGGAAAGTCTTCAACAAGTAGGACACCATAAATGTTGAACATGTGTCAACTGGTAGTCAACTGACAGGGTAAAAACTTTTTGTGATATGCAGTTTCTTGACAAAACATTACATTAACTATGTTTTTCGTCTCTCCTAAAGTTCAAATTTCTCTCTATAAATTATAAATTATCTCTAAATGTTTCTGTAGAAATTAAAGTATAAAATTTGGCAAATTTTTTCAGATATATTATTTGTGGCTTGCAATGGTTTTCAGTAGCTTCCAAAAAAGGAAATTTTAGGCCATGGACAAAATTAAAGAATATGATGAGGTAACTAATAATCAAACTGAAAGCAGACTTTGCAGATTGTTTTGAAAAGTAGACGAGACACTGTGATATGTGTGTTAATTTTGAAGGGAAGTATTTTGAAAGATACTAAGATGCCATTAACCTAGATAAAATCAATTTTCAATATTATTCTGGACAAACCTTATAAATCCAGGCTTTCGTCAAATTCTTGTAAGTGACTGGGGTATTATTTGATTTGTTTTATAGTTTGACTTTTGAATTGTCTAAGTAGAATTCTTTTCTGAATGAATATTGTATTAATAAATTTTGGGAATAAGTATAAATTATGTAATACTGATTTTTCAGATAAAACTTGTATAAAGATAGTAGGACATTTCCAAGCATAAACTATATAGAAATAGATAGTACCAACTGGGGTAAGAAGTTTATAAAGAGTGATTGTACTAATGAAAACTAACTTAATGTTGTATATTTGTAGCCATGAAATTGGTATTTCTTTGGTTTATATTCTGCAACATCTATTTCTTGATACTGACTGAGGAAGTTGAAATATATTGACCAAAAAACAGAACAAATCATGGATATTGGACAGTTTAACCACAATTTCAATTCTAATGTATAACATTTTATTTGAAAAATGGAAATATACTATAAAAGAAATTAAACAGACCATATCAGTTGAATTTAAAACTTGTGTGTGTATGTATGTATTAGGTTGGTGCAAAAATAATGTCATTTTCTCACATATGTTACTATGTGAGAAAATGACATTATTTTTGCACCAACCTAATATATATAATATATATATATATATACACACTCTCTTACAGGATTAGACACTTCATGCTTATTAATACATAAAATAATTACTTATTGGAAGATATGTTTTATTTACTGAATGATGCTAATGTCTATCTTCTCAGGATGAAAGCTGGTTTATTCTGCACAGAGGTAAACAAGCAGCAGCATTTTGTATGAAATTTACTGAATTTTGAAATCAAAATAGCCATTTTGTGAGTTTGAATTTTTAAAATGGATTGTAAGACTGATTTGATTGATAAATAGAAATGTTTACTAACTTTTGAGCTTGCAGATGGTACCACTGAACAGTGAAGACATTTAAATGAAAATCTTGGATCCCTCTGCTGCAGATCTGGTAAAGGCAAGCTAAGCACATTTTTCTGATCTGCATCAAAAGAAGTTATAAAAAAATCTATGTTTGTTAAGCTATGACTAAATATTTTCTGCCTTGTGTCAAAAAGCACAAGATGCTGGGTTTTAATTCAAGTAGTAACATATGAAAGCAATCACAAAACTCCCTTTTAAAAGTCATTGAGAAGGAAAATTTAACATTTTTTTTTTTTTTTTTTTACCAATGAATGTTATACACTACTTGATGGGCCAGACAAATGGGTGCCTACTGAAGGAAACTGTCCACATTTGTTAAGGCATGAACAAGGTGGAGGTAATATTACGTTTTAGGTGGGATTATAGGTAATGATGTTTAGGACCTATGACAAGTTTCTGATAGTGCTAAGATGATAGCTCATAGATAAATTGCATGAGTGCTCCATATCATTCAGCTGAAACTACTGAAGATCTGAATAAAATGGATTTCAAAGATTCTTGTTTGAAGAAGTGGCTTGACGATAACCTGACTGAAAGCTTTGGAACATTCTTAAAAGGAAGGTTTACATTAACATATAGCAATTTACTAGCAAAGATGAATTTTGGACTGGACATCTACTTTTGCTAACCAAATGATTGAACAAGTAAGTGATGTATTTTCACCACTGCCAAATTAAAGGGAAGAGAATTGGAGACAGTTTTAGAGGAAGATAAAATATAGCAGGGAGGGGAATTAAAAAACAAAAACTGGGACTTGTCTGCAGTGGAGTGAAAGAAAAATTATATTATAATAATGTAGTTGTTTCATTGCTTTTTGGGAAACTTTTGCTGGACATGTACTTTCACTGACTAAAAAATTTAACAAGTAGATTATGTATTTTACCTATATTTTAATGTATTTATTGTATTCTTAAAACATTGGCCAGTGAGCGATGGCCATCTTATCTAGTCAGATGGGAACAAAGAAAAAAAGAGATGGTTGGAAGTTCTCTCTGCTTAGATAATACTTATGGAAACTTAGACTGTTCAAACTTTGTGTGTTTTTTGTATGTGAGGGGGATGATGAACACCCTCAGTTATGGTGAAGGTATTTCATTTAGGAGAAATTAACTCAAATTGGGTGGGCAGATAAAGCTCATTAGCCATTTTAATTGCCATCTATCTAGAAGATGGAAATCCTGACATAAAACCAACCACTCTGACCTCATAGAAATGCAGAAGAATATACCATATTGTCTGTCAAGTGGGTCACCAAGAGGAGCTTTCCTTGGTGAGACACAAGGTCAGTGTTGAAAAATATACTACAGATAAGGAAAGGTCTAGTCAGCCATCTAAAAAAAAAAAATCTCATCTTGGAAAAGTTTTGTAATGGAAAATAGGGCAAATCAATGTTGAGTCAGCATAAGATGATTTCAGGGTGCATTTCATTTTAGATGCAAAAATGCAAAACTTAACAGTGTCTGTATGCAAGAGGTACATCAACTTCGTAATGATGCCATTAGATACCTGTAATATAACTCCTACTGTACTGACCTAAAAGAAAATGTGTAGTTGTCATTGTTGTACACAAATCATCAGATATTGTAATAGACAATATCTTATATCAGTCAGAAAGACTAATGGCTGCCAACATAGTTGTTTGTGGCTGTAAAATCAATCATGTCAGTCTATGCCTCAGCTGAAGAAAAAAGTGTTGTCTCTGAAAAGAAAACTTCTATAGAGGGTTAATGAAGCTTTTTGTTGTAGGAAAAAAAAGACATGCATGAATGGAGTAACCAAAAATTTTTAAATTTAAATTGAGGAGCTCTGACAGTTCTCCTACACTTTTATTAAGCATTGTGTGTGTAAAATATATATCTGAAAGAGAAAATTGGATAATATCGATTCATTACACATGATTCCTTGGGCTCTGATATGAACCCACATATCTTAAACAAGGACTACTTTCTTTGTCAAGGAGTCTGCGATTTGTGCATCAGTTGGTATCCAAGAGATTTCTGCAATTTCTTTTCTATCATTTTTCTCAAAATAGTCATCTCTCTGTGAAGTCTCTTATCCAAAATCTCTGCTGATCAGTGTATTGCATCATTGATAGGAATTGTCTGTTTTACATATGATTTGTACCATATCACTATTATTGTCAAGTTGTAAGAATTCTAATAAAAATTTTGTATAAAAAAGGCATGCTTCTGCTGGAATCAACTATTGCTAATGTTTCAGCAACTAGAGTACTTTCAAATCTTTTAATATGTTTTGATTGCCAAGCGATGGGCATATATTTTACTTCCTACCAAAAAGCATATGTACCCTCCTTGTGATCTGCTACCTGTTAAATTGGTACAAGAAGCATCACTATATACAACAATTTTTAATTTTGTAAATTTAAATTAACAAAATCAGATAATTGATGGAGAGATATTATTCTCCACAATGGTTATGAGTGAAAGATGGCTGCTCAGTGCTTCTGGGTAAAATTGTCCCTTCCCAATTATTAGGTTGGTGCAAAAATAATGGCGTTTTTTGACATTAAAAAATACGTCAAAAAACGACATTATTTTTGTACCAACCTAATAGTATGTTCAAAGGGAGCAACTCCTGAAGAGTTAACAAATTTACTTCAGCATCTTGGGCTCTTAACTTATGCAATTTTTCACAGGTGTCAGCACTTATAACTTACTTGAATCTGATCAGACTTCTTGTGACAAAACATGCTACACAACCCAATAAAATAGCCTGCTTCTGCTTACATAAATCATAAACTGCACCAGGGTATAACATCCAAGTGATAAAAAATAAAAATATGAGATTAGAATTGTAATAAGTTAGAATTAAAATTTTTGTCCCTAAATCTTGACCATAACAACTAAGTAGAAAAATATCCTTCTGCAGAATGACTGATGATTTGTAAAGATTGATACATACTAGAAAGAAACAAACAGAAGAGGAACAAAATTAAATGGAGAATACTAAACAATTAACAAAGAAAATAAAAAAAACTTAATTAATTCTCAAATTAAAATTTCCACTTCTAGATCTAACAAGTTGCTTACAAACAGTACTCTCCTCTATGGCACCATCTTCATAAATGATACATCATTTTTTTGCTGTTTGTACTGTATTTTTTTCCTTTCTGGAAATAAAAGAACAAAAGATAAAAATGCATGTCATTTTCTTCCATTTTCACCTTTTAATATAAAAACATTTAAAATTCACAATTTATATACAAATTGTATAGAAAACTCATTGAAATGTAACACACACACACACACACACACATATATATATATATATATATATATATATATATATATATATATATATATAATAAATTTTTGTCACATATGAAAGGAAATCACATGGTCAAAGACTATCTATTAAAAAATACTACCTACTTTTGTTTCAACTCGATAATTAATGTCTTCTTACAGGCCTCAAAATATGGTAATGAAAATTTTATAAAAATGTTTCATTAGTTGATTTTAGAGATTATTTACATTTGTTAATTAGTAGATAACTTCAAAACAATTGATAAAAACAATACTCATATTTGTTTTTATTGAAGTACTCCATATAAATAGGTTTATTATACTATCTGGTTATATCTTTTACCTGCACTACTGCCATTTTCATGTGAATGTCCTCAATTTAACAAATGTTCAGTATTAAATTTGTCTATCAAAATCAATGTTGAACATATTCCTCTCATTTGTTAGCTCATGCATCAATATTCTTGTAAATGGTTTGCAGGTTATTTCAACTCTCTTCTTTTTTTCCTTCCCTCTCTATATCTTTCTCTCAGATAAACATTTTTGGAAATTTATTTGATCTCTTTCAATGTTGTTGAAAATTAGCAATACTTGAAAGTTGTTCTTTTAAGCTTCTAAAGATCATTAATATTCATTTGCCATCATTGATAATGGGCTTTGATGATTCATTTGATATCAAAGATTTTGTACTGAATTAGAATATTATAAAAATACATTTCTATCTATGGTAAATAAGAAAGAATGTGGAAATCAATTTCTTTATATTTTAAATATCACTAAGCAAATTTTAGTTGTAGTAGTATTTAGTTGAAGGATCTTGAAAAACTTCTTGCAAGTTAATAGGACATATGTATATACATTGATTAGATTTATAAATACATTTGTTAATGAGAAAAATGACCAATATTGAGTACTATATTTCTTAAACCTTCTTATTTAATCTGTTAAAATGATATGTAAAAAAAAAAAATCATATCCCAGTTTGCTTTATATTGAATGAAACAATAGTATTTCATTAAAAAAGCAGATTTAATAGTATATTTCATTTAATAAATATAAAATATATACTCATACATGATGCTGAAATGCATTTGCAGTACTGCTCTCAACATCTTTATCAAATGGTGACTCTGGTAAAGCATAGTCTTCAATTTAGAACATCATTACCACTAACCTAAAGCACATTGGGAGTATCTCACAACACTGTCAGACTTGGACAGTTGAAAAACTATATGCCTTATGATATACTTGTCATACCCAAATAGATGTCATCTCTACTTGGTTCTGAAACTTCTGAAGGAATCTGAGGCTTTCATTTATTCAATTTTGTATTGAATGTTGATACTAGTTGACATTAAACTTGATTATATAAGACCAATTACTTTAAAATATTTAATTTTACTTTATACTAAATGCATACACAAATTAGCAAATTATTAAAATAGTTTGTCATGAAGTAAGCTAAATAAGCTAACAACTAATAAGATTTAACCATACAGATAAAATCATTTTCTAATCCAATTTAGTACACATTTAATTATTTAAAATATTTGTTGTTATGCTTGTCATTTAAATAAAAAGTTGTCACAAAGTATTGCATTCAATACCTTAAACTCATATCCTATATATTTTTCCTCATATTTAAATGACTGTTATCAGAAATTGAAGAAAGACTTTTGCAAAACTGAAGGTAATCCAGAATAACATTTACAGCATTAGTATTTGGTGGGAGGTGGTATGAAAGGTTATATTATTTTGTAAGCAATGTGAACAAAAATGATTTCCTTATGAAAATAATTTCATTAAATGTTCTGAACAATGAACAGTACAAAAGCTAAAAGAAATTAGCATCGGTATATTTTTTTAATATGCTTCAGTACATATCTATAAATTTTTGCACAAATGATCATTATAAATCTTTATATGAGAACTACAGCTTATTTTTCTGCTTTTATTGAGTTTTTCCCTTGGACAAATAAGTGTATAAAAATTGTTTTTCATTTTCACTTTATTCCTCTATATTACCATATTATAAGTTATGTTTCAGTTTCTATATTTATTAATATCTTTTTGTCATTGCTAAAATTTAATAGAATGCACCAAGTTATGTGAATATTTTTGTAAATCATTTTACTTATTGAACATTTTATTTTCATTAGTAATTGACTTATATCATTATAACTGTAAAAATAGAGCAGTTGATTTGAGGACAAGTTAATTGCCTTGTAAGCCAGTAATACATTTAAGCGAATCTGCTAATTTTGTTATTAGAATAGTGTTATTTCATAATGAGTTTTTTGCATCTAATAAAAGCAAAATGTTATGTGCATATGAATTAAGAATTTTTTCCATGTAATTACAAAACTTTCTCACTGTAGGTATTTGGTCTAAAAATACTGGATAATTATACAAATTGAACTAACCTTTTAAAATATTTTAGACTTTACAATAAATCTAGTAGCATATTACTTGTTTTCAACATGTGGATTATAGAAAAGTAAAGAGAATATGAAATTTAGGAGTTAAAAAAAAAAGTATGTGCATACATTACATTTGGAAGGACCTTTCAAATATTTCTTGCTGGTCATTGGTTATCAGATTATTATTCTTTTATGTGCTATGTCCCTTCGGGACATAAACAATCATGACCCTCCATATTTTCCTGTCCCTTGTAGCTCTTAATAAGTTTTATCTTTTTGTTATTTCTTCCAAACCCGGTTTTGCTTGTTATCAAGATATGTTTTCTTGTTTTAAACAGTAAGCTCATAATATCTCACACACAAATGTTACAACACATTTATATCAGAGTATACATGATTTCACCCCCAAAACAGTAAGTTATCAATAAAATATTCCAGATAACTCTATAGTATTTTTTGATTTTATTCTAAAGTGTCAAATTTCTTTAGTCGTTAAATAGCTAGAAAAATTGTTAATTAAAACAGTCTTTTTCTGAGAAATCTTCTCTACAGAAGTTTTATTCTCATGTAGCCATCTTTATTTGGCAGATTGCAAGTCTACTTATTTTGATGAAAGTTTTTTCTGTACTTCTAAGACAGCTGTAGCAATAGTCATGTGGCAAGAATATTGTTAAATGAGAAAGCTATACTAACATATTCATTTAGTAGTTTTACCTGGAAAGAACTTATCAGCAAATTGCTACAAGTGTATTGCTGTTAATACCTGTCCTTAATATAGCTTTCTGCTCTTAATGTCTTGGCCATATAAAGAATTAAGGTCACTCCTAAAATCTGATTAACCAGACTTCACAGTTAAGTGAATTATAGGTTCACCTTATACATTTTAAGAAACAAGTTGCTGCTTATGATAATACTAGCAGTATAGTCCGGCGTTTCCCGGGGATGTAACAGTAAGAGATTGATCAAGTATCGACCATCATAAAGACTGAAAAACAAAGATTATTTGTTTAAGGTTGACGGACATGCATGTCTTAATTATTTTTTTTTTTTTTTTACAAATTGGTCAAACCCAAACTCAAACAAAAACATTGTTTTCAATCGTTATGAGTCTACCGATTGAATAGAATTTTATCATAAACAATTGCCTTGTAAATGGAATTTTAAAAGCATTCTGAATGTAAAAATAAAGAAAAAAAGTGTGCAAGACAATAAGAAACACTACCTACCAAAAAAAAGGTGAAGTTTTGTTGAAATCAGTTGAAAAATGTAGGAAATCCAATCCCATATATAAACGAACACAAACACACACAACCAACCTGGGTTTTATAATAAGTATAACTCGAAGTGAGTTGTCTCACTTTCATTAATGCCTCTTAATCATGTTTTCAAATTGATTTTGTGCAAAAACAATTGTTTTTCCTAATTTTGGTGCTGTTAGAACCACTGCAAGGTAATTTTACGTAGTCCTGTGAAGTTTTGTTGAAATTGGTTGAAAAATGTAGGAAATCCGATCCAATATATAAACGTACAGACACACACACGCACACAACCTGGGTTTTATAAGTATGATTTCTAAGCCTTCCTAAGCACTTATAATAAGTAAGATGATCTAACAAATCTTATTCATTCAGTAGCCTTTCTGTAATCTTTTACAATTTATGATTTTTACTTATTGAATACAGTAAAAAAAATTGCATATGCTTGTGGTGATTCATAATTAGAATTTTGATTTGAATATATTTTCCACTCGTTGTTTCTAATACAAAAAATATTAACTTTATTTGGGTTTATTAATTATGATCAAACAAATTTTGATTTTTGCAAAAACAATTGTTTTTCCAATTTTTGGCGCTGTTAGAACCACCGCAAGGTAATTTTACGTAGTCCTGTGAAGTTTTGTTGAAATCGGTTGAAAAATGTAAGAAATCAAATCCAATATATAAACGTACAGACACACACAATCTGCGTTTTATAATAAGTAAGATGTTACTAAAGGGGAACTCGAAACTAAAAAAGTGGAAATTTAAAAAGGTAAACCAAGGGTAAATCCAAAAGGAAATGGAATTTTAGTACAATTGGCTAACGTGTGTAGGGTTGGGTTAGAACTATAAAACAAAAAAGCAGCTAGAACACGTAATTAACAACTTGCGGTGTCCGAATTTGGCGAATAAAGTAAGCCAAGTACGTGCACGTGGGCAACAATAAACGCAAAAGTGTGAAAGCATGCTGAGTAACGCAGTAGAAATGGTTGACTTTGAGTGACGTTCCACTCTCTATTAAACAAATCGGCGAAAGAGGAAATCATGGTAGATATCACTGTCATTAAAGTAGGGGAAAGAATCGGTAACAGTGACCGTGCCCTCTCAACACAAACCTTAGGTGAATGGAGAGAGAGTGACAATACCCACTCTCTCTAGCAAATATTGCGTATACTGTTGCGTTAGTTTGTGAAATGGAGGCCATCCATAAGGGGAGGAGGGGGATGACACACACACACAAACAACCTGGGTTTTTAACCCGATGTGAGTTGTCCCCCTTTCATTAATGCCTCTTAATCATGTTTTCAAATTGATTTTTATGCAAATTGTGTTTTTCCAATTTTTGGTGCTGTTAGAACCACCGCAAGATAATTTTACGTAGTCCTGTGAAGTTTTGTTGAAATCGGTTGAAAAATGTAGGAAATCCGATCCAATATATAAATGTTACAGACACACACACACACACACAATCTGAGTTTTATAATAAGTAAGATCTTAGCTTTTTGCATTAACATTTTTCCTCCTTTTACTTTTACAACGAGGAATTTCTGGGGAAAATTTATTTTTTTGAATAAGCAAGAATAAGCTAAGTTTGATCTAAAATATTTTTGTATTCAAAAGCATTATTTGCAATCAGCATTTGATTCAATGGAGTTAATTTTGTAGGTAATATATAACAATTGATGTACTTTTAATTTGAAAATTTTCAATTTTTTTAAACTTTCACATTTCAAGTTTAATGCTTGTGTTTAGAATATTAACATTTCAGTTAAATATTTTCACTCATTTTACTGATAAAAAGGTAGATTATTTGAAACTGCTTTGTGTTGCATATTCACAAAATATGACATGGAAATTTTTTTAAGATACAATAGAGATGAAAACATCAAATTTCTAAATCTTATGTACTTTCTCTGAATTTATCAATTGTTCTTAGCATCATCATCATCATTTTATAAGCAGGATTAGTCTTATCCATAATGATTACCTTGTAATAAA
Source organism: Acanthosepion lycidas (assembly GCA_963932145.1). Lineage (NCBI taxonomy): Eukaryota > Metazoa > Mollusca > Cephalopoda > Sepiida > Sepiidae > Acanthosepion > Acanthosepion lycidas. The sequence continues at coordinate 75,279,516 of OZ010593.1, read as the reverse complement.
TAATACAGAATTGATCAATCTCTTCAATTCTTTTGTAAGGTAAAAAGAAGCAGAAGTTTTCTTATTCAAGGGATTATCATATACAAGTCTTGTGGGTTTTTTTAATCAATTTCTTCTTAAATTTAAACCTTGAAGAAATGTTTGTAAATACAATGATGTTCATATTTGCAGTTCAATGATATGTCAATTGCAAACGTTTTGTAAATGTTGAAATGCTTAGTTTAATTGTTGCTATAGCATGGCTTTAAATAAACCATTTGGCACAAAACCAGAATTCTAGAGCAGTGAATGATATTCTAAATAATTATCAGTAACTAATAAAATTAGCACATTTTCTGCTATGTTATTACGAGGTGTAATGTAGACGATGGTAATGCTTATGTAAGATGAATCAATCATGCAAACCAAGTCTGAGTTTATGTTCCATTCATAGTTATTTAATTGAATATTATATTAAAACAACAATTACGATATTAAGGGAATGTGTTTTTCATGAATTCTATCTTGTGACAGAAAAATATAAAAAGTAAGTTACTCTTTACCAAAAGAACATTCCTAATGACCTTTGCAAGCTATGGATATTTCTTTTTGTGTGTATTTTTTATTTCTTTAGCTTGACTATTTTTATGTTATTTTTTTTTTCCACTGTTAATACAACTTAGTACACAATGTAAAAGGTTTTTGTGACTAGTATTACAATCTAAGTTGTATTACTGTGGATAGGGTTGCATAGTATTGCATTTTCAAAATAATACACTTCAATGATAAGATGATTGCAGTGTAACAGTATACTTCATATGAAAAATGTTCGATAAATTTCCTTGTTCACTTTGAAAAGAGTATAATTTTTTTTTTTTTTTTGCAGACAGTGTGGTGTATGGATTTTAGATTTTATTATTGTTATTACAAATTATGTAATGATTATATTTACAATAAATTACGTTTCTGTGTTTTCTTTGTATAGATTTGTTTGTTGCTCTAATGTGAAAAGTATAGTTATAAAGTATTTTTTTTTTTTTTTTTTATCTGGTATTACATTGATTCAAAATAATGATTTATGGAATGAGGAGTTATCATTATTTAAACTATTTATATTCAAACTATTGTCCTCATCTTTGTTGTTGTTGCCACAATGATTTGGCCGTTGTGCCCTCCAGCCTTCCTCAGGTGTATAGTAATCTGGGTAACCTAGAAGGAATTCTGAACTAAACCCTTTATTTAATCTATGTGGGGTAGACTGTCCTTGTTCTACTGCTCATGTTTAGGGATATCATCTACTTCTTATTTTTAGTACCTGTTTCCACTGTGTCCAAGTACACACTGCCCAGCCCATGGATTGAACTTACAATCATTGTGTCAGCAATTTCACCAACCAATAGTTTAGTCCACTAGGCTATTTACGCTATTTATATTAGAGTTTATGGCAATATCACATTGAAACACTGCTTCCCATATGATCACCTAAGTTAAGCAATGTCAAGCCTGGTCAGTACCTAGATGCATGACCACTTGGGAATACTAGATGCTGTAAACTTGGATATGAAGTTTGTGTAATGGATAATGGCACATAATTGTAAATTGAAGAGCCAAGTTCCAATTCCAATTGGGTTTGTTATATTCACTTACATACAGATACTCTTGGGAAAGGTATGAATCCAATTTTTTTTCCCCAGCATTCACTTAATTAGTAATACTAACTCATTATCTCAAAAAAAAAAAAAAAAAAAAAAAATTCTTACATTATAAAAATATTTTCTAGCTCTAAATAACCTGCAAAAGTTGCTAAGCCATAAAAAAAAATGAATCCATAAAATAAATATTTATATTAGAATTATTGTCCTCATATTTGTTTCTATCTGGCCTCCATCAGACATCAGGGAATTCCAAATTGAATCATTTATTTAATTTATGGGAGTAGACTGTTCTTGTTCAACAAGTTTATCTGTTTAATTAAGAATAATAATAACTGGGTATGGCAGTGAATGCTGGATAATTACTTCACAGATGTTTCATCTGTGAAGTAATTATCCAGCATTCACTGCCATACCTGAAGAGACCTGAAGAAACAAAATGTGGTTCTACAGAAGGATACTGATAATGCATGGACTGGACATGTGAATAACAAAGTTTGAAGGAAAATGGAAACAAAAAGGACACTTAGAATCAGAAAGAAACAATTCCCTGGCAGCATTGACTAGTTGATGAAATATGTTGGTTTATAGATCAAATTATCAGAATTATCAACTCTTTTTTTTTTTTTTTTTTTTTTTGTATTTAGGCAATGTCAGCACTACCTAACAAATGTTAAAACCCTTTGGCAAGATAGATTGTTAGCAAATTCAATATATCATAATTTCTTTTAGAAAAGGCGACATTCTGAAAATATTTTCATCTGTGTTAATACTATAAAGAAAAAGTAATCAATATTATCTTTTTTTTTTCTTTACAGTTTGAGAAGCACTAATAGTAGTTTTTATTTTATAGTTACTGTAACAACACAGGAAATTATATATTCCTTTATATTTCAAATTTTGAACATGAGACAGGTATTCAGAGTCTATAATTTTAATATAAAATTTATTTTTACACACACACACGCACACACACAAACAATAAAGGGAAATAGTGCTATATATGTTATCTTTTTTACATTGTGCGGAAAACTAAGCAAACATATACTCTTTCCAAAAGTTTTTAAAATTTTTCTCTCAGTAAGGTAAGATTTTAAATCTTAGTGGTCAGGTAACTTTAAACTGCTAGTGTTAAAAAATATAAACCTACATGAATATAAGGTTTGTGACATTTTATTAACTATTTTTGTATTGATATTGTTAGTAGACAGCTATATGAAACTGGAATTGAAGTATTGGCCTGATGATCAAGAGATATAAGGCTCTGTATTTATATTCTAGGATAATTATAACTACAATTTCTCTTAGAAGAATAGCTTTAATCATTGGCTGTTGTATTTATAAACTTTACAATGCTAATAATATAAATATTTATGGAAACAGACAATGAAACTTTTCTCCTATGTGTAAGTATATTTTGAGATGATTAGCAGGCATTGTTAAATTTGGCACAATGCAAAATTCAGGAATTAATTTGCCACTGAATCTCATTTTGTTGAATTTAAATTGTATCTTCTTTCAGTTATCTTTTCAGAAAGTGGGCAATCATGGCTCTCTATAACTTCCTGTTTTTTGTTGCTCCAAGTAACTCTTGCTTATTTATTATTACTCCTTTATCTTTGTGATTCTTGTTCTGCCATTCATTCACTAAAAATTTTCAAGTAGCTTACACTTAGTTTTCACCTGCTTTTATGTTCTGTGAGTTAAATTCTACAAACTTCTGACACTTATTAAATTAACATTGTGTTTTAGTAAAAATCCAGTTAAAAAGATTACCTTTAATGCAATGCTGATTGTGAACAATTTTTAAAATTTTTTTTTCCATTCTAATTGGGAGAAAATTTTTTTGTTGAAATATAGACAAAAAAAATACAGCTACTGAATCTACTAAATGGTTGTTTTTTTTATATGACTTTGAGGAGCATTTAGTTTAAACTAACTTCAAAATGATTGCTTTTGATTATATTGTATCAGCTTTTATGCTATATTAGTGTGCATTTTTAGGAAACTGCCAAAAGTGGCAATTTTTGTTTCTAATACTACAGATAGAATAAAATAAGCAACATTTTTGGCATATGCTCTTTATTTTAAAATTAAAAACTGTACAGTTTATGGATAAATTACTGTAAATGACCAAATATGTCAATAGTGGCTTGCAGATTGTGGTTGAGATGTTTTGTTAAACACATGCTACATAGGTAAACTAGTTTAAGTTTATAACATCAAAATGTCATTTGAAAATAATTATATATTTTTACATTGTGAAAGATAGCCAACATACTAAAAATATCTAAAACAAGCAATAAAAATCATTTGTACCAGTTTGGTTATGTTAGTCACTTTGATATGGTCTTCACATAATTGAGCAAAGAAACAAATCTAGTGTCATGTATGATTTGTTATATAAACATAACAAAATTGTTAATTTTTTAGACAAAATATGTGAATGATGAAAAATATATCTTTTGCAAAACTGAAATGCAAGAGATTGTGGTTAAATTAAAACGAAGCATCATTTATAGTAAAAGTCAATTTTTATGATGAGGTCCTTCCAAAGGATCCAATAACTGACTACTCCCAATTAAACTATCCGAAGATTGCAGACTTTACATAAAGCATTCAAATCCTTTAAGAAAAAGGATCTTAGTTCTAGACTGCATGTCTCTTTGTTGGTTAGGCAAAAATTATTACTGCTCAGCTGGAAAGTTTTCCCTCTTCTGCTGTGGTTAACAGATGTTGCACATTTGGATTCCCATTTATTCTGATCTTTTGAGAATTGCCATAATGAAAAAATTCTCTGGACATTGTAAAAGGCACTTAGAACAGTTATTTGCTTTGAGAAAGATTTAAATAATATTTTGGGTGGATGAAATTATGAAGTTGCCTGAAAGCAAGCAGAAGCACGCAAAATTGTAAATATATTGTGCAATAAAGTTAATGCTGAAAATTTAAAAAAGAAAATTATTTTTACTTAATCTGAACAAACTTTTAGTCACTCAATGTTAAAATGAAATTTTTAATTTGGTTTACTCATAGCATTTTAAGATTCTTTGCTTTCATTATTTTGTTTATCAAAGTTGTCATTTGGAAATAGTCATTAATATATTCAATAATATCTGGATGCTCATCTCTCTTCTTTATATATTTACTGTTGTTATGACAATGCTTTGGCTGATCCATTTTTCAACTTTCTTCTAATGATCTCCAATATTTATATGGTATTTTTAAAGATTTATCCTTCCTTACAGATCATACTTTTGAAGGCTTCAATCTTGTTTAAGTATGTGGATGATAGTTTTATACTGTGGTCCCACTAAGAGTATAAACAAATTCTATTGGATCATATGAACTCTATTTTATGTTCTATAAAGTTTACAATGCACATCATCAACAGTGATCCAACAAAGCTGGAGGAGGAATTAAGAGATATTACTATCTCCTCCCATTCTGAATTGGTTCTCAGACTAGGAACAGAGGAATGTCCAGTATAACTATTTAGCTACAGCATACATTCCTAGTAAGAGGTATGGCAGAACAGATCCAAAGGATTTGTAAATGTTATAAGATCGACATAGTAGTTAATCATAAATCTTCACTTTGAAACCATAACAAAATTGATTTTTTACTAGAGAAAAGTCTGATAAAAAAAATAACTACATTTAAGAAGAATAACATATCCTTAATATGTGGCAAGGTATTTCACGATGAAAACAATCATCCTTTTAAAATAGGCACCTCCAAAAGTTTTCTAATAAAGAGCATACCATGATGAAAAAAGGCCCCAAACTTGATAAGTACAAAATTTTATCCTCAAAATATTTATTATTAAGAGGAAAGACCAAAGTAATTTTTGATTATTTTATTCAATTTTTTAATCCTTTCTAGCATGTTCAAAATTTTGGTCAAAAATCTTGTTTTTCTTGTCTTAGTGGCTGAACCAAAAATTAGTATGGAAAATTTAGCATGTTTTGTTGTAAAAAAACACATTATTTTGAAAATTCTTGCAAAAATCATAATTGTTCAATTTTAATGAAATTTTTAGGGCTTATTGACAAATTAATTGAATTATTTTTGAAATATGTTTTTAGAAAATCCTGGTAAAAATATTTTTTCTTTACATCTGTTAACATGGGGGTTAACAAATGTAAAAAAAAAAATATATATTTTTTTATTTTTATGAACGTTGAGAAATTAAAGTTCCATGATCTTCATATTTATTTGGAGAATTTAAATCAATTATTTTTGTCAAACAGAAACAACATTTACTGAAAATCAGCTCTGAATCATAAAATAAAACTGACATTATTTAATTAGAAAGGCTTTTAATTGCTTTTATAAATACTGAAATACAGCAAAATATTTTTTATTATTGGAAATATTAAATTTAATATTAGCTTGAAATTAAAACTAAAATAAAAGCTTCAAGAAAGATTTTTCATTTTTTAAAATTCATTTTAAACCTTAAGTATCAAATTTTTTTGTAGGAGGGTCCCTGTTTTAAAATCATATTTGAGGAACACGGGAAAGTAATAACAAAAAGTGAGTTGAGCATATCTGGTATGGCAGGCCATATCTTGAGAGAGAAGAGTACATATTATCTTCTTGGATAAAGTCTAGAGAGTGAGCATTGGTTAGGAGTGAGGAAATTGAAGGTGGTAGCATATATGACCTGTCAGTCAAGTGAATGAAATGAACTTTCAAAGAGTTTAACAGTAGGTTTTCTTTGCTTAGCAAAGTTGATGTTGGGGATCTCAAATGTAGTTTGGAATCACCTGAGCACTAGATGTATCTGTTACTATATAAATTGATCTGATAGGTACATTAATGCACCATTCCAGTCACCTGTTATTCTTGGAGTTAAAGGTTTTTTGTTTTCTCACCAATTGTACTGTTCAGGGTTGAAGAATGGATCAACTGAAATGTTGCTACTAGAATAGCAAATATAAAAAGAGATTTGAATATTCAAATTACATTGTATATAATGCCTTCATTCATTGAGATAAAAATAGATATTTAACAATGTTATATATTCTTTATCTGATGCAAGTATGGACAAAAAAAAGCAAGAAACAATGATAAAAAACATACTTTAGAATCAATTTCGTTTTTTAAAAAAAGCATTTTCAAAAAATTCATTTGTCTCTGATCTCTCTAAATTTAATGGGAACTAAGGGCTTGAAAGTTAACAAAATATCTTCCATTCTTATATCCCTTATTGTCTTATCTAATTGTTTGGTGTCATTTTAGCAGTTTCCTTTAGCACATATTGTCGTAAAGTACATAAATGATTTATTTTCAAAACTGGTGAAAAATTTACACTAAAATCTTTATTTTTATCACACTCCACAAATTTAAATACGTACTGATGTGATAAAGGTTTACTCTCAGGTATTTTAAGTTGAAGCTAAGGGATGGAAATGCAAGTTCTTTAAAGTTTTAAATTTGTATAATACTCCTATAATTAATCCACTTTATTGCTTTAGAATTGGTTCTTCAATTTCTCTTCTTTAAAAAAAAAAAAATTTTGCCCACATTTCTGTAAATAACTAAACATTAGCCTTTTTAAAAAAAAAAAAAAAATTATAAATAATACTACCAAATGCCTTTAAATTATATTCCTTTGATTTTTTTTTTTTTTCTTCTTTTTTTTTTTCAAGTTATATTATAGCTGTTTGTCTCTACCAATAGATTAATAAATGTTATATAAGTTTACGATTATAAAATTGTTTTAGCATTATGATAGCTGCCAAAAAAAGATTTAATTGCCAAGTTTTGGGAAAATTGTTGATATATCATTTGATATAATCTGTATTTTCTCTCCAAGTGTCATCTGAGAAAAGTGTATATCAAGTAAGAATGTGCATTGTTGGAATGTTATCTTTCTCTGATTTAAGATACACAGATATTGTTAAAACTAATGTAAAAAGCATTGAAAGGATAATGCTCCACTGTTGCCAGCGTTTCATATTATATATCCAAGTGTTATCTTATTCACAAAAATGAGAATGATTCATAAAAAATAGTTGCTTAAAAAGAAAGCAATTACTAATTTTCATAAAAATCTTATAAATGAAATACACAAATGTATATTAAATTATATTTTTGCCCTACAGAAATTAAAGACTGAATTTGAAGATAATTTTACCTCAGAAACTTGTTTGTTTGTTGTGCATTGTTTTAAAAGATCTAGGATTCTTATGTTTGGCCAACCTGTTGGCTGGGGCTGTAGAACACTGACTGTACCTCTGAAGAGGGGGAAGACTCCCTCTCTCCATGAAGCCAGTTGTTTATTGTGTGTGGCAATCTGTAATGCCTGAGGTGGAATCCTGGTGGCTGAACAGTCCATAACCCAGGTCTATAAGTAATATGTAATTAAGCCTGACATTGTCTCACAAACTGATCATATAATGATCAAACACCCAAATTTTTATTTTAAAAGTGGTAGAAGGTAGTGGCTGAGGATTAATGCAGTTGAAGAGAAAGAAACTTTGACCACTGTTTCAAATTAAGGCGTGAGATATTTTGGGAACTGAAGTTCAAAATTAACAGGAGCTCAGTCTTCTCTTGAAAGTATACTGATAGATGTATCCTTGTTTCAACCAAGGTGAATGTATTTAACCCCTTTGGTAAATTCCCAGTAGTAATTGGATTCCGTGGTGTGTGGTGGAGCACAGGAACAATAAAACATACAAATCGAATGGCAAATATAAAATAAATAAAACAAATGGAATCTCTCTGATTCAGACATAGTAGCCAGAATGGAATTTCCAAGATTCATAATAATTGAATCTCTGGAGAAAACTCTTCTGGTCAATCTTTCAGCATTCTAGATAAAAAAAAAAAGTAATTACTAGCATGGCAAATCCATGAACAGTGAGGAAAATGAGAAGTAGCAACCTACTTGTTAATGTCAATAATAAAAAAAACATGTGGATAATATGCTCAAGATGAAGTGTTTCAAATTAAAGTGTAAAACATATCCACATGAAAGACTTAACATCTCAAAGGGAGATGTTATATTTAGAGAGCTGCCTCTGCCTACACCAGAGGAAATAAATGCAGCCTTAGAAAAGTATGGGGTTACTAGCTATAGAAGAATAAGTATAAAAAGGGGAGATTAACAAAATCTAACAGATACATATATCTTAACATTTAATAAATTCTCAATCCCAAAGGAAATATAAATTAGATTTATGATTGAGAGGGTCAAACAATACATCCCCAATTCTTTGAGATGTTTCAAGTGTCAGAAATATGGGCATCACAAGGAGAGCTGCATAGGACACCTGGTATGTGTGATTTGTAGTCAAAAGGACCTGGATCATATGCAGGAAGAATGTACTCATAACATTAAATGTGCTAATTGTCAAGAGAACTATCCAGCTTTTGCAAAAATCTTGCTATATATATATATATATATATATATATATATATATAATGTTAGTAAATATACATAATATCCAACGTCGATAGCACAACTTGGAGTTTCATGTAGTTGCTGCATTCTTCAGGTGCAAATACAATCTGGCCATTATTTCACATTCTTGTGGTGATGATTCAAGATTTTGTCTTAAAACATGTTTATTTAATTATTGTTGTGTAAAATATTAGAATTAACTAATAATAATTTATATCATTCAAATTCATAAGTTCAAAAGGTGAAGAAATAAAAAATTAAAGAAATTTAAAAAAAAATAAATTTTTAAAAAATTTATTTGAATTTAAATTTGGATTCAAAAGTAAACAAAATATCAAGGAGTGTAATTCTTACAAAATATAGTAACATCAAATAACAAAACTAATACTCAGGATGGAAATATAAGGGTGCAAATAAAAAGTGAAAAAATTAATAGGTAGGCGCTATCTAACTGTGTTTGAATCCAAGCCTTGTACTTGTGAAATTATATAAACACACATTATAAATAAATCAAGTACAGTAATATTGAATTGTGTGTGTGTGTGAGGTATATATATATATTTATTTATTTTAAAAAAAATTTATAACATAAATATGTTATAAAATCACTACAAAAATAGCCATTTTGTTTCAACACCCTCGGTGTCTTATCAAGTGATGATGTTGAATGTAAAAAAACGTCATCACTTGATAAGACACCGAGGGTGTTGAAACAAAATGGTTATTTTTGTAGTGATTTTATAACATATTTATGTTATAAATTTTTTTTAAAAATAAGTAATTATATCTGCTCTACTTTGTATTGAGCACTCATATAAACCAATCATATACTTGGGTATATATATATATATATATATAGCCTTAAACAAAATGGACGTCATACCTAAGGTACTTTTCGTCCAACACTTTTTTCAAAGGTATTCATTGGCAATGTAATTCATTATCGTGCTATTAAATCATTAAAGTCAAGGGATGACATGTATTTAACCAAGCCTGATAAAGGTTCTGGTGTTATTATCCTAAATAAACAATTTTATTTGGATAAAATGAATGATATCTTAAATGATCCTACAAAGTTTAGGATGATTGGTCCTGCAGATACATATGATAACACCAGTAAAGTTGAAGCCAGAGCACAAAGATGGTTACTATCTATATACAAGGGTAACCTAATCTCTAAGGTTTACAACAGGGTGAGACCAACAGGTTTGCAACGTCCATGCATGTATAAACTTTGGGAAATGCACAAAGATGGAGTCCCACTTAGACCTATTTTGTCTATGGTGGGGTCTGTACAACATGAGTTAGCTAAATGGTTAGCTGAATTGCTCCAGCTGGTCTCGAATATTTTTTCGGGCTATAATATTTCAGACTCTTTTCTTTTTTCTAGCTTCATTAGAGGTTTGGATATTCGGTCTGAGGATAGACTGATGGTGTCATTTGATATTGTCAGTTTATTCACTAACGTCCCATTACTTGAGACCATTGGCATTTGTGCTGATATCCTATACAGGGGTAATTTGGGCCATACTAGTATTCCTGAAGAACTATTTTTGGAATGTATGCATTTGACTACAGAAGGTGTGGAGTTCAGCTTCAACGAGATGATGTATGTCCAGACAGATGGGGTTGCGATTGGTAGTCGTTTGGGTCCGGTTTTAGCCAATATTTTCATGGGCTATTATGAACGAATCCTGTTTGACAATGTCCAAAAACCTTGCGTCTATATGAGATATGTGGATGACACATTTTCCATCTTTGATTCTGCCATAGATGCTACAAATTTTCTGGCTCAACTTAATTTTCTCCATCTTTCCCTTAAGTTTACAATGGAGGTTGAGAAGGATAGGGCACTCCCCTTTTTGGATGTCCTTGTTGAACGCAAGGATGGGCCTTTCATTACCAATGTTTTTTGTAAGCCCACATTTACTGGACTATACACAAGCTGGAATTCGTTTGTTCTTAAATCCTGCAAGATTGGTCTGATTGCGACTTTGGTCCATCATGCTATCATGATTTGTTCCCCTGAACTGTTGGATGGTGAACTTACTAAAATTCAGAATATTTTCGAAAGTAATGGATATCCCATCAATGTTATCAGGCATGTTATTGATAGCAAAATCAGGCAGTTTAAAGAACCTGCAGTGTTTGGTCCTAGTCAGTGTCCTATATATTTAAAATTACCTTGGCTTGGTAGGAAATGTCAGCTAGTATCAGACAAAATTTTGGCGTCTATTTCGTCTTCCTATAATGCAGTTAAGTTGCGCACAGTTTGACTCTGCTTCTTTCCTCTACTAAAGATAGGTTGTCCTTTTTTCATAAAAATTTAGTTTATAAATTCAAATGCTGTTGTGACATGGTTTACATTCTAAGGTTGGAGACGCGAGTTGTGCAGCATGTTCCCGCCTTTTTTGCATTCTGGTAGTCTTAGCCAGCCTATAAGAAGAACTACTAAGACAGTCCATGAGTCTGCAATTAGTCAACATTTACTTGACAACCACGCCTCTGAATATGAAGACACATGGTTTTCAGTTTTACAAAGTGCTCGCTCAATACACCATCTTCGAGTCTCTGAAGCTGTTTTCATTAAGTGTCAACAGCCTAGCCTGTGTAGACAAAAGGAACATTTTTTACGTTCTTTACATCTTTTGGAGGGTTTGTGAGTTCCCATTTTTCTATTTTAAACTCTTGTGGAACTACTTATTTTTCATCCCCCACTTGTTAATTTTAATTTTGTATAATTAAAATTGCCTTTTAGTTGTGTTCCACCTTTCCCTCCTCATTTATTTTATTAAGTGTGTCTTTATATTCATTTACATTGCCAACGAATACCTTTGAAAAAGTGTTGGCCGAAAGGTACCTTAGGTATGACGTCCATTTTGTTTAAGGCTATATATCAGTTCATTGAGTACAAATCTCTGTTTTTATATATATATATATATCTTAATGTTGTTTTTGTTGAAAATCTTTTTTAATGTTGAAAAATGGCCAAAGTGCTGTTAATTAAATTCAGGAAAATTCTACCTATTGGTTTTGACATTACAGTGGTATAGTGTGCTGAACCATATAATGTGAAATTGGAGTAAGAAATAACAGCAAAGATAAAAATAAACTAAAACAACACAAACTAGTGCTTTGTTATATCTTGCTTTATTATTGTTGAATATTTCTTTGTTACTGGAGTTGGTTGATAAACTATATTGTACAGATTTGTACAAATTGCCAGGTATCCTTTTATGGTGGTTAGATCTTCTTTTGATGTACTTGTGGTTGTGCAAATCCTTAGTGTATGGTTTGTACAGGCCCTTACTCAGGTCAATCATTACATTTGAAAAATGGAAAGGGAGACACATGTAACTTGTGTTTGTAGGAGAAGCTTATTATATTAAAACACTTAAATAACCCTAACCTGCTGAACATGGGGTTTTGTTTTGTTTTACAGCATATCAACCTCAATGGGTTATTTAATGCTGACAAAATTTTCATTGCTGGTAATATTTTGTTTTGTCAAAAATCTATTTCTGGTAAATTTTTTTATTTTTTTTTTTTAAATGTGTTGCTGGAAATAATTTTTTTTATAAAGTATTTCTGGTATTAAAACCTGTTTTACCCCAGTTTTGGGGTTAACTATTTGCCCATAGCTGGGACCCTAGCAGGTGCTACCATCTCGGTTCAGGATGGACCTGAGAACACCAGCAATTAAGAGGTGGTTCCACACTCCTCAAAATCTCCTAAACAGAGGCCTTGCTGTTGGACATAGTTTATCGTCATACCCAGGACGGTGAACATGAGATGTGAATTAATGTCTACATGTATCCATAAATGCAAGCACCTGATAAAACACATCAACCCCAATTAAATGTGATTACAAAATAGATTTCACAAATATTAATATAAGATGCAACAACTTTTAATATTCTTAGACATCATCATTAATAACATTTCTTATATATCTATACATATATAATTCAATATTACTGTACTCAATTTATTTATAATGTGTGTTTATATAATTTCCCCTTACAAGTGCAAGGCTTAGTTCCAAACACATTAATTAGATTGTGCTTACCTATTCATTTTTTTTTTATTTGCACCCTTATGTTTCCATCCTGAGTATTAGTTTTGTTATTTGATATTACTATGATATTTTTGTTAAAAAAAAGGTTACCCACCTTTTGAATCCAAATTTAAATTCACTTAATTTTAAAAAATTAATATTTTTTCTTTATTTCTTAAACTTTTTATTTATTTGCATTTTGAATGATATAAATTATTATTAGTTAATTCTAATATTTTACACAACAATAATTAAACAAGTTTTAACACAAATTTGAATCATCACTATGAGAATGTGAAATAATGGTCAGATTGTATTTGTACCTGAAGATTGCAGCAACTGCATGAAGCTCCAAGCCATGCTATTGATGTTGGATTATGTATATTTACTATATATACTTGTAGCTCTGTCTCATAACATTGAGCACTGTATTTATAACACCTGTGGAAGAAATATATTTACATATGTGCAATTTTATATGTGTGTATGCATATTTTTTTTATTCAAGGCACACATGCATTTTATATATATATATATATATATATATATATATATATATATATATATATATATATATAGAGAGAGAGAGAGATCATGGAGGTCAAGTATAGAAGAGATGTCTCCTTTCCTATAAGCAAGGAAAATAATGGATAAAGGCCATACCTTTGCCAGTGTAGTTCAAAAGATAACTCCAATTAGCAACAATAATAAAAACAAAGCAAATATAGGGCACTCATCAAGCAGTTGGTGCAGCTAGGACCAAATGACTGGCCAAAGTTCCAAACACTTCTAAAAAGAACATGTACAGCTGAATGCTGCCAAACAGAAATAGTATATAAATTGAAAGAGCCCATCTCTATCCCAGATATTATGACTCTAATACCACCTATACAAAATGCAAAATCTACACCTAAAGCAAACACCAGTAGACAAAAATCACAAAGATCAGCAATCCATACACCAAATCTCAGAATAAATATCTCTGGAATGTTCCCCATAAAGCATGACCAATCAACAAAATAAACACTTCCAACACCCACAAAAAATAAATTTAAGACACTAGAGAATGAATGACATGCCACCAAAAAATTTCAAACAAAAACCAAAGCATTAAAAAGTACAAAACTCAAATAAAAATACAAACCTGGGATATAGAATACTACAATGGAACTGTTGTGGACTAAAGCCAAATTACAATGAATTACTCATGTTAATAACAACATTGGATCCTACTGTTATTTGTATCCAAGAAACTTTTCTAAAAAAGATAATGCTAATATTAGAAAATATCAAGAGTACAGTCACATTCACAGCTCTGGACTCGGGCTTTCTGGTGGTGTAACTGTCTTAATAAAAAATGACATATCTCAGACAAAATTGAACTAAAAACAGAACTACAGGCAGCTGTTGTGAGAGCTGCTTTGCACAGAACAGTCAGCATATGCTCTATATATCCTACTGCATGATCAAACTGGAAGATCTGATAAAGCAATTACTCAAATTCTTCATTCTCCTACAGGATTTTAATAGTCACAATATCATCTGGGAATCTAAGGAGGCAAACAAAAAAGGGAAAATTGCAGAAAAATTCATTATGGATAATGAGCTATGTCTGCTCAGGAAGACTGTCAGCAATTGACTTATCCATGTGTGAGCCAGCAATTAACCAAGACTTTACCTGGAGTATTTATAGCATGTGTACAGGAATTACAAGTTATGCCCCTTGATACAGGATTTTCCTGAATGGCATTCTGATATGATGTAAAGTGAAAAAACAAGTGCTCACAGTGAGACAGAGAGACTGTATGTATATTTTGAACATGTGAACTTGGAATAAACAACTATCAAGCATATCTCCTTGTCTTACCTGCCAAAAAACATCTCACATGGAAATATTACATGGTGTCAGAAGTGAAAACCCACATAGATGTTCTGGGAAGAAAACTACAGAAACTGGTTACAGAAATTTGAATTGTACTATCTTGTGGCATCAGAAAAAATTACCAAAACAAAATAAAAAATAAAATGACGTAATAATGTCGTTTTTTGACGTTAAAAAATATGTCAAAAAAACAACATTATTACGTCATTATTTTTGCACCAACCTAATAGCTCACAAAAGGCATCAGGAACACAAGGACACAGCAGGAAGGTGAACATTTCCCACAGACATACAGACACAAACAGGAAAATGAGTACATGCATTTAAAAGACAGTATGATGTATGATATGTGATTGTGTCATCATAGGAATCCAGAGTGATAAGACAAGAAGACTAATGGACTTGGACAACCCAAATCTGGGGAAAGTAGTAAATGTCTGCAAAAATGATGAAATATCTACAAGTCATGTGCTACAAGTTCCCAACACACTTTCAGTAAATGCAATACAGTCCATCCACAAAAATTTGGTGAGACACAGGGAAATAAATGCTAAGGAACCAAAGAAAAAATTAAAATGGTCCAACAAATGTTGCAGTTGTGGATCTGTAGAAAGAGTTTTTTGTCCAGTAAATGGATAGACATGTAGAAAGTGCCTAACGGTTGGACATTTTAAAAACATGTGCCAAACAAAGCAAGCCATACACTGCATAAATGTGTCTGTTAGAAATGAAGATAACTACTATCATTTGCATATATTAGGTTGGTGCAAAAATAATGTCGTTTTTTCACATATGTTACTATGTGAGAAAACGACATTATTTTTGCACCAACCTAATAGTTGATAGGATAGGGAACGCATGTGCAACACCCAATTTACAGTGGACAATGAACTTGCCACTTCAAGGTATCAAAGTGTTACTGAAACTTTACACAGGGAGTGATGTCAACACTACTGAATTATTTAAACAAAATGAAAACAAAGCCCAAAATAAGCCTAGAAATAGTTCCAGTATCCAGCAAAGTGGACATAAAAATCAAAGGAAAAGGTATGTCCCATAAAATTACTTTTATTATAACACCAAGGAATGTACAGCCTATATTAGGAAAACACTCTTGTGTGCAATGAAAGAGAAAATCACCTACCTCATAAAAAAAGTTTGTGTTTTGTGCATGGTCTGCTGAAGGAAAAATAAAGAAAATTGCTAGAAAAAACCTGCTATTTTAAGTATCAGAAAAACTACACTAATGTTCTTTCCTCCCTGACCAGAGTGGTCAATCAGAATAATTGCTCTAATAAAGGCTGATGCTTTTGATTAATGAGGATAAAGATTTTTGAGTTTGGTGAGCAAAAGTGTGTTTCTTCTGTTGTGAGTGGAAGGTTGGAATTTTTGCCACGTTTTCAGTACTAATTTGCCTACTGGACATTTTACGATCGCTTTGTCTTTTGGATTTTTCGAACCTGGATTTGCGATTGAACTTATTATTGAAACCCATTTTTTTTTTTTTTTTTTTTAATTTTTTACTGACCTCATTGGTTAATACTCAAACACTAACTGACTAAACCTAATCAAAAGAGTTAATATTATCAATAACTCAAAAAAAAAAAAAAAAATATGAAGTACATTATAACCAATATCGTGACATCTGCCAAATGTATAGAGATATGCAACTGAAACAGCCACTCTTAAACCAGGAAAGATCTGTGCTATCCCAACAATAGGGTCCATTTCACTGTAATGGATGCATACTCCAATTACCCAAATGTATACTGAATACTGTCACAGAACAGTGAAGCTGTGATTAGTTATGCAACACAGCAGAATTGGGATTCCACATGAAGTATTCACAAACAGTGGCTCCATGTGAAGCAGAATATCAACAATTTGCAACAAAGTGGGACTTCAAAATCACATCATCATCCCCACAGTATCCACAAGCAAATGGCCTCGCTGAAAAACATTCTATGGAAATGCAGAGGCCTATTGCTTGGACTAAATCCATCCCAGCATGCTAGGCGATCAATGATTCACACCCACAGAAATGTTGATGGGGAGGGAGCTAATGACCAGAGAAACCTGGCTGCAAAGTTTGCCTGAAATGAAACATTACAACAGATCATATACAAAAACATATCTATAAATCCTACGTTTACTCTGAAAAAATAAAATTATGTACAAAATATCTGTAGTTGAAGGCATACAAAATAAATTGAGCTGAAGCCATATAATTGTGACCAAAATATTTAGATTTCAGTATTAAATAACCCATACAGGTTGATATACCGCTAAAAAAAAATTAGAAATTATAAAATTTATTTCAAATATTTTGAAACAAACATTACTTACTTTCTGTGCAGAAAAAATGTAGTTTAAAAATAAGACAAAGCAGCTCTTTACATTTGGTGTCATTTAATGAGTGATGATTTCTTCATGTATTGACAGCTTACATAAGGGAAAGTTATCGCACAGAAGGACAGAAGTGACATAATTATTTAGTTTTAAGTGAACCTACTTATTTACCTCATTATTTTTAAGGAAAAGTTTCAGTACTCTAATTTTTTTTTGTATTTAGCTTGCACCTTTACATTTACAATGCTTTATGGAAAATATATCATAAAAAATTAAAATAAGACTGTTGAGAGTGAGATTAAATTTCATAAGAAAGATATCTAATTAATTTATAGGTACCTTTCTTATGAAATTTTATCAGAAGTGTACATAAAATACTAATTTTATGTACATTTATTACATTTCATTGTGTTATCTGTATTCTGATATTTCATTTATGGAAAAATATAACTGAAATAATATAAAAATAAGATCATATTGTTAGACATTTTCATGACGGTCGTCTTCGAGTATAGAATCCAGAGGTTGGCAGTGAATATTTCGGAGACAGTAAGAAAGCGTAGTTCAGGTTTGCAGTGGATATCTTAGCAGAGCGTAGTTCTTCCTTCTATCCTCTGCGCCTGTCAAGTTAGCACTGGTCCTTCCGGTAGGTTAAACAAAGATGGCCACCTTTATACACGACGAATACAATGTTCTGCGGCTTCTGATTGGTTAAGCTTCTATTGGTAGACTATAAAGGAAGTTGAGTCATTTGGATTGGCTCACTAGTTATATATATATATATAGATACACAAAAAAACCGTAACACCCCCCCTATTTTGGGTATATTATGGAATCTTCTTTCAAAATATTAAGGAAGTCAATAAATACTTTAATTCCAAAAATTATATTTTTTTTTTTTTCTTTTTCTTAAAGTTAATATTAATACGTAACAAATATTTTAGTATTCCAATTTTTTTTTTTTTTTTCTTAAATTAATATCTATAAAAATTAGTAATATCACTTTATTCAATGTTAAGTACTTCTGGGTTAATAGAAACATGAACAACAATATTATAAGTTTGGATTGCGATCACAACAAAAGTAAAAGAATTGTTACTTTATCCATAGCTGGGACCCACTGAAATAGTTACTATCACTTCAGGTCAGAGTGATCCTGAAAATCATTAAGTGAAAAATCGTTATTTTATCCATAGCTGGGACCCATTAAAACAGTTACTATCACTCCAGGTCAGAGTGATCCATAGAATCATTTAGAAGGTGATTGGGCTAAAAGTAGGACTATTTACATTTATACCCCGAAACTAAGGACTTACATTCATACCTAAAACTGAACTGACGTTTCTTAGGTCAATAACTAATGGATGCAGTTTTACGTCCTACCCAGGACTAATAAGGACCTTATAGGGACTTAATGGATGCAGTTTTACGTCTTGCCCAGGACCAATAAGTCAGCACTAAATATTGCAAAAGCAAAAAGCCCGTAGTCTCAATTTCGCAATCGGTTTTTACAAATAAATCCGCCATATTATTTCCAGATTGAACGTATTCAATTTGTATCATTTTCTTTTGTACTTGGTCCTTAAACAAAACTGATATTTTATATTGATATGCTTTGATCTTTAATGTAATATTGAATTTCTAGTCAAAGCAATACTGCCCTGATTGTCGCCGTAAATAATTATTGGCTCAGTTATTACCAGTGTTGCAATTGCTTTTATTAGCAATTTAAGAAAAATAGCCTCTTCTAATGCAATATATCCAGCTTCACAAGTAAAAAGTGAAATCATTCGCTGTTTCTCTGACTTCCAGCTGATTACTGAGTTACCATCTGCTAGCTTAAAGCAATAGCCTGTTATACTCTTACGGTCTGGTGAGTTGGCCCAGTCCGCGTCAAAAAAATCCTTCGAATTTTGATTGTTTATTTCTAATGGTTTATCTGACTGTCGATAATTCTAGGCACCGATTCTTCGTCCCCGTCAGATAACGTAATACTTGCTTAATTCTTGTTAAATATACAGTCCCCGGTTTACTTAAGTTTTGGGACAACTTGGTAACCGTGTAGCAGATATCTGGCTTGGTTAATGTCATCACGTTAATAAGACTTCCGACCAATGTCCTTTATTCTTTCTCACACGCCACTATACCATCTTCCTTATTGATAATTGTGTTTAAATCGATTTCACATGGTATAGTTCTTGTTTTATAATTTTGCATGCCAAATCAAGATAAGAGTCTTTCAATGTATCTAGATGGATTCATTTTAATAGTGTTGCCTTTAAATTCTAACTGTATACGAAGAAACCATGATAGCCGACCCAAATCGGTCATTTTAAACCATAATTCCAGAGATTTTTTTTTTTTTTTTTTAATAGAGCGGCCTCACACTTTGATGCAATTCACATATCGTCGACTAATGTTTCATTATTAAATATCCTCTTTAACAGAGCTGCCGCATACTTTGATGCAATTCACATATCGTCGACTAATGTTTCATTATTAAATATCCTCTTTAACAGAGCTGCCGCATACTTTGATGCAATTCACATATCGTCGACTAATGTTTCATTATTAAATATCCTCTTTAACAGAGCTGCCGCATACTTTGATGCAATTCACATATCGTCGACTAATGTTTCATTATTAAATATCCTCTTTAACAGAGCTGCCGCATACTTTGATGCAATTCACATATCGTCGACTAATGTTTCATTATTAAATATCCTCTTTAACAGAGCTGCCGCATACTTTGATGCAATTCACATATCGTCGACTAATGTTTCATTATTAAATATCCTCTTTAACAGAGCTGCCGCATACTTTGATGCAATTCACATATCGTCGACTAATGTTTCATTATTAAATATCCTCTTTAACAGAGCTGCCGCATACTTTGATGCAATTCACATATCGTCGACTAATGTTTCATTATTAAATATCCTCTTTAATAGAGCTGCCGCATACTTTGATGCAATTCACATATCGTCGACTAATGTTTCATTATTAAATATCCTCTTTAACAGAGCTGCCGCATACTTTGATGCAATTCACATATCGTCGACTAATGTTTCATTATTAAATATCCTCTTTAATAGAGCTGCCGCATACTTTGATGCAATTCACATATCGTCGACTAATGTTTCATTATTAAATATCCTCTTTAATAGAGCTGCCGCATACTTTGATGCAATTCACATATCGTCGACTAATGTTTCATTATTAAATATCCTCTTTAACAGAGCTGCCGCATACTTTGATGCAATTCACATATCGTCGACTAATGTTTCATTATTAAATATCCTCTTTAACAGAGCTGCCGCATACTTTGATGCAATTCACATATCGTCGACTAATGTTTCATTATTAAATATCCTCTTTAACAGAGCTGCCGCATACTTTGATGCAATTCACATATCGTCGACTAATGTTTCATTATTAAATATCCTCTTTAACAGAGCTGCCGCATACTTTGATGCAATTCACATATCGTCGACTAATGTTTCATTATTAAATATCCTCTTTAACAGAGCTGCCGCATACTTTGATGCAATTCACATATCGTCGACTAATGTTTCATTATTAAATATCCTCTTTAACAGAGCTGCCGCATACTTTGATGCAATTCACATATCGTCGACTAATGTTTCATTATTAAATATCCTCTTTAACAGAGCTGCCGCATACTTTGATGCAATTCACATATCGTCGACTAATGTTTCATTATTAAATATCCTCTTTAACAGAGCTGCCGCATACTTTGATGCAATTCACATATCGTCGACTAATGTTTCATTATTAAATATCCTCTTTAACAGAGCTGCCGCATACTTTGATGCAATTCACATATCGTCGACTAATGTTTCATTATTAAATATCCTCTTTAACAGAGCTGCCGCATACTTTGATGCAATTCACATATCGTCGACTAATGTTTCATTATTAAATATCCTCTTTAACAGAGCTGCCGCATACTTTGATGCAATTCACATATCGTCGACTAATGTTTCATTATTAAATATCCTCTTTAACAGAGCTGCCGCATACTTTGATGCAATTCACATATCGTCGACTAATGTTTCATTATTAAATATCCTCTTTAACAGAGCTGCCGCATACTTTGATGCAATTCACATATCGTCGACTAATGTTTCATTATTAAATATCCTCTTTAACAGAGC
Source organism: Acanthosepion lycidas (assembly GCA_963932145.1). Taxonomy (NCBI): domain Eukaryota; kingdom Metazoa; phylum Mollusca; class Cephalopoda; order Sepiida; family Sepiidae; genus Acanthosepion; species Acanthosepion lycidas. Next base: position 75,258,002 of record OZ010593.1, on the reverse strand, counting down.
TGCCGCATACTTTGATGCAATTCACATATCGTCGACTAATGTTTCATTATTAAATATCCTCTTTAACAGAGCTGCCGCATACTTTGATGCAATTCACATATCGTCGACTAATGTTTCATTATTAAATATCCTCTTTAACAGAGCTGCCGCATACTTTGATGCAATTCACATATCGTCGACTAATGTTTCATTATTAAATATCCTCTTTAACAGAGCTGCCGCATACTTTGATGCAATTCACATATCGTCGACTAATGTTTCATTATTAAATATCCTCTTTAACAGAGCTGCCGCATACTTTGATGCAATTCACATATCGTCGACTAATGTTTCATTATTAAATATCCTCTTTAATAGAGCTGCCGCATACTTTGATGCAATTCACATATCGTCGACTAATGTTTCATTATTAAATATCCTCTTTAACAGAGCTGCCGCATACTTTGATGCAATTCACATATCGTCGACTAATGTTTCATTATTAAATATCCTCTTTAACAGAGCTGCCGCATACTTTGATGCAATTCACATATCGTCGACTAATGTTTCATTATTAAATATCCTCTTTAACAGAGCTGCCGCATACTTTGATGCAATTCACATATCGTCGACTAATGTTTCATTATTAAATATCCTCTTTAACAGAGCTGCCGCATACTTTGATGCAATTCACATATCGTCGACTAATGTTTCATTATTAAATATCCTCTTTAATAGAGCTGCCGCATACTTTGATGCAATTCACATATCGTCGACTAATGTTTCATTATTAAATATCCTCTTTAACAGAGCTGCCGCATACTTTGATGCAATTCACATATCGTTGACTAATGTTTCATTATTAAATATCCTCTTTAACAGAGCTGCCGCATACTTTGATGCAATTCACATATCGTCGACTAATGTTTCATTATTAAATATCCTCTTTAATAGAGCTGCCGCATACTTTGATGCAATTCACATATCGTCGACTAATGTTTCATTATTAAATATCCTCTTTAATAGAGCTGCCGCATACTTTGATGCAATTCACATATCGTCGACTAATGTTTCATTATTTAATATCCTCTTTAATAGAGCTGCCGCATACTTTGATGTTAGCATTCTGAAAATAAGTTCCTTTCACATCCATATGGTGTATATCCCTACCATAATGGCCATCCATTTGCATCAAAAACTCTAATTAAGACTTAATGTTTCTACATAAGTCATCTCATCTCTTATAATTTGCCCCATATATCTATAAAAAATCCGTTAGCTACAAAACGAGCATTGCACACTGGCGATCCATTCTCAGTTCGCTTTACAGTGTGAACCCAACGGCTGCCGATGATAATTCTATCATCAATTAAGACTTAAGATTTCTACATAAGTCTCCCCCCCGCTTATATCTATGAAAATCCGTTAGCTTATAAAACGAGCCTTGTATCCTAGTGATCCATTCTCAGTTCGTTCTACAGTACGGCTGCCGATGATATTTCTATCATCCGGGGCCTTTTAATTCAAAAGTGTCTTTTAATACTAAAGATTTAATTTTTTTTTTTTTTTTTTTTTCTTCACATGGCCACAATGGTATTGACAGAATGTATGGCTTCTTGTTAGTTCTTTGGGATACATTTGTACCAAATAGCAACAGTCGGCATTATAAAAATTACATTAACCCATTTCAAAATAATCTGGCTATTCTTCTGTTTCTTGACGGATAACGCGGAATTTTTTCCCCCTTATCAGTTATATTTTCTTTTAACTCAAGTTTTGCGTCCGATTTTTCTTCGTCTACATCATCTGGTATAATACCTTCCTCTGATTGTGGATTTTGAACGGCTTTTCTACTCATAGGCTCATAATTGGGTCATACTAGTTCGGGTTGGACTAGTTCGTCGCAGTTAATATTCTTTTCTTCGGGTTCCTCCCCCTCGCTCAAAGGAATCTGTAAATCTGACGCATCTAATCTTCCTTATCGTTTTAGTTTGTGAAAAATAAATCATATAGGCTGGACTTGACTTATCTTATCCTATAAATATGCCCCTTTCACTTTTTGGATCCAGTTTCGCCTTGTGGTCGACATATTTAATTTAAATTTTAATGTTACTATTATAACAGCGGTTTCTTACATATACCGCTGTGTTTAATGCATAAAACCACAGATTTTGGGGGTAACTCAGATTCTCTTAACAAACATCTAGCCATTTCAAAAAGTGTCCTCCAAACTCCGTTCAGCGACTCCATTCTTATGTGGGGAATAACAGGTTTTCTAGTGTTTAAATGCCTTCATTTATTTGGAGGTTTTTTTGTAAGCATCAGAAGTAAATTCTCCGCCATTATCTGTCCAAATTATTTTAATTTTCCATGCGGGGAGCTATCGGATAAATAGATTTTTGTAGCTTGCAGGATATCCGATTTGTTTTTCAAAATATATCATAAGTCCTGAACATTCGTCAATAAAGTTTAAGTCATTTTTCCTTTAATACACGTCACTATATTTTAAATGTCATTTGGAAGTGTAATTTTCATTCCAGTGACATGTTCCTGCAATCTTTTAACATCAGAATTTTACAGTGGCCTAATATTTATGCCAAATTCTTAAGTCATGCGTGGCTGTCATCGCAGACTCAACACTGTTTTTTAAAAAATGCAAACGACCAATTTGCTGTATATTAAATCCAGTTCCATCCAGTTATTTTAAATTTAGGAATATATAAAGCCTTTCTTCTAATAAACATTTTACAAATATTTCCTTTAGTATTTTGCAGATAAATACAGGCGTCACTTCTTTAAAACTAAACCATTAGCTCTGGTCCCGCCAACCGACTCGATAAAAATGTGAGTCGAGCTCAGAATTAATAAATTTTGTTTCATCTGCAATTACATGATTTGTCGTACCTGTATTCATCAAGTAAGAATCATAACTACTGGCCACAGCACTCAATTCAAAAATATGCACATGTACGTCTATTCGAAAAAGTTTTTACATTTTGGCAAAAGTCATTCCACGTACAAAAATTGACGAATATGGCCGACATTACCACAACGAAAAGAAACAACATTTTTCTTCCCTTTTTTTTTTTTCTTTAGTGGTTCTTCCTTTATAATTCTTGTAATAATTGCCTTTAAAACCGCCTGTTCTTAATATCATAATTCCTAGTCTGATCGATTTGAGGAACTGATTTTCTGATTTTTCAAATGACGTTCCCAGTTGCATTACGTTTTTTGCCTCGCTTTTGGGGGGTACATATTTATAATTTCTTCATAATTACGTAACGCAATTTTAAACTCAATGAAAGTTACTTGTTTATCCTTTTGAGTTATAACTGTTGTGAATGATTTGAATGTCGGTGGTAAACCTTAAAAGGCTTACCACCGATATTCAAATCAGCAGTCCATCCGTGATAGCCTCCTTACCGGTTAGTTCAGTATATAAAGCAATAATTTTAGGCTTACCTTTTGACAAATAGTGTTCACGCAAAATCTATAGAGCTCTTCGGCCATTGTCCTTGGCCTCTCTCATTATTAGAGACAAACTCCGGTCATCCAGGAATTGTATTAATTCAGCGAACACGGTCGCATTTTTCTTAAAATCATCATCCCCCTCTCCTGGTTGACTTTGCAAAGAATGATGTCATGGAGTTTTGTATTCTGAGAGAGCCTAAAAACTTCATTTATATCTCGATTCATTCCCATCAAAATATAACCGTGATCTGGGCTCATAACCAATGTTAGACATTTTCATGACGGTCGTCTTCGAGTATAGAATCCAGAGGTTGGCAGTGAATATTTCGGAGACAGTAAGAAAGCGTAGTTCAGGTTTGCAGTGGATATCTTAGCAGAGCGTAGTTCTTCCTTCTATCCTCTGCGCCTGTCAAGTTAGCACTGGTCCTTCCGGTAGGTTAAACAAAGATGGCCGCCTTTATACACGACGAATACAATGTCCTGCGGCTTCTGATTGGTTAAGCTTCTATTGGTAGACTATAAAGGAAATTGAGTCATTTAGATTGGCTCACTAGTTATATATATATATAGATACACAAAAAACCGTAACACATATAAATTTCATAAGATGATACTAATACTTGTAGGCACCCTTCTCAGTTGAAATTGAAAAATTGACTTCTCTACACTTGTTTCGCATGAACAATTCACAAAAATAAAGGCCGTCACAGCAGAGAACAACTCTTAGCTCAAATAACGCAATTTTCTATTGTATTCTTTCTGATTTTCTGTACATTTGAATTACAGCAATTTTATGGACACAAAAGCCACCTGAATTTTTTTTTTTTTTTTTTTTTTTTTTATACCATGTGACTCTTCTGATTGTTATAAGTTATACAAAATTAGTTTTTTTGTGGGGTAGGAGGGTAATAAATATTAAAAAATATTTTTGCCATGACTTTAAAAAAAGAAAACACATTTATAATAATTTCCATCATTTGTGAATAGTTTCTGAAAGTTTCATCAACATCCAACAATTATTTTTATCTTCGCAAGATCTTCCAAATTAATGTCTGTCATACAAAAAAAAATGCGCTAAAATTTTGTTATTTAGTTTCACTGATACAAAGAGAAACAAGGTTTTTTTTAATCAAAAGTTAGAATGTTCTAAAAAGAAGGAAAAATTTTACTATGCTTTTTCTTTTTTTTCTTTAGTGATTTCATGTAGGTGCCTAGTTTAACTCTTGTTCTTGCTAGGGAAAACAAAATTCAGCTTTACAAAAACTCATTTAAATACCTCCTTCATTAGTCTCTGCTTGATGTCTAGTCATTTCCTATTTATTGAGTTTATATTATTATTTTCAAATGTTAATTATCACTAAGACTAAGATTCATTCCTACTTATCCATCTTAGAAAATAAAAATATATCTGATATTTGCAAATATCTCCTTTTTTGAATGTTTTTGCCAATTTATACTTAATTACTTGAAAACTAGTAGTCCAATTACACTGGAAATTGCTTTATTCTTCAAGGAAGAACATTTTAACAGTCTTATGCTAACAAAAACTGTAATGATATGCTGTTTTTGCTGTGTTATGGTAAAAATACCTACAGAAATAAAACTATTATAAACATGATTTATCATGAATACAAATTTAACTGCTCTTCAAAAATATTAAATTCTCCTTATAATGAAAACTAAAGACATAGAATTTTCAAATTGGTAATATCAATTTTCAAGAATACATATATATTGGAAACTATGTTATAATGCTTGCTATTTGTAATAATGTACATATGATTTTTAATTGAATTTTATATATTTTGAAATGCTATTTTAGTTAAAGATTTCTTGCATATATTTAGATAGCCATAAGTGATTTGATACTATTTATGAACTTACTTTATTGAAATACTGTTTTGATAGCCAGTTTATTTCCTTTTCTCCAGAGAAACTGTCCATTTGCGTATATATTTGTTTTTCCAGTAAATGCCCCAAATGAATTTTTTTTTGCTAGTACTTCTATCAGAAACAGCTGCCTTTAAGATGTTTGTACATTTATAAAACTCCAAGAATCAAGGATAACAATCAGCTATCTTAAGATTCAGAAAAAAACAATTTCTAAGTTTTCTTTTTCCCATTTTAGATTGAGCTCATCTTGCAATGGGTGAGCATCTAATTAAAAAAACAACAAAAAAAACCCAGCAAAATTTAACTCTCAGCCAACTTGTATTACATGCTAGGAAAATATGATGTAGTTTATCTGAGAAATCTAGATGTCTGAAGTTTTGGCAGTTGTTTGCTCTATTCCACTCAGATTGGGAACTGATTTGCATGTGCCAAGAATGTTGTTAGTGAAAAAGGTTTACTAGAATAGTTACTACATGCAACTTAAGATTATCCAATATAATTTTTATCTTTAAAAACTTTGACAATGAAATAAATTTGGAAATTTATAGAATGGCTGTGATTCTCAGAAAAAATCACACTATTAGTAAGATCAATCTTGAAAAGTTTAATTTCAGGTTTATCTATTAAAAAAAATAATGGTGACTTTTACCCCTTTTATATCTGTATACTTCATAAATATGGCTGGTACATCTTTAAAGATTACTATATATTCCCATCTGTTCTTTCTTTTCTCTGTATATTCACTTCATTCCTAGTTTTGTAATATCATTTTTTTCATCTTCCTATATTCAAAACACATACCAAATTGTATCTTTTATTCACTTATGCAATCTTTAAAATACTTTTCAAATAAAATACAATTTAGCATATAGTTTAAAATCTTGAAATATACTTAAGAAAATTTTTACAATTGAGATTTACAACCTGGTTTCTAATTTCAATATTTTGATATAGAACTCTTTCAAGTTTGATATTGGATTTATTATATTATCTGTACAATCGGTTTTATTTGAATATATGTGACTCTGAGGCTGTGAGTCTTTAAACATTAATTCTAAGAAGAAATTGTGTTAAGCCTAAAATTAAATATAAACTGGAAGATTGATAGAAAGAGAGAATGGAAGACATTTTCCCTGGTAATTTGAAAATGAAGAAAGGGCCATCTGGTTTGCCTTATCCCTATGAAATGAAATGATGCACAAAGAGTTTACGTTTTTTTATCTATCAAAAATCTGGCATGCAAGTAAAGCAAATTGGTGATGGCTTTATATCTTTCTTAGGAAATTAGAAAAACTCATGTCATTGGCAAAAAGTGAAGCAGATAGGAATTATATTTTCATTAACAAAAATGAATTGAGAAATGAAAACAAAGAATGAACCCATTGTCACGGTTAGGATTATGAAAATCAAGCCATCATAACAGGCAGGTGATCTGGTTTATGTTTTCACTAATATGGCAACTGGCCCAAGGATAGAAAACAGCGTGTCTCTTTGTTGAGAATTTAGGTAAACAAATATTTCATTGATGAAAACAAATTGTGAAAATAATTTTTATCATTTGGAAGGTTAAAATAAGAACATGATCTGGTTTGTGTTTTTTTTGGACAGGTGGCTCCAGGAAAGGAGTCAGAGAATTTAAATTGATAAGGAGAATAAACCCCACCCTTTCTCCTACACTTTTTAAAAATTAGATTTGTCACAAAGACAGTTGTGCCAGCTCTGAAAAGTGGGCAGATTTAGAATATGAGAAGGAAGGAGGAAGGGTATGAATTTAGCCTCACCTGTGTAGAGTAATGGTGCAAGATGTGAAGTGAAGCAGGTTGGAGTTAAGGGAGAATCAACCTTTCACTACTCCCAAGGAAGATAGATAATTCTCCTAATTTGGAAATTTGATTAAGAAAGCAGAAATAGGGAACAAAGAAAAACTTTTATTTGAATTAATGAAAATTGGTGAATTACAGAACCATTTGGCTCCATGCCAGTTTTTGGCCAAAGTGCATATAAGCAGGTGATTTTGGAGAGCTTAGAGACTTTGGGCTGAGAATCCACATCAGCTGTCACTGGATTTCCTGATTCCAAGAACTTTGAACCCAGCTCCTCCAGAAGTTTAGACAAGGTCCATTGTCACTATAGAGATTGATGTGGAAAGGTTTCATTATTGTTGTGCCAAGAACTATATAAACCAATTGAAGATTAACCCCATGAATCTTTTGCTTTATTTTTTTGTTGTGAAGATATTTTTCCACTACTCTGAGATCAAGAACACAGCATGGACAGACTTGTGTGGATTGAAGCAGCCAGCAACCAAAAACCAGCTTGGACAAACTGTCAGCATTGAACAGCACAGTTAACCTCATAATTAAAACATTGTCTTAAGACACCAGTGGGTGGGTAGGCAACGATCAAAAGGTGTTATATTATCTGGTGACTAAGATGTGACCTTGGGTTGCTGATGTTATATTAATTGGCTTCCAGATGAAAGTGCCCAGCTCAACTAAGCCCAGAAGACAAAAAGAAAAGGAAAAAAGGACAATTCTTTACAGAATTAAGAGAACCAATGGACTTTAGGCAATTGTTTTGAGTTTGGGTTAGGAATCAGGATGGTGGAAGCCAGAGCTAAAAGAAACTCTCTGTCATAGAGAAGGTGAGGGTACATCCAGAGAATTGGAAAACCAATCCCAATAGAAGGGTGTGGTCCCTGAAGCATGGGTTCTTTGCACCAACACCTAGATGATATGGGCTGGTTTGTTGAACTTGCAAATATGAGGGCCATAGTGATGCATTGTCCAACAAGGTGGAAGTTGCCTTTGGCAAAAAAGGAACCTCTAAGAGCCTCTTTCAATAGAACCTACCCACCCCTACCCTGAAAACAGAACCAGGAAAATGCCAAGGGGCCACTCCAGCACAAGAATTAAAAGGTAGAGTAGCCCATGTGATAACAAGTAAATGGGTTATATGATGTTGGACATGTGGACAAGTTGATCACTTTTCCTCTGGCTGTCTCCAGAGGTGTTGGTGTTGTCATGAATCAGGCCATCTGAAAAGGAATTGCCCCCTTGGAAATAGAACAAATGCATGCAAAGTAAGGATGGACAGTTAAGAACTCCATTCTATGTAGATGACAAGAAGTTTTTGTGCCAGCACCCATTTCAAGAAGGGAGTAGATGACAGGAAGAATGTTGGAGAAGGTTAGGTGGGCACTAACCCAAGAAAAAGAGGGTTAGAGTATTTTCCTTGTTGACCCAGGAGTGGGGAGCTTATATATGAAGCAGTAATAAAAAGAAAAGTGATGAGGGTACTAATATATAAGGGGGCATCTGTGTCCTTGATTAGGGAAAATCAATAGTTTGAGATTGCGAACGTGGGTAAGAAAGCCTGACAATACAATTACTCAGGTGAATGGGAAAGAGATGACAATAATGGGAATGGTGTGGCTCCCAATAAGGATTGGAGGAACAAATGTCATCCACAAGTTATGTGGCCACAGATCTCTGTAGAGAAATAACATTGGGTGAGGATTGGTTGGACCAACATAGGGCCCAGCTAAAATTCAACCCTGCAGTATTGCTGGTTGATTGAGTGGAGATACCATTGAGAAACATCCCTTGTGAACCAGTGTCAGTGGTGGTTGATACTGACATAAAATTGCCTCCTAGAACAGCATTATCTAGTAGGGGTAAGTTGGTGATGAAGAGGAAATTGGAAGGTAAACATTTTCAGATAAGCCCCTGCTAGAAAATACAAGCCTGGTGAGGAGGAAGTAGCCTTAGTTGATGGTAGTAGTGGAGGGGGCAGAGATTGTGCCTATAATGTTGACCAAACAAACTAACAAGACTGAGAATATCAAAGGGAGAAGAGGTAGTATTAATAGTATCGATTAAGAAGTATGCAAGATTTAAATGGACAGAATATTGTCAGAGAGGATTTGACACACTCAAGGAGTAGCTGACAGTGATATCCTTGCTGACATATCCAGATCTCAGCAAACCAATGATCCTGTATACAGATGCTAGTGTTCAATGTATTGGTGCAGTCTTTACTCAACCATACCTGGACAAAGAGCTCTCTGAGATGCAACAGAGATGGCCAGTGATTGAGAAAGAAGCCTTTGTTATAATGTACGCTATACAGAAGCTGGATTATTATTTAAGTGGAGCTACATTTACTATTAAGACTGACCATAAGCCATTACAGTATTTGTTAGAGGCTGGCTGGACAAATTAGATACAGCAATGGGCATTAATTGAAGTTGCTATAATTGCAAAATTGAGTTCTTGGCAGTGAGAGGCAATACCTGCAATGATTTACTGTCAAGAATTTCAAAGCTGTTGGAAGCACAGTCTATGAGATTGGAACCAGGAGTAGATGACAGAGCTTACCAAGTACAAGTGATCAATTCATATATATTGAGGGGTTGTCCTGTGTCAGAGTCTGAGGCAGAGGGGACCCCACATGTTATGACTGATCCTCACTGGAGAGATATAAGGAAAGGTCAGGAGGACAGTGAGATAGCTTCCCTCAGAGCAAGAATAGAGGCAGGTAATACTTCCAAGTATGTAATGTATGAGGGGATACTATATTACCTCTCAGGAAGAGATGAAGAAATAGGGTTCAGACTGTGCCTGCTGAGTTGAGAGTCAAAGAATTAGAGCAGTGTCATAGGAAGATAGGCCACATGGGAATTGATAAGACCTAATAGGTAGAAATTATTATTGGTGAAGGTTGTATAATGCTATGTGCAAGGTTGTGTGATATGTCAAGCCCAGAGCAGAAGACAGATGTCTTCATTAATGGAGACAGAAATCCCTAATTATTCCTTTTGAAAAGGTAAGCATGGGTATATCAGTCTTATATGGAGAGACCTCAAGAGGGAATCTATACATAGTGAGCTTTGTAGATTGGCTAATGAATTAGCCTGAGGCATATGAAATACCTTTATAAGAAAGCTTGAACAGTCTGATTTGATACTGATGGAGATATTCCCTCGATATGGAGCACCAGTGTAGCTGGTCATGGGCAACAGACCAGAGAAGGTGAATAACATAATGGCCAAAACCTTGCCGAGTATGAATACAATGCATGTGACCACCTCCCCATACCACTCACAGGGTAATACAAAAGTGGAGCAGTTTCATAGAACCTTGGGGGACATACTGACAAAAGATAATACTGAAAATTGGGATTTGTATTTAACACAAGCCTTGGCAGCAGTGAGATACTCTATTCATGAAACCTCTGTTCCCACCATATTATATGCTGTTTGGACATGTGGTTATGTCGTAGATAACCTACTGAAGCCTCATAGGAAAAATACATGGGAGAAGACCATCATAAGCTAATAATAGAACAGCAAAATACGATATTTACACAGGCCAGGAGGAGAATTAGATGGGCACAAAAGAAAAATGAGAGGGTGAATAAAGGAAAGAAATGAGGTAGTTAAAAGTTGGAGATCCTGTATTCTACAAAATCCATTTGAGGGAAGAAAAATTGGGAACTCTATTACAGAATAGTATAGCAGATGTGGCTGGTGTTTGTAATCTGGGATTAGATGGTGGGAGGAGTTAGGAGAGCTCATACTAAAGATCTAAAATTAGCTGAGGTGGATGGTTGGGAAGGAGCTGAACTAAAAAATAGGAAGAGAACAACAATTCTGGTGGAAGCAGACAAGATGTAAACAGATGAGGAATTTGAGGAAGAAAAGAGGGTGATGAATCAACCACTAGTTGATAAGGATGTGAGAAAAATGAGTAACCATCCATTGAAGCAGAGGGAACAGAGGATGAGGTCCAGGCTTTTAATCTGAAACCTCCAGAGGAGGAAGAGAAGCTAAGTGAGTTGGAAGAGGAAGATGAAATACCTCTGTCCCAACTCCAGAAACAATTAAGAGAGAAGGAAGAGGAGGATAGGATGGATGGATTAAGTGTCAGCATGTCATTATGGGGAAGTGCACACCTGGGTGCATGATAGTGTTAGGTTCAGTAGAATAACCTATCCAGTAAAATAACCTATCCAGTAAAATAACAGTGGAGAGTGGTTGGAGAGGACAGATGTGTGAATAGCACATCATGGAGAGTGGACCTACTTACAGGTGCTGCAGCTGGCCTGCACAATCCTGTGCATGTTCGGCAGTGATATTGGGGAAACCTGACCTTTTGATAAAAGCACCGCTCACCTGTCTGAACCCAGTCAATATGCTGAAAGTTAATTAGTGGCAGGAATATGTTAAATTGAAGACAATTAAGAAAAAGGAATAGGGGGAATTTACTAAATAACTATATATATATATATGTACAAGCACTGGATTGTCAGCAGAATAAAGCAAGAAAATACTATTACACTTGCAGAAATGACTGGTATGAAGTGGCTGATACTACAGATGATGATGACAGAAGGAGCCTGGAAGTACAGCTGAAATATGTACTTCATAAAACAAATATGGTGATAATGAGATCAAAATGGTTAGTCACTTTCATGATAAGTTTGAAGCCATACAAGTTGCTACTAGATAAATTGGGAAGTGAACTGCTTAAGTTAGGTATGGCCAGAGTACAGGTAGCACTGAATTATACATGAGAGGGTCAGTACCAGGTTATTGTATTCCCTAGAGCAGAAGACGTCAGTAATGGTATTCCAGGGGAAGGATATGAAAAGCTATTTAAAGGGAATTAAACTGTTAGAGGCAAGAGGAAAAATAGCAGTAGTCCCTGTCATTAGGAAAGCATTGAGATGTTAAAATTATAAGACAGAAACTGAAGGAAGTGGAAAGAAATTGGTTTTAGCCCAAGTGACACGTGAGAATGTATTGATACTAAATGTGACTAGATTAGAATTGGTGAAGAACAGCGCAAGTATAAAATGACTAAGTAAAATGTGATATTTAAGGCAAGAAATAGCATTTTCAATTAATGACAATTACTAATAAGGTACACTGGACTAGCTAATCCCTGATGATTTTGTTAGAGTATGTGAGAGCTCGGCTAGATATGTTATCATTAGGACATTTGTCCCTGAGTATGGTGACCCGTGATCACTTAAGGGAGTTACTATTAAGAATACAAACTGAGCTACCTCATCATTTAAGGTTATCAGTAGATCCCACTAATTAGAAAATAATAACTTTTTTGATGTCCATTCCATTATTAGGCAGGGATAGTACTTTTTGAGATATATCAGGTGATAAACTTAGCCATTCCCTATCTCCAGATAGAGCAAGGACTAGGGGAAGTTGAAAAATATCAAATCGTGACAGAGTATATAGCTTTGAATTTGATGAGAACAAAGTTTGTTACTAACAACAGAGGTCTCATTTACATGACTGGGAATCACAGGTTGTGTGCACTTGAATTGTTTAAGGGAGATAAAGATGGAATTAAAGAGAATTGTCAATTGTCAAGTAGAAGTATTGACAAATACATTATTACCAAGAGCTATTGGCATATCTGATAGTTGGGTCAGTTTCTACCCAGAGTTGGATTGATTTATTCAGATATGCAGGGGGAATCCCACCAGAACACTAAAAATAGAATCTCTATTGTCTTTGATAGAGTGACTGGTCCAAGGATGGAAAACAGTGTGTTTTTTTGTTGAGAATTTAGGTAAAGAAGTGCTTTCATTGACAAAAACAAATTGGGAAATAATTTTTATCTATTGCTTGGAAAGTTAAAATGAGAAGGTGATCTGGTTAGCATTTTTGCTGGAGAGGTAGCTCCAGGAAAGATGCTAGAAAATTTAAATTAATGAGGAGAATAAATCACACCCTTTCTCCTACACACTTTCAAAATAAGATTTGTCATAAAGACTGTTATTTCAGCCCTGAGAAAGGGGCAGAGTTAGAATGCAAGAAGGAAGGAGCAGAATTTAGCCCCAACTGTGTGGAATAATATTGTGATATGTGAAGCAGGTTGGAGTTAAGGGAGGAGCAATCCCTGCCACTGTCCATGGAAGATGGATAATTCTCCAAATTTGATAAGTTGATTAAGAAAGCAGAAACAAGGAACAAAGAAAACCTTTATTGGAATTAATGAAAATTGAGGAATCACTAAAACCCCAGAAAGCCTTTGGCTCTACACCAATTTTGGGGCAAAGTGCATATAAGCAGATGACTTTAGGAAGCTCAGAGACTTTGGGCAGATTGCACATTGACTGCCTCTGAAATCCACATCAGCTGCTAACCAGATTTCCTGATTCCAAAACTTTGAACTTAGCCTCTCCAGAAGTTTAAACAAGGTCCAGTGTCATTATAGAGGTTGATGCAAAAAGGGTTAATTTTTATTGTACTGAGTGTTATATAAACAATTGAAGATTAACTCCACAAATCTCTCTTATTTTTCATTGTGAAAATATTTTTTCCTTAATTTAGCACCTGCCATGGCTTGAATCAGCAAGACTACTATATTTGATTTTCCTTTGCTCTGAGAACAAGAACACAATGTGGACAGAGTTGGTGTGGATTGAACCAACAACCAGCTTGGACCAGTGTCTGCATTGACCAGAACTAAGTTAACCCCATGGTTAAAATGTTGTTTTAAGACCCTAAGGACCAGACAACTAAATGTGGTTACACCAACAGGTCCAGGCCATGGCCAAATGGTGTGTTATTAATTGGTGACCATGACCAAGGATGTGACCCTATTGGCAGGTCTTATATATATCTTTAACAATATGATATATCTGTGCTTTTCATCAACCAATAGTTAATTATTTTGCCTTGAAATTTTTAAAAATACTTTAGTTCTGTTAGTATTTCAGTTGATGTTTCATTTTTACATGATCATATCTCTAAGTATTGATTTGATCTAGGAATTAATCTCAACAGTTTAAAAAGAAAGAATATTCTTTAATTTTATGTATGATTGAAATGTAATGATCTTTTTTTTTCTTTGTCTATGTAGCCTTTAATATGTTTGGTTGAAAAAAAAAAAGATTCTCCATTTTTATTTATTTATTTGGAACAAAAGATACTATTTCCAGAATCATTTCATATAAACTCCTTATCCACAGTAAATGTTTTTCACCATTGTTTTGATTTGTGAAATTACACTTATAGAGTATTTTTGTTTTAACAAAAGCTTATGAAGTTATTTAAAAGCATATCCCTAACAAAAAGGCATATTATTAATGTGTCAATTGTAAAACTCATAACATGGTTCATGTTTTTTGTGCTTAGCTTTTACATAGATGTTATTAATTTGATTAGATTCTTCAACTGAAATGTGATATATATGCATGGAGGAGAATGAGTTTAAAGCAAATGAATATCAATATTTTGGTACCTTTTCCTGGTATAGCAAAAAAAAATCAAAATTGTGCAATTTGCTTTTTTTGTTTTACACTGCTTTTTGTATTTGCATTACGAATATCAAGTATCTTTTTCCTATATACTTTTCAATGAATTAACATTCTTTGAAAAACTTTTTAAAATTCTACAATGTAGTTAATATTTAACACTATATATTTTAAAATGACTATTAGTTCCATAATAAGAAAATATTTTTAAATAAAACAATAGGTTTTAGTTTGTTACCGATTAAAGTGAATTTAGTTGTCTAACATTGTTTTTCCTTCTAGTAATTTTGTTCAGCTTTTGATGTTGTTTTTTTTTTCTTTTTCCTGAAATATAATTGTTGCACAAGGCAATAAAAGACCAATGCTCACTGTTAGCATTTATAGTTTAAAACCTTCATCTTGATAATGAAAACTTCTTTGTGTCCTGGGGACATGATTTTATCATCATACGGGTGTCATACTCCTATTGGGGAAAAATTAAACATTGATTTGAATTAAAGAAATATAAGTGTACAATTATAGTGTCATTATTAGATTATATGTTGAAGATAATTGATAATTATCTGGATTAGTTTAATTCTATCTTCTTACATATTATTTTCCTTATTCTTATTGTTTCTTATGTTTAATACAGGAAAAAAGCCCTTTAAATAACTTTGAATCAATTGTCTTTTCAAAACTGATTGCAATCTCTTTGAATCATTTTGGCTGAGAGTCATGTAATGACATGTCAAGTTTGTATATGAAAAAGATTTTTAAAAGAATTGAACATTTTATTTTTCAAGTAATGCAAAATGTTTGATAAAAGAATTGCATATTTAACTGTTGGATAGTAATTAGTTTTCAGTATTTTTAAATGTTCTTCAATATGAGAAACTTTAGAACTGATTATTGTGTATTATTTACAGATTTTTTATGACATTAAAATAGATTATTTTTGCTACAAAATACAATTTGACTTTTTTCCAATAACAATAGTATTGTTTCTATAACTATAATCTATTATTAGCTATTTGATTGTGTTGTTAACCTATTAAATAAATGGTAATACTAATATTAGCCATTTCCTTGTAAGGAAACATTTGGTATTCACTGACTGAGCAGCTAGCATTACTGTCAAGTGATACTTTATTATTGGTTTGGATATCTATTGGTATATGTTCTATTTCTGTGCACATTTTTAGTTTAGTATGGTCTGTTGAAATATGATTAAAAAAATTTTTTTTCTTGATTCTATGATGTAATTTTTTACTTTTCTCCACATTTTAACACATTGTATATGCTACTTGGTTTCATTAACTTAATTTCCAGTTTTCGAAAAATGTTGGTTTCTCAAAGAATTAACATTTTTTTTATTTGCTTTGTTAATTGCTGAATATTTTCCCATCCATTTTTTTCCCTCTTTTTATTTTATTTCATTTTTTATTAGGATTGTCATCTTGTAGGTGTAACTTTTTCCTTCTAGGTATTCTTGGAATGGTCACATGCACTTCAGCTAATGGAGATATAATGTTATTTGATTCTTCTGTGATTTTGATCAAGACTTATTGTCTAACGTAATAACTCTGCCTGTTGCAGTTCTGTCCTGTCTCCCCGGTGGTTCTGTCCGAAAAAGAAATTCACCCAATCTTCCTCTGGTGAACTGAAGGAACCACCACTATTCACCATGTTGTGAATTCTTGATCTGAACAGCAGTGTATCGATCTCCCCAGAACGATCCAGCTGGGTATTTTGCTGAAAGGAAATCACTATTCATGCAGCAAAAGTTTCTTGTTGTAACTGCAAACACATGAAAAAGAAAAAAAATAAGCAACTCCTGTTCCTGTACAAAGAGCCCTATTTAAGCCACTGCTTTTTATGTCTCTACCAAAGAATTTACATGAGTACAAAATGTCGTAACGAGATTCACTCGTTTGAGTCAGAAAGTCACAGAGAGAAAGAGAGTAGGAAAATTTCTGCCTAAACAATTTTGGCTGATCTAAGGGAAGTAATTCATGGATCTTCATCTGCACCCTATGATATAGCAGTCTGCTTTCTCGCAGCCTTGTTGACAAAGTTATCTGGATTCGTACGGGTTCTATTTTGATCTCTTGGTTCGGATTGGTCTTTTTGACACAGGGCAGCCAACAGACCAGACCAGCAAATTCCAACAAGCCGCCTCTTCCGCGTTCTGATCTCCGAACTCATCTGACTAACTCAAGCGTGCGGGATGCTTATATAGAGAGAGGTGGAGCTAAAACATCTTTAGGCACTGCCCCTGAATTTTAATATGCAAATCGTCTAGGCCACCACGTGTTTCCGCCTAATCCCTGGATCTCCGCAGGCAACCAGTTTTCAAGAGGTACTAAAATCAGATTCGGACCTCTTGCTGGATCTTCCGCAGACAACGTATACTTAAATTTTGCCAAAACCACTTATCCCGTCTGGTTGAATTTCGCTATTCAGACCACCCAAAAATCCAATTTGCCATTTATCACAAACTTTACTTTAACGAATCTGTCTCTTAATCACTTTGGAATTATTACATTTAATTAACTAATAACTCAACCCCAGAAACAATTATTAAGAGAAAAAAAAAACAAGAGAAAAAAATAACTTATTTCTGGAATTACTCCAGAATCCCTTCTACCCAAGTAATTAGCACCTTCATCCTAATTCTTTAGCACTGTTGATTACTAAATCCACCTCGGGGTGGGGGTGGGAGGGTCTCTCTCTCTGTGTCACAATTGATATCAATTTAGACTCTAGTTTAATACTGAATTCTAAATTTACCTTTTCATTTTTAAAGGCTTTGATGTTTTACCTAGGTTTTTGGTGGGGATATCTGGGCAGAAGCAAGCGATTTTGTTGGCTGGTGTTGTCAGTTTAGTTACAAGTAGTCAGATTCAAAATAGGCTATCTTCTCTTTGCTCAAAAGATTCCAGCATTAACATGCATGGCCTTAATGTTTACATCCAAGATAATCTTCTGATGGTCAGAGAATTTTCTCTTGAGGCTCTAGACTACTCTTTCATATGCTTCCATCTTTTGTTACTAAACTTTGTTAGCTATCTCTTTTTTTCCTTTATTGCTCCCCCTCTTCCCAGAACTCCAATATATTAGACATAATAGCTGACAGTATAGAAAAGGCACTTTCTTTCTATCCATCTGCAAATATTATGTGAGCTTAAACATTCTGTCAGTATTCAAATATAAATAAATTTTTCCATTGCCCAGTTCCTTACTCAAATCTTGGATTTCTACTCATTTCACTAACCAAACCAAGCAACAGACTTGTCTACTTGATTTATTTCTTACGTTCTCTCCTCATTCTTGCTGGGCTTCACAAAACTGCCCTCTTGACAACCATTTACTCCTGCCTCAATTTTAAGCTGATCTGTCTGGCAAGGTCAAAATGGCAGCCAATGTCTAAAACGACCTCAAGTTTGTCATTAACTGGGCAAAGAATGGCTTGTTAATTTTGACACCTCCAAAACTAAACTTCCCCCATTAATCATCTGAGAGACCCATCTCTGTCTTCCATTAGTATGGCTGATGCTAACCTCCAGGAAAGTAGCTCATTGTGCCTTCTTGAGCTAGTGTTCTCACCTGACATAAAGTGGAAAGACTATATTGAATCCATTTCTAGGTCAGCTGCTAAGAAAATCTGTTCACTGATGTTGTGCAAGACAATTTTTCTCTTCAGAATCTATCTTACATATCTATCTTACATATCTATGAGTCTACCATTCGCCCATGCTTAGAATATTACTTCCACATATGGTCTGGTGCCCCTGCTATTTACCTTGAGCTCCATGATAGGATCCAAAGAAGGATCAGCAATACTATTGGTCCTGATCTGATAGCTCAGCTTTAGTCGTTTTCCCCACTACAGTAAGGTTGCCTCTCTGTCTTTTATGTCTTTTCTATAAATACTTTTATGGTAATTGCTTA
This sequence comes from Acanthosepion lycidas, assembly GCA_963932145.1. Classification (NCBI taxonomy): domain Eukaryota; kingdom Metazoa; phylum Mollusca; class Cephalopoda; order Sepiida; family Sepiidae; genus Acanthosepion; species Acanthosepion lycidas. The sequence continues at coordinate 75,239,438 of OZ010593.1, read as the reverse complement.
AATGAGTTCTTCATTATGGTACCTAGACTTTTTTAATTTAAATGCAGTACTAGACTGGCATCGAGATCTCATCAATTTACAGTTGAGCTGGCTAAATGTAGCCCTATATTAAGTTTCTTTTCTTGCACTTCTTGCTTGTGGAACTCCTTTCTGGCTCCATGCTTTCCAGCCAATTTTAATCTGCAAAAATTTAAATGCAATGTCAGTTGCCACCTACTATCCTTCTGATTACTCTTTTTTTACTTTTCACTCATTATTAATGTTTCTGTCCTTAATTCTTCCATAATCTGTAACTCCTTGTGTTTTAGTGGCTTTGATACCGATTTAAAAAAAAACAAAACGTAGTTGTATACTCTAACATCTGTGACAAACTGCCTAATCTAAGGATCTGAGATGTTGAAGTCAATCTTTTTTATTATATTATCTGGGTAATGCAATGTTTCATGGGATGTTTGAACCCTGTGCTAAGGATGGAATATCTTTTTGTGTAGCATAAGTTAGCACAAGTTTTCCATTGCTGTTTGAGGCTCCAGTTTCTATGTAATGTACTCAAGTGTCTAATATAAAATGGGGAAATATACCCCAAATGTGGTAGAATAAACTGAAGTCCAGTTTATTGTGCATGCATTAGAATTATAACCAAGAAAGAATATTATATGAATTGCGTCATTGTTATTCTTCTTTCCAATCTAGAATCTTGAGTTTATTTTTCATTACCATATAGTATTTCCTGAAAAGCTCATAAATTACTAAAGTAAAAATGTGTGTATCATTTTTAAAAGTACATCTCCTTATTTCCATCTTATAAAATTTTGAGAGTTTATATTTTGCCATCAGGTACCCTTATTATGTAAATTCTTTAAATTTTTGGTAGGTATTTTCATGAAATACCTATTTAATTACTGAGTAATATTTTTTAAATAGAATGACAAAAATAATTTAACAGTACAATTTTAGATATTAATAATTCTCAAATGTGATGGTAATGCTAAAGTTTTAGTAAAAATCTAACTCTAAATGTATTTTTATGTGTGTAATATGTATTTATCAATAATAGTGTATATGATTATTTACCTTATGTAAACCATGTAAATTAGATTATACTGAATGGGATGAAAATAAATATCTACTTTTTTTTTTTTTTACATTTTTTTAAAAAATTTATATCATGTTAAAATTTAGTTCTTTTTGTGATATCTATAAAGATTTATATTAATATCATTATGGGTTTATGTTCATATTTAAATATTATAAGTTTTAAATTTTTCCATATAAAACAATATCAATCACTTAAATATTCTTAAAATGAAACATTAGTATTAGGTTGGTGCAAAAATAATGTCGTTTTCTCACATATGTTACTACGTGAGAAATTTTTGCACCAACCTAATATTTCCTTTAGTTAAAAAAACAAAAAACAACCTTGTTTATACAATAATTTTAATTAAAACTTCAAGTTAGATTTATATTGGAATGCTGCTTCCACATATGGGAGGTTTCTTACTTTGTTATTGTTCACTTATAAGCTTAATTTTTATCACCTTTCTATATTTTCATCAGCAAACTTTATCACTTCTACTATTTGTTTATGGTTCTTCTCTTACAGATGATTCTGTATAGATATATATATTGTATCTAACTCAAGATTTCTTGTAGCTTTCTCACTCTCCATTATGTAAAAAAAAAACAATAATAATAATTTCAACTTAAACCAATACAGTACATCTCCATTATTTGCTTTTCTATTCATATTTTAAACTAAGTTTCTATTTCTCTAAATCCAAATGATTTCTTAGCTTAAGGACACCATAGTACTTGTTAGATTACTTCAGTACAAAAAGAGTTAATGTATAATTTGTTTTGCAATAAAAGAAAAAATAGTCAACCATGTATGCTATATAAGAATTATGAATTAAATTTTATTGTAAAAGTACAAAATTGCATTGACTGTTTTTATCCTTCCTACAAATTGTGGAAGACATAGTGAACCAGAATCAAATGGCAGAACTAGTGAACAGGGCTTGTGAGAAAGAGAGTTCATCTTTGTCTGGCATGTAGGACTTTGATTTGAGAGAAGGTTAGTATGCCATTCAATCAAAAGAAACCCTTCTATGTTGTCCCACAAGAAATTGGTTCATTAGCAACTGTTTATTAGCATGGTTGGATGGAATCAAGGAGGGACATCTAGGTGTGTTAGTGCTCCATTCTGAGCTGCTCGTATGTCTAACATCTGGACAAGTGATTGGTGATTCCCCATTATAAGTAGACCATCGCAGAGATGAGATGTCTCTGTCAGGGTGCATCATAGTGTACATACAGTTGTGACAAGAGGAATGAACAACAAAACAGATACAGGGAAGAGAACAATGAAAAATACCAAGCAACTGGTGTAGAGGTTGTTTGGGAAGAAATGCTCAATCTGAAATTGTGGCCCAAAACATTGTTGCTTTTTTTTTTTTTTTTTTTTTTTTGACCACACAAATATTGCTATAAATTTAAGATTTAAGTTAAAATATTTTTCTTGTATATCTAAACAGAATTAATATACCATTTGAATTTATTTCATACTATTCATTTTCAATTCTTCAAGTGGGGGAATAGTAAAATAAAACTAAAATGTGCTAACATATGAAACTTTATCATGTTCATTTTACATTTTATTACTGAAAAATTTTGTCCTTATATTTTTTTAAAATAGTATTATTAATGCTTTTACATAAATAACTTTTTCTTTTCTTCTGTTTATAGTAATCATTTATATTGTGTATTTAAGCTTCGTAGTATTGCAATTGTGACTTATAGTATTTAGCTATGCAAGTGATAGCATTAAAGCTGTGTATCTAAGCTGAACCAAACTCACATTTTTAATAACCTCCAAGGAAAATAAGAGCAAGAGTGAAATTTTAGAGAAATTGTTCTAGTTGAAGGTCAAGTATGCACAAATAATAAATTGCATGCATCTTCATGTATGTACACACAGGTATATATTAGTAGCTATATAACAGTTGCATACATATACACTGTATTTATCTATATTTTTTTTGTGTAAGTTTCTCCTTTCTGCTTGTATACTCTCTATCAGTTTACTAATGAGCTGCAATTCATTCGCAAATAATGCTATAAGATTTCAATTCACCTCTTAGATTTCTCTTACATTTGTATTTCTTTCTTTATATATATATATAAATATATATATATATATATATATATATATATCTTTTTATCATATTTTTGAATATGTATGTCTGTGGAAAAGATATAACTCCTCCTTTTCTTATAGTTTCTCAGATAACAGTACTTTAAAAGTCTGAAGTCTACCTCAGTGTTCCATCCAAGATTTTTGTTTTCTTTTTTCTTTTTTTTTTTTTTCTTCCAATATGCCAGCATTTTTGGTGGAGCCAGTATCTCTAGAAAATTGTATAATATTTTTCTTTGTCAAAATAGTCTCTGCATGTTTATCCTTTACAATCTCTATGCTATACTCAACTAGACATTCAAAAACCTGATATTTAATTTCTGTGGTTCAGAAAGTCATCAGAAATAGCTAAGTTTCCTTACATGATGAAGCTTCTTTTGAAATCCTGTGAACAGTTTTGTACCATATTTTTTGTTTTGTTTTTGTTTTGTTTTTGTTTTTTTTAAAAATCAGTGTTTTTTAAATATTTTATCTGTTAATTAACACAATTGAAAAACATATAATTAATGTTTAAGCTTATGATTAGGCATAGTGCTTTGCTTTTCAGACAGTGTGTTATTACAGTTCCTGTAGGGTATGTGGAGTCTGTTAAATTTGCTTCTATCATAGGTTGAATTGGTGCCTGTTTTTTTTGGCGGGGGGCATCTAATGTAGGCATAGCAAAACTATGCATTTTCCTGATACAATATGATTCTGGTAAGAATTTCAGCTTAAAATGAATTTTTAAAGTTTCAAAATAGTAACCGATTTTTATGCTATTTTCCTACACTCTTTTCTAAATCATTTTAAGTTTGGTTCTGATTATAGTTAAAATAATTTTCAGTTTCCACTTTGACATATGCTAAATGAATTTTTATCTTGTTTGATAGATTTCCTGACATCAATGAAAAATGACAATGTATACACAATGCAAAAGAGCAGTAAGTATACTTTCAAACAGATGAATAAGAGATATAAGATTTTAGGGGAAAAATATTTTAAAATACTGTGTAAATTTAAAAAAAATATAATATACACATATTTATAACTGTTTATAATGTTTTGAGAACCTTAGTTAAGAACCTTGTTAGTTAAGTCTAATTGTACGAATACACATTTAAACTATACAGAAAAATTATATTACAACAAAAATCAACTAAGACAAAAGGAATCCACCAAAAATAATTTTAAGATTCTTAAGTTGATCAGTGAGTAATTACCCAGTCCTTATTAAATTTGTCAGTCTGGTTATTCAACTAGTACAAAGTGCAATGGGTAATTGTTGCCATTTTATATTTTTAATTTTGAGCATGCATGTTGTTTGTTTTTGATTTTGTTGACTGCACAGTAAAGTAGGGCTAGTTGGGCACTAAGCACACCATGACACAATTAACTCTGCCAGAAATTTGGAAACAGCATGCTGTACTGCTTGGCATTCAGACTAGATGCTCCAATACAAACATTTCAGAGCGTTTGGGTGTCAATCTGAGCACATTGCAGAGGATTTGGAAAGAGTTCAATGAGACTAATGGTGATTACAAATATATTTGAAGTGATCACTATTGATAGCAATGTTATGCCTCCATTCATCTTCCCACAGGGCCTCAGACTCAACACCGAAGCCTACATCAAGTGCCTTGAGATAATGCTGCCCTGGATCAAGAGGGTGGCTGCTGGAAGACCCTATGTCACACAGGCAGGAGAACCCAGTTATGACTGTCAGACAATTTCTGCAGCCACGTAACCCCTTACATCTGGCCACCTAACTTCCGATACTGCAATCCCTTTGATTATTATGTATGGGGAACAGTTGAGTGAGAGACCAACAAACTCCTGTTGCTCATTTTTACAATCAAAATAAATAATTCACAATCTGATCTCTTGTTTCTCTTGATAGGCAAGTTAGAAAATATTCTTAGTTTGTAGGCTCATTGAAAAAAATGATCAAATGGATATATTAAATACTCGGCTTGTTGAAATTTACTTCACTTTATTTCAAGTCAAAGGGTATAGTCTAACTTTTACAATGTCAGTGTTACAATTTAATATATTTGATGTTTAATATAATAGCTGATATATGAATCATGGAAGTTTACATAAAATCTTGTGTAGCATTACATAGTAATTTTATAGAAGCTGAGTTGCCATAAAATATTCATTCTGTTCATTTAAAATGTTTCTATTTAAAAACTTACTTTGATACGATCTATTAATATATTTAGTAAAATTAGATATTACCCTGAAAATAAGTTTAGATATTGTCACTTAATAGTAAATTTTATTAAGCTACCTCCACTTTTAATTTATTAAAAAATGAGTTTTAGTATACATTGATATTGACAACAATCTGTATATTTTTGGTCATTTATATCTATTTGAAAACTTTATTAGTTTGCATTTTATAATAAATAGTACATGGACTTTTATAGATTTTTTTTTAATAAGAGAGAAAATGCATAAGTGCTTTATGGATATGTTTTTTTTATGAAAGAATGCAAAAAAGTTCTCATCCTGACCTACCGGTAAAATCTTATCAAATTTTTATTTAATCCATTTTTGCTTAGGCTGAGAACTTTTCAGTGCCACTTTGTAAATGGCAAGAATTTTATCTGTAAATATACCCAAAGTATTGTGTGTATTAACAACCTTTAATATTATTCTATGGAAATTTTAGTAGCAATAAGTGCAACTCTAGAAGTATTTCTCTTATACTAATGCTTATCTCTTGAAATTAAAAATAAGGTGACAATATGAAAGCGGAAAATGAAATAAAGATTTATATAACTTTGATAGGTAGAGCATCAATAGAATCCTTTCTTGATTGATCATTTCAGCAACAACACTCATTCACATATATTATGATTCAGCTTTTGTCTCTGTCACACTTTGATCAGTTGCCAATGTTTGAAAAGCAATGCTATCCAAATGAAAGGACTTGTCAAATAATACTTAGAGGGAAATCTGTGATTGCTGCTTGAAGAGTGCTTTATGTTCTCTTCAAAGGATTGTTTGAAAAGAGGAGAGTATTAGCAAAAGAAAAGATTCATTGAATGTATTTTGACACCTCTGATAAGGAAGCTGGGATCCAAAGTGATGTTGTTTTGCCAAGATCATCTCGGTGTAATCTTAAAGGTGGTTAGGGGGGATATATTAGCTTTTTGCAAATACAATACGATTGGGCTGCTCAAGTGTTTTTGGTGTGCACACATGTGCGATGAGCAGGGATCAGATATATTTTTTGTAGAGCAATCAACAGAATGTTAATTTTTTACTTTTTTATATACCAGAGCTTTTCTTTTTTGCATTTTCAAGTGTAACAATATTTTATAAATTTGTAAATTTTTTCCTATGTGTATAGATTATGCCTCTTGATTATTATTATTATTTTATTTTTTTTTAATTTATGCTTACTTTGATATTTGAAGTTTTTTTTATTTTTCTATATAGGAATTTTTAAAAATGTATATTTTTCTTAATATGAAAAGTTAAGGGTACACATTTTAGTTCATGGTTTATAGTTTTTGCTATGCTATTACAGACATAAGGGATGTGCAGGTGATGTTACAGTTATCAGTGAGGAAAATGGAATCTGTGAAGTGAGTTCAAATTCAGGTTAAAACTGCTGTGTTCACTTTACACTAATACCTTTGAGGAAAAAAACATAAATCAATCTCTTTTCTACCCTAGCTATGAGCTATATGGGTTTTTTTTTTTTTTTGTTTTTTTTTAGCTTTGGTAAGGCAACCAGTCTAAGAAAGCATCAACTGTGGGGAATGCAAAAAGGAACCATTTCAATATCTTTCTCAAGAACAATCATGGCAATGCACAGTTTCCATAAAGTTAACCAGATAATATGGATTAAAATTTATGCAGATACATGTACAATACTTTTATGAAGTTAAATATTGAACAGCAGCTTTTTTTTCTCCTACCATATTTCATATTTGTGATTGCAATATTTAGCAGTTTAAAAAAAATCCTTTTTAAAAATCCTTTATATGAAACTATTACTTTGCATTATTTTGGTTACCACTTGACATGATGTAGTGTGTTTAGCCACTCCCTGGTTTTGAAGCCTGACAGTTGATAGGAATAGAAGTTTTTGGTGTAAAAACATGTTCTTTGAGAGCTTATACATAGTTATATTTCTGTACAGTGGAGTAATGGATAGCAGCTCCGATTGAGGAATCGGAGAGCTGAGTTTGAATTCCTATCAAATCTATTACATTCACTTACGTGCTAATAGCCTTGGGAAAGGTATGAATCCTCTTCTCATCCCAGCTATGGGTAAATAGCAGGAGTAAATAGCAGGAGAAACTGGGTTCTATAGCCTTGGGTGGCAACTGGTCTACTGCAGGAAAAAAATCTGCTTCGCCTTGTCAGTCATATATCGAAAGATACATGATCACCTAAGCATGTATCACGCATGGTACATAACTGAGTGAAATTCACTTACATGCTAATTCCATTGGGAAAGGTATGAATCTTCTTCTAAGCTATGGGTAAATAGGACAGACTGGGTTCTATAGCCTTGGATGATAACTGGTCTAGCGCAGAAAGAAATAGCAACCTACTGCAGGAAAAAAATCTGCCTTGTCAGTCATGTATTGAAAGATACATGATTGCCTAAGCATGTACCACACATGGCACATAACTGACTGATATGTAATATAGAATTATATATCACTATGCTTACAATGTCTATGTATAATTTTTGTTGATGTTTCAAGGAAATTATTTTCACTTTTTGTCATGTGTATTTAATATTTTCATGTCAATATCATTATTTGATAATTATCCATTTTCAAAAAACTAGTTTTTTAATCAACATAATAATCCAGGCTGAAGTTTCATTAAAAAAAGTTATCAGAACTTTAAAAATACTATGGATTTAATGTGTTTTTATAGTGATACAAACTGTCTATTCTTATTATTACCAAATCATTTTGTAATGAATAGCAATTTGGTTATAGTTCTAAGACACAAGAAGAAAAATAGCTTAAAGCCTACCTGTAATTTTTTGATTTTGACTATTTATGACCAGAAGTGATACATCAGTGATATTGCATCAGGCATATTAGTTATCAACAACTTGCATATGTGTAACAGTCATAGCTGAGTCATAAGCTTTTTGTTTTGTTTTTTTTATTCTGTTGGGAAATTTCTGAATTTTTCTCCTATGTTCAAGCATGTGCAAATTGTATACGAGACTTTTGACACCAGCAACAAATTATGTAAACACTAATTTTATTTATATTTGCATAAAATTACATGTATGTGTGTAGTAAGAGAATACATTTAATCTGCCTTAAAATTTGTAATAATTATCAATGCTACTATATACTTTCTCCTTTACAAATGAGTATCTTCCAGCTAAAGTAAGCCAATACCTGTAAATTATTTATAAGATTGATTTGTAAGTTAGAAACATCAAACTCCTTAATGTTTGTTTTATAGAAGCAGAATAGATAAGTATATTTATGAAATAAATTAGGACTGGGCTAGCAATGAGGAAAGCCTAAAGTATGAAATGGTTCAGTTCACAAATTCTTTCATAGAATCATAAGAAACTATGTATATCCTACTTCTCTCAAGGTGCTGCAATGATTTCAGTAAAGATTTTTATGTGATCTTTATATCACTCAAGTTTCTCAGGATCTTTAAAAATATTATTTTTTAAAAAACAAAAATAAATGAATCAAGTCTAATTTTTTTTTTTTAAATCTACAAGAAACAAAACTATATTGGTTTTTACTGTTTTGTTTTCTAAAAGGAATTAAATGTTTTCACAGTGTATTAAAAAGATTGAGTAATGGTATGTAAGTTCAAACCTATTTTATTTCTATTACTGTTTTTGTAACCTGTGTAACAAGGGTTTAGTTTAATGCACTGACGATATCAATTGAAAATAGTAATTATTTATCAGTTGCAAATTGATGTCAGATTTCATTATGCAAGTCAATATTTTCACAATAAAATTGGTTTTAACCAACCAATGTTGGTAGTCCTTTGAGCACATACTATTTTTACACAAGCAATATACTTGTGAGTTTCAGCTTATAACATCTATCTTTATTAAAATATAGATAACATTGTGGAAGTATCAGATTTTATTATGCAAACTTTATAAATAAATCCAAAAGATATTTAACCATAGAAACATATGTAACAGGAGAGAGAGAGAGCTATGTTAGATTTTTTATCCAATTTGTATTTCCCCATTATGGGAAGTATTATACCCATGATGTAATAACACCATCGCAACATGGACTTGTAAGCTGCTGGAGAGGCAGATTTGGTCTCTGTCTGGGTCCCTATAGCCTGAACTAAAGAAAGCAATTTTTTTGGTTTGCCTGCTGCAAATGAACTGGCGTTTGGGTTGCTGTATGAAATTACATTATTAAGCATCCGCTCCATGACCCATGTGGTTTATCTCCGCTAAAGGGAGATAAGTATCTTCTGTATCTCTACATATATATATATATTTGATTAACACAATATTCCATATACGAGAATAAATTATTTTTATGTTAAATGTTAATATAAAGACCATAACATTTTATAAACTATTGATTTTGTTAACTTTCCTACTGTTTTATTGCTCCCCTGAGATTTTCTTAGCTTCAATATAAATTTAAGTTTTTATATACATTGCTTTTAAATATCTTGGCAGACCAGAGAGGGGTGCATTTCATTAATGTGATATCTTTGAAAACTTATTTTTAGTAAAGTGGGTAAAAGCCAGATTTTAAAAATGTGAGGAAGCATTGACTTCTGTAAATCTTTATTTTGCACAAATTTTCTTGTTTGTAACTAGTATTACTCTCAAAAAGCATTTTGTCCAGGAACTTAGAATAATCATCTACATTTATTTTATCAGCTTCAAAAGAACCTATAATTCTATTACTTACAATATTATTTCAAAATACTTCTCCTTCTCTATCCATGTTGGTAAAATTTTCAGGCTCTATATTCTATATCCATTACTAAAAGTAACTTGAAGAATTAGTTTTGATTTACTTCTTTGTTTGACTTAACAGTTTCTCTTTATGATATTTACTTAAATATGGTATAATAAGACTTAAGTGTATAATAAAATCTCACACTAGCAAAGAAGATACTGTAAGTATTACTAATAAAAACAGACATATGCTGAAATTCACAGTATATATTTATCATAAATCTCTAAGTATATCCTGCAAATATTGCCAGTTTTGGTTGGCTAATATTAATTTTATTGTGAAATATTGATTTACATCATAAAATCTGCTAGAAATGAAGCAAATGGATTTCTCTAGACAAAAAAATTCCTTACAGAAATGTTATAGTTATTCTATACACAGAAGTTATGCTTTCATGATCAATATGATAAATGGGTACTTATGGGTAAAGTGATTTCACTATTACATAGTTTACTTATTCTAATTGTTATTCTGATGTTTAATATATTTTATCTGCTTATAGGACATAACTTTTATTTGATTGCTAATTATTTTTCTTAAATGGTTTATTTATGAATCCATAGACTGTTACTACATTTATCTGCTTAAAAAAGATTTAGCTTCCTTATATTATAATTATTGGTTTTTGTATCTTTCATTTTTATATCTTCTTCATGAAGAAAAATGGAAATAAATGTCTATCACAGCTTTGTCAGAGAAATTTGGCACTAGGAACATTTCCCTTAATTTTTCTAAGCAAACATAAATGAATATTCTGTGAGTTATTCACATGAGTAGCCTAACCTTTTATCATATTTTTTCTTTTCCACAAGTGCATGGTTTGTCTTTTTTTTCTTAGATCATTCTAAATCTGAGCATCAGAGATTCTTGCAAATATACATAATCCAGTAGTCAACTTAAAAAAGTATGGTTACATATACAGAACTGGATAAAATATGTTAATGCTGATACATATGAAAGCATGAGTGTTGCTTTTCAGCCTTTTGGAAGGCTTTAATGATCATTTATCTTCTCTACCAAGTACCAGCTCACTGAATTCCATACTATACTTGTATAGATCTGTATATGTATGTATGTATATATATATATATATATATATATTTCTTTTGATAAAAGAAAAATACCCTATATGTCTTACTTTCTCAATAAAAAGGCAAGATACTTTATATTGCATGACCAAAATTAGTTTTGTTCCAAAAAGAAATATATCTGCTTTTCTAAGTATATATTTAAACTTGCACCATTAAAAGAATACTAAAACAAAAATAGTATTTTTTCTTTTTCTGTTGGTCAACATATATTCTTCTAGCATTTTGTTGATATTATTAGACACGTTATATTTGTATATGGTTTTCTGTCAACATTATGCTTTAATCCACTAGGCTATTGTCCTATAACTTGGTGGAAACAGATTGTGCAATAACTGAGTATTAAATAAGAACAAGACATCTTGAAACATGGCCAGCAAAATAACAATTTACCTCTGAAGATTAAATAAAGGTTTCAGTTGGAAATTCCGTGAAGTTTACCCAGGTTGATAGGCACCTGAATAAGGCTACAGGGCACAACAGCTAAAACGTGATAACAACAAAAAAGATGGAGACAATTGTCCAAATGCAAATGATGTAAATAATCCTCAGTATTTTTTAGGAATTATAAGGGTATTTTTATGACTTGTAATTTTAAATCTGATATTAAAACTATCAAAATGCCTACAAATATTTTCCCATCTACTCTTTATAATACATTTTAAAACTGTTTCCAATATTTAAGAGTTGAAAATATGAATTACTCAAGTTGGTTCTATGAAATACTTACATTCACTCAGCAACAGCTGTTTATATTTTATTAGCCCATATTCTGAATGAACTCTTGAAAAATATAAATACCCTGTAGTGGCAGGAAATGTATTGTTCAATTATTGTTGTTGATCAATATTCAATATATTGTTGATTTGCATCCTCTTGGACTTACAACTTGACCTTTTGCCAATTAAACTGTTAAATATAAAAGAAATAACAAATACAAATCTTTCTGATTGCTTTCTCTCCTTAGTTGTTAACTCGCTAATATTTTAATGAATGGATATTTGTATAATGAATCACTAAAGATAAAGAGCTGTCAATTTGTCCAACCTGAAGTTCAAAAATATATACTAGAATCAATTGTTTATAAATTGCTTATACAGATGCAGTTAAAATGGCAGAGAAATTCCAGGGGAGAGAAAAGTTTATTTTCATGTATAAAACACACTTGATTTTAGAACAAAGAAAGTGACCAAAACTTGTGAAAAAGGTAAAGAAAAATGAAATTACAAAAAAAAAAAAAAAAAATGGATATTTTGTTTACATTTGTGATTCATAAGCATTAAAAAAACATGATATATGACCACTAAATTACCAATACACACAGAGAAAATGTATCAAAATGAAATTAAATAAGTATTAACTTGTTTGTTACAAAAAAAATTAAAACCAAACAATCTGAGGTATTTAAATTATTTGTGTCATCCTGAAAAGGACTCTTTGTTAGTCCTGAAAGAACTGTTAGGAATCAAGGTCATTTTTCTGTGCTCATGAGTATCTGAAAGCAGGAGGTCATCCTTGTTGAACCCTTCAAACTTGTTTTTGTCATTGGACTGGTAGATTTGATTGAATTCTTTCTTTGTCAATTTGGGGTACAGATCTCTTTATTAGGTATCATCGTCATTGTTGATTTCTTGTGCTACCTCTGTTGACTCACATTTCTGTATGAATTCCTCATATAGGATGTCATGATTCAGTGCCGTTGAGCTTGTCCGAGATGCAGCATTTATTGAAGGCTTTGAGAATGATATTTCCATTTCTTTTCAGGAGTTGATCCACTTTAGATATCTTCAAGCTCTGATTCTCTCATCCCGTCTCGATGTTTAGGAGTGATTTATTTTGTTTTGTTGCAATATGCCAATATATAGATATTATCACTGGTAAACAAATAAATCCAGTTCGACTAGATTTTGTCTGTTTTGAGTTATGAACTAAGTTATGTTTTTTTATGGAGGAAACACACGTATTTTATACACACAGGTTAACAGTAATTATGATTTTAAATTGGATTTTATTCAAAATTAAATTTAATTCTGAATCTTTTAGTGTTCTTTTTCTTTGGAGCGGAAATGGTATCAAGTGCCATATTGTAATAATTTAACTTGAATGCAACAAGGACATTTCATTTAGAATCGAATATACTTTTGTACTACTCTGAAATTAATCTCTGTATTCATTATTATATCTTTCAATCAAGTCTTACATTGATATACACTAGCTATTTGTGAATGAACTATGATAGTTGTGAAGATGTTTACTAGAACATAGTTTCCTTTGTCTGATATCTATTTCATAAAAGACAAATTTACTTTATTTGGATTTCCATTATTTTTAATTTTTTATAAGGCCATTTTTTTCCTTTTAAAGAAAATTTGATATGTGGTCTGTATAGAAATATATTCTCTACCTTGATGTTGATGAATCCTGAATAAAGAACTTTGTTTTTCTAGTTTTGAAACTCCAATTATTGTATATTATGTGGTTTTTCTGTATTAGTTATTACTTGCTTAATCAGGCTATCATAATGGCATATGAAATTGGTATTTTGTTAATTCCTTATGATTAGGTTTTCGCATGTGAGTTTTTACATATATTTCCCCAATTATTCTTGTTATACTTTACTTTTTTCATGGTCAGTCTTTTTACTTGGTTTTATAAAAATCTTCAAATAGTTCACCATTGTCATAACAAAGATACTACCACCTGGTGTTGATAGGAAACAAGTGATAACTCTACAGCAAGAAGTTACATTACAAACAATATATATATATATGAAATGGATTAATTCTGACAATTATTTTGTTTTCATTATTTATGTTAAGAAATTTTGTGATTGATCAAGGAAAATTGTCAAAGTTGTGTTTTTATAAACAGAAATTTGGACTTTGCTAACGAAATGCTTCTTTGTGGCTGAATGTTTAACAGTACATCAGATCAAATTATGTTTCCCATTAAGAGTTACAGGTTTGATTCCTGTCAGAGAAACACATTTTCTATGAAATTTTTCAAACATTCAGTCCAGTAAATGTAATTAATACAGTTTAATTAAAAAAACACATTTACTTAAATAAATTATATCTATAAAAATAATGTATAAATGGAAAAATATATATATCTAAATTGTTGAATAATTCATTCTTGTCCATATTTTAATCTACTATGATCTTTTTTTTTTTTATCTTCAATATTTGTGACTATTCATGGCATGCATCCATATATACTAATGATTAACTCTAGAAGAGAAGTACAAGACTATGATTCTTCAAATGTGAATATCTGATAAGGAAAAATTCACTTTTTTACCTGTGGCACTAAAAGCTTAAAGCTTTTTTCATATAATTGTAAATTATTTGAGGTGACCACTTTCTTCATTTAGAAGATTTGCAAGTTATCTCACATTACAAATTTGTATTGAACAGAAGTCTAGAAACAATAGTTTTATTAGATTTAAGAAAAAACTTTTTTATTACTACTCAATTTTTTATTCTTTTTGTCTGATTATCAAAAAAAAAAATTAATTAAACAGCATAAATCTTGTTTGTGCTATTATGCAAATATATGTTTGTTTGATAAGAACTTCAATATTAAGAGAATTTAGTTAAAAAAATGAAACATTCAGCTGAGAAAAATTTTGTTTCACTTGAGGATATCAATCCTAGTAAACTGTGCATAGCACCAACAAGTTATATACTTTCATTTATAGTGGCTATGCACACACTATCATAATTTTGTCATACTAAGCATTAGTAGTTGAAAATAGTATACATGAATGAAAAGAATAGTCAAGTAGGTATCAAGAAAAGTAAAATCAGCCTTTAAGGGTATGTTGTTGAAAAAGAAATTAAAGAAGCTAATCTTTTTAGTATTGCAGAGAATAGATGTGAGGAGGTAAAGATTCAAAGAGAAAGATCCTTAGAAAGCCAAGTTTGTAGTTGAAATGGTAGTACAGTGATGGACCAAGAAATTCTAAGATTCTGCTGGCAGCTAAGGGATGAAGCTTTTTGAGCAAGACTGGTAAAGATCAGCTTGACAGTTTTGTTTTGGATAGTAGGGGTAGGAGTTGGTAGATTCAAACATTCCAAACCTTGGAACAGAAGAGCCAGCCCATATTTGGTAATAACATTTTTATTTTTTAGGGAAATATCTATCTTAAATGAATGGTTCGTAATAGGATATATCAATTCAAAATTTCTTTTCGAAGATTAGTAAAAAGACATTTTCACAGTAAACTCATTGTTAATATAACAATAATAGTTATGGATTGATATAAGAATTGCTCTTTCAAATTACATTTTAAAGAGTGTGTGTGTGTGTAAAATAACAATATGAAAGTTAATAAAATATATTTTATTTGCTTTTCTTAGATCAGACACTGGGGAACATACAGATATTCAAGTCAAAAACTGAATATTTCAGTTCTTGAATAAAATTAATCTTGATTAGTTTTCATTCTTTACTGAGCAGGTTTTAAAAGGTTTTATAAATATGTGTGCTAATAATATATACAGTCATAAATAATGTATTAAGATAGTTTTATAAAGGAATAGTGAAATAATTGCAAATATATAATCAGTATAAACACAAATTAAAATAAAACTGTATACACATTTTGTTAATGTGCAAGAATGCAGTCATTGTTTTATTAAATGGAAAATGTTTTTTGTTTTTGTCAGTTTTTTTAACATTATTAATTATAATAGAAAATTTTGTGCATAATTACATGATCACTACTTTGTCTCAGTGAATTTAACTAATCAAGTATTCATAATGTTAAAAAATTACTATTGTGATGCTAAATTGTTAATTTTTTTTGTCTAAGATTTAGATGTGCACAAACATATTCACATATTTTGTCTGTAAATATGTCAGTGAAGACAAAAGAGTTTTAGCTATTTTACTGTTAAAAGGAAAATGATATTTAATGCTACATAAAGCATATATGATGCTGCACTCAAAAAATATCTTAAAGGGCAAAGTTATTAATGAAAATTAAAAACAGCATGGGGCCAAGATGTCACCCACATTAGTATGAAATGATCTAGATAAGTGGCTGTTCAGGATAGCTTTCATTTCACAATTTGATAAGACTGGTTCAGTTCAAAAATGTGTTCAGAGACACTATAACTTTTCAGGTTGTGGAGAAGAACTGAATGCCAGACCCTGTCAAAGGCTTTCAAGATGTCTAGTGCTACAGCTTGGACTTCACTGTTTTTATCTAGAGCATGATAGACTCTTTCTGCAATTATCATCAGTACATCAGCAGTTGGCCTGGAGAAGCGAAACCTGTATTGTCTTAGAAAAGAACCTGTGATGAAAGATGATGACCCAATTCAGCATTGATTAGGGCCTCTAAGATTTTCTTAAAAAGAAGTAGAAGGCTAATAGGGGGATAGTTGGATGGGTCAGAAGGTTCACCAGAGTCCTTAAAATCTGGATGATGACTTCCACCAGACAGGAAAGTAGGAGGCAGTGAGGCATTTATTATACAGTTTAGAGAGAACAAGAGCCAGTTTGAGAACACACTTCTTAATGACTATTACAGGGATTCTATTGGACCACATGGTCTGTGGGGATCAAGATTAGAAATAATAGCAGAAACTATGGGCAAAGCATTCTGCTTTATCAGCAGATGATAACACCTCAAATTGATTGAATAGGTGGGATAGAGACCTTACATTTGTTTAATACCCTTTTACAGAGATGCCAGTAATAACAAGAGCCAAAGTTGTTATATGCTATGCAGTGCCTCATTCTCTCAGCAAACAAGGACTTAGCTCCTTTGAGGACTTGCTTACATTTATTATGAGCAGACACCTGATATGACGAGCTGTCATGCTGCTATAGCTGAAAATAGTGATTCCTTTATGCTATGGAAGCCAAGCATGCTGGTGTAAACCATTGTGAAAATTGAGGTTTCATCTGGTATTTCTGTGAAGGGATGAAATTGTCCATGCTAGCTTTGATCCAAAAAGAAACCTCACTGGCACAACTTTCAATTGGGAAGTTAAAGATGTTGGGTCAAGGAGTGTCACAAATAAATTCATGGAATTAATCCCAATTAACGTGCTGGTAACAGAAAGAGGTCATATGGATAGGGGGTTCCTGTTTAATGGATACTTGGAATGAAATATCAATAGCTACCATAGAGTGGTACGAGTAACCAAGGGAGTAGTATTGCATAGGTCAGCAAGAGCAAGGAGAGAATGTAAAAAATAAATCAAGTAGAGAAGTCTGTTGCTCAGTTTGACTAGGGAAACAAATAGGGAAGTCCACGATTTGACTAAGGAATTGGGCAGTGGAAAAATTTAATGTCTGAATACTGGCAGCATCAATACCTTTTTAGATTGTATAAGCTACCTGACGTGGTTAGCATTAAAGTCACCAAAGACAAAGATGTTTGCAGATGGATGAAGAGAAAGTGCCTTTTCAATACTGTCCATGACAATTACTAATTGTACCAAAGGTCAGGGTTCATCTAAGGAATCAGTATATCGTGAGGTTGGAAGAGAGATCTCTACTGTAATCTCCTCTTAGAGGATCAAATAATTGATTTAAACAAGTACCACTTCTACTGAAATAGGTTGAAAATATTAATCACAAAAAACATTCAGAATTAGTTAAGAGAAAGAGTGCAGTGCTATCAGACGAAATGTTTCTTTGGTACCTAGTCAAAAATTGTTGAAGCTTGACTAGGTAATATTGACTTATTTGTCATCTTTAGCTGGTATTATACCCTCAGATTACCTTTTATCTATAATTCTCAAAATGTATGTGTGTGTGATTGGATGTTGTTCATGCATTTCCACAGTTTTCATCCAATTTTGATGAAATGTATTTTACTTGATAGATAATTCTTCAGTGCAGGTTTTGAGTTCAAATCGTTGGCAACAATGGCTCTCCACTACTTCCTGTCCATTATAACTCTCAGCAATGTTTTTTTATTTACTATCCTTTCTTGGACATATATCTTTCATAAAAAAACTTTAATAAAAATAAATAGTTTAAACTATTACAATAATGTTATCTATAATTCTCAAAGTGTGTTTGTGATTGGATGTTGTTTATTTGTTTCCACAGTTTTCATCCGATTTCGATTAAATTTTTTTTGTTTGATAGATAATTCTTCAGTGTCAGTTTTGAGTCTAAATTAGCTGGAAAAAATTACAACCTTGTACGTGAAAAATCAAAAAAACTGATTTTTTTTTTTTTTTTTTTTTTTTTTTACACTTTGCACAAAAATCAAAAGCAAAATTTAATTTACTTTCTTACATATAACCTTCCAATCCTAGCTCATGCTGTGTAGGGGTGTGAATCATGCCCACACATTGCCCATTGATTGCTGCTGACCTTGATAATTAGCACATGCTGCAACATGTATGGCTCTGCAACATGCACCGTGTCACAGGCTGTGTACACACATACGCATGACCTGTGGAATGTTTGAGTTGCCCATTGGCTGCATGAAGCCTCTATACATGTCCAATCAAATATTGTCATGTCATACTGATTATCTACACAGTCTTAAATTCCACAATTCTGCTTCTACTTCTGCTTACACATTCCCCATCTCTTGGCCAAGGTTTCAATCTCTCCCAAGTGAAGTTACCATTTCTGTTGCATAAAGCCCACTACTACAATGATGTTGCCAAAGCACAATAAGTAATGCTAGCACAGCAAGAAGTTACATTACAAACTTTTATTTACTTCTGTTTTAAAAAGGCCTTTATTTAGTGATCTGAAAGTTCAAGAATATGAATAGATATTTCAACTTTAACAGCTTTTAAAGGTTTTAATATTTCAATATTTCAAGTATTAAATTCATCAGATTTGTTATCTTTTGAGGGATATCCAATCAAATCATATTCAAAACGTAAAATAAATCTTATTTTGTCAATTTTCAGGTCATTTGTCTTATTTCATAATCCAAAATAACCTAGAT
Source organism: Acanthosepion lycidas (assembly GCA_963932145.1). Lineage (NCBI taxonomy): Eukaryota > Metazoa > Mollusca > Cephalopoda > Sepiida > Sepiidae > Acanthosepion > Acanthosepion lycidas. The sequence continues at coordinate 75,220,277 of OZ010593.1, read as the reverse complement.
ATAGTCAATAGGATTTATTTCAATAGACTGACTTCACCATGATAGTTATTTAATCTTTTTGAGCATACCATCATCCCTCCCTCACGTGACCTGGAGCTCAATCTGCTAGAAAAACTGTTAGTATTCATAATTGCTTCCTGCACTATAAAGCATAAATTCAACATGTTAGTGGATTGCAGGTAGTTCAGAGAAATTTCTTGGTTAGAGAATCTCCAGACCATTTTAGAAAATGGCTTTCTTCTGGTTTATAATAATCATTCACAAGATGAAAAAAAAAAACATTTGACAAAAGTTTGGTTGATGCCTGTCTTCAAAATGATTTGGAAGTGCAAGCACTGCAGTATTTGTAATAAACTATTTTTCATGCTTAATATTTTATTAAGCACTACATTCTAATTTATCTATACATTTTTAAAGTTAGCATTTGGAAAGTTGCATATTAGATATTGTATTCTAAACTGAATACGTAAAGATAAGGCTTTTGTATTGCTTTATAATCCATTATTGTTCATCAAACCAGATTTATGATAATGAGCTTTACACTTTTTTTTTTTTTTTATTAATCCTACTACTTTTGGCTGCCAATCTACAGCTCTAACTAGTCAATTAACTTTTCCTTTCATCTTTAATTGTATCTCCTTTGGACAAGATATGTTACAGTGATATGATTATTTCAAGTTAAAAATACTCCTTCTAATATTAAAATGTCTCTTGTAGCTTCTTATCATTTAGACATTTTTCCTTATTTTCTCTAAAAATTATTTGATAATCATAAGTATGAGGCACTACCAAAAATATTGTGAAATTTGAATTGTGTACAAGAACTTAATGCCATACAGACTTTTGCTACTACTTTTTTGATCCAGTATGACATCATCAGGCTAGGGGGACATCTTCAGAGATAGAAACTAGGTGTTAGAGTATTTTTTTCATAAACTTTTGAGTAACATATTAAAGTTCCTTTTGTAATGTAGAATGAAAGTTAATTTCTCTTTAAAATAGTGAAGTGCCAACAAAAATAACTGTATTTAGATGGTTTGTCTTTTTAAAGTTGTTTAATATTTTCAGGTGTTCACTTTTCTAATCGGGGTCTGATTATAAAACTTTTGAGTTTTTTTTGTTTTTTTTTTGTTTTTTTGATAAGCAGTTATTACAAATAGTAATTTTTAAAGAATTAATTTTATTTTTAATCTGACCTTATTTCATATTACTCTGAACATTATTTTTGTGGATACATATATTTGAGTAGATGTCCTGTGTGGTATCCTATGCTCATGTTGTACAAGCAATAGACGCACACACACAAACTATATAATCTATACACCCCCCTTATTTTGGAGCTGAGTTTCATTTAGCTAAATAAAGCTTAGTACTTTTACTTCTGAGTTATGTTTTCATTATCACAATTAGCTCAACAAACATAGAAACAGCATGGAAGCCAAAGCATTTGGATATTGACCCCCTGTTCACCAATGGCTATCAAAGATTATTGCCATTGGTGAACCATCCTGTTGAACTATTTTGGCAATTACAAAGATAGAATTCCTAACAAGTACCGGTCCCTCTTGAGCTGTATGAGTTCCAGCGTGTTTGAATATATAGAAGTATGTACAGATTTCAACATGTCTATACAAAATTTGGATAACTTATTTGTTAAAACACCTAATGAGGTTTTTACAGGGCACCTGTTGGCTACAAGATGACAGAGGCTGAGAGTCACTGGACAAGCTTTTTCAGGGAATTGGAAAAGATGAGGAAGAACTGCAACTTCAGTGACCATACTGATGAAGAATGGGGCAATGAATCAATGCAAGATACCTTAATTACAGGCATAAGTTTGCATTCCATATAGCAGCAGCTACTGGAAAATAAGACTCTGGACCTACAAACAGCTTATACTCAAGCTTCTGCATTGGACTTAGCCCAATGGAATAACAACTTGTACACTACTTCAGAAGCTCAAATAGTAGCAATAGTTGACCCAGAACCCACAAAGGTATATGAGAATTGGTATAAACCTCTGGTTGAACTTAGTTCATGGCTACTGCTGGTTCATTATCAAGCAAAACCTAAATGCTTTTTCTGTGGATTTCCCCATCATTCATAGGACCACTGTCCTGCTTGCATAACTACTTGTAAAAAATGCTCAAAGCAAGGACATTACACTCATGTATGTTGGTCCAAGTCTTCGTCAAATTCATTAGAACCATCATATACTGACCACACTTACTAATGTACCACGGGAACTCTACCTTGCTGTGATGCACATAATTGTTAATGGAAAAAAACTGAATGCTCTACTCGATTCTTGTAGCACTGATAATTACCTTAGCAAAGGAGTCATGCAGGAAATAAACTTGAAAGTTCATCCATTTAGTAAAGGTAACACTATGTGATTTGGTACACTGCCCTGAAATGGAGTTAACCCCTGAGGCCCCCCCACCATGGAACAAGATAGGAGTATTCCAATTGTTCCAGTACTAGAGGAGGGCACAACATGTAATGGAGATGTTGCTGAGGTCCAAAAGAAGTAGATTTGGATGGATGACGAGACCTCAATTTGTTATGGATGGTGACACCACAATTTTTCAAGAAGTGAAGAATGTGGTATCCTATATTTGCATTGTATGAGCAATAAACTCATTTACATAGGCTATATAATCTGTGACTTACCCACTTTTTATTTTGTGGACGAGTTTCGTTAAGCTAAATAAAGATTAGTACTTTTACTTCTGCTTTGAGTTTTGTTTTATTTATCACATCCCACTTTTTTTCTTTCTTTTTTTTTTTTTTAAGCTGGATATCTACACAAACATATATTTAAAAAATATTTAAAGTAATAAAAAATAAGGTCTTGTTAAAAATAAAATCTATTAATTCTTTAAAAATTAATTTATATTTTGGGTACAAAAAAAATCAGCAGATATGAGCTTTGAAGAAGATTTAAATAAGATTTGAACTCTTTAAGAAGGTCTGTCTATATTTCTGAGATGAGATATTATGTATACTATTTACATTATTCGGACTATTGTCCTCATCTTTGTTGCCATATTTATTACAATGTTTCGGTCCTTGTACACTCCGGCCTTCTTCAGGTGGTTGGAATGTCAAACTGAACCCTTTATTTTATGGAATACTTTGGGGAAATAGCATTAGAATCTATATCTCTAAAGCCAACTATATGGTTATGGTACATAGATGACACCTTCATACTCCGGCCACACCAGGAAGATGTTCAGGTTCTACTGGACCAAGTGAATCATTGATACAGTTCACGATGGAGAAAGAGAGTAACAATGCACTCCCATTCCTGGATGTTCTAATATCGCGAACAGAGTATAGGTTCAAGACATCCATATACTGTAAGCCGACATTCACGAGACAGTAGCTCAATTTCAACTCCCACTATCCATACAGCATGAGGGACCGTCTGCTGCTTACAACAAAAAAAATCATAAGTGGCAACCCAAAGACATTAAATAAAGAATTGGTCAGTATAAGTAGTACCCTACAACATAACAACTACCCTGGGTACATGGCAGCAGCCCCAAAAAACTGGGATAGGTGGGTACAAAAGGAGGACAACAACACTCAGAAAACAGTCTGCCTGCCTTATGTGAAGGGGTTATCAGAAAATACAAATGATCTGTGGTTCATATAGCATCAGGAGAACCTTCAAAAGTTTGACAACACTTCGCAGATATCTCTCTCAAGTAAGACCCCACATAGAGAACATGACTAAAGACTGTATACACTATCCCATGCAGCTGTGGAAAGAAATATAAAGGGGAGACTTTAAGGTAAGGCTTCAAGAACACCAGAAAGCTGTAACATGAGGGGAAGTGGAAAATCGGGTGTGATTGACCACATATGGAGAGAGAAGGGAGATCACCGGCCTCTGTGGGATCAGGTTGAGATCATAGACATAGAACATCATTGGAAAATTTGTAAACTTAAGGAATCAGCACATATGCTAGGCAACAAAAGCCAACAAGCATAGAAATGAATAGAATATGGGAACCAGTAATAAGTGCCAGAGAAAAGCGATAACAACAAAAATTGCAATATGAGCTCTGGTAAAAACATGCAATGATAACAGTAAAAAATTGAACTTTCCTTGGCTGTGATACTCTGTGTGATTGAGCAGTCTAAAGCATGCTGCATCAGATGGTAGTCTCCTCTACAAAGGTTCAAACCCTGCAGGAGAGCACATTTTCTTTATTAAGTCTACTCAAACATGTGTATCTACAGAACGTTTAAAGTCATATTAAATTTCATATTTTTTTAATTGCTCTTAGATATTGTTTTGTATATTCCTTTCCTGCTTACGCAGTAATGTTAAGCAGATAAACTAAGTGTCAAAGAGAAGACTGTTTATAAGATCTTCTGGTTTGGAGGTTTAAGTATCAGTAATAGCAGACAATCTATCAGCTCAAGTGAATTTGATGGATTATATAGGATCATCATTTCAAAGTGGATTATTTTAATAGCACTTAATTTTCGTTTATCTTTTTAACAATAAAAAAAATTGAGATTAAGGCCTGAAATTTGTTTTTACTTTTTCATGTTTCCTGATATTTTGTTTTCTTTACTTAATATTTAATCTCACAAACCTTGAACAACATCTTTGTGCAATATTATATGTTATTATGAATTGTAAATTGTTTTAAATAACTCTTAAAAATACAAGTTGAAGAATTTTTTTAATCATTTCACCTCAAGCAAGACAATAATGCCACTAGTACACAGTGTTACAGGGAGTGAAAGAGGATAAGAAGACCTTAATGAAGAGAAGTGAGGAAAAGGACAAAGGAACAGGAATGAGGAATACAGAAGATTGCGATTGACATTGTGTTTAAATTTTTGCGATTATAGGAAGCAAGAAATCAGAAGAGTATCACAGGCAAGAAGTGAAGGAAAAGAAAGTATTAGAATAGAACAGACAGTTGCATCTAGCTAGTTCAATGGTGAGACCTAGTTACCAATATAGTAGAATGCTTAAATTTATGCAGTCAAGGCACTGAGGAAAGATCATTAGAACAATCGATAGGAAAATATTTATAGAAATGGCACGTTAGTGGAAAAAGTGAAGATGACAGGTCAGGCTTGATTACATTACAAACCCTTCTTTGAATTTTGTCAAGAATCTTTTGGTATGCAGTAGGAGCACCATACCAGATATTGCAACAGTATTCAATGCACAGACAAATGGTAGATTTATAAGTGTGCATGATGGATTCTGACAAAAAAATTGTCTGGTACAGCACAATGACCCAACTTTCTTAGCAGTAGAACCTAGCAATTGATTCAACGTAACCACTCCACTTCATGTCAGTGGAAAACATGAGCCCAAAAAGGTGCAGAAGGTTGCTCTGCTGGAGTTTAGCATTAGCCATGCTGATGGCAGGCAGAAAAGGTTCTCTGTGGTGATTAAATGAAAGCAATTATGTTTTGTAGGTGTTAACATTTATGAGCCATTCTTTTCTCCAGTTAACCACTGATTGGAGGTCCTTTTTGAAAACAGTTGCCAGCTTTACTTTGTTAGATCTGTCAGACTTACTACTAAGACAGTAAATAATTATCTGCATAAATACCTAGTTGGGAATTGATGACATTGGGAAGGTCATTGAAGATCAGAAATAACATAGGTCCCAGGATAGAACCCTGAGAGATCCCTGCATTAATATGAAATGATCTAAAAGCATGTCCATTCAACACACCCTTTATTACACAATTTGTTAGGAATGATTGGATGAAGCCAAATATTCATCCAGTGGCACTGTAGCCCATGAACTTGTGAAGAAAGTTAGCATGCCAAACCCTGTTGAATGCCTCTTAGATATCTAGGGCAACAATCTGAGCTTCACCATTCTTATCTAAAGCTTGATCAGTCATAGTCGTTAATACATTAGCTGTAGACCTAGAGAAACAGAAGCCATATTGTTTATCCAAAAGGAAGCCGTGTGTAATAAAATGCATAACCAATTCAGAGTTGATTAGAGCCTCTAATACTTTGCTAAAAAGAGGTAAGATGCTAATAGGGTGATAGGGGGTGAAAGGTTCCTCAGTTCTACAGAGGAGGATTTCCAACAAACTGGAAAGCAAGAAGTAGTGAGGCATTTATTATAAAGTTTGAAGAGAACAGGAGCCAGTTCAGGATCATATTTCTTTAGGACAATTGCATGAATACCATTGAATTGACAAGACTTGTGGGGATCTAGTTTAGAAATAATAGAAGCCATGGGTGGATTTATATACATATCGTTCAGTAGAGATTTTGTTGTAGGGGGGGAAATCAGGCAGAGATACTCCAGATGAGCACTCTACTTTATCTGCAGTAAATGACAACACTTCAAATTGATTGAAGAAAGGAGGGACTGAGGATTTGCTCATGTTCTGTACTCTCTTACAGGACCAATAGTAATCTCTAGAACAAAACTTGTAAGAGGCTATATGGTGTCTCATTCTATCAGTGAATATTGACTTTACCTCTTTGAAGACATTTTTATACTCATTACAAGCAGTGATAACAAGATGTCTGTTACAATTGGATCTGTCACTCTGTTATAGCCAGAAGAAGTTATTGCTATGGGCTACCATGGCTGAACAGACAGGAGAACAAAGGAGAAGATTGTGATTTCACTTGGTATTTCCATGCTGGTATGACAACTTTGATGCCATTTTTCACCCAGGAAGAGACTTCAATGGCACATTTCCCAACAGAATGATTAAAATATTATGAAGAAAATCATGAAATCAGTGCATAGATGATAGGAAGATGTTCTGTTAATAGAGGGTATTTACAGACACTACTAGAGTTGCCAAGAGGACAGATGCAGAGCACAACAGGAGTTCAGGAAGAGATTAAGTAGAGAAACATGGGAGAAGTCTACTATTTGAGTGAGAGATTGAGCAATTGAGAAGTCTGGATGCCAGCTAATTCAGTAGCATTAGAGTGATGAATCCACTTGACATGATGGGCATTGAACACAAATATTTATGGCTTAGTATCTAGAGAGAACCTTATCTATACTATTAAATATTCTATCTAGCAACAGTCATGAGAAGAAGGGGAATAGTAAAGCGATTTAACTTTTCTTTCTCTTTCCCATTTTCTCAGATTCATTTTTCTCAGTTTAATGTATCCATAAACCACAAAGCTTTTATTCAACATGACAAAATCAGATGACAATTGAAAATGAAAGACAAAAAAAACAAAAAAACTCAACACAATCAGTTTGATATGTCTATCTGTCCAAAGTTCAAGAACTTTTGGTTTTCCAAAACTTGCTCTTTCTAATTTATAGAATCTGAAATTTGATATATTACAAATTATAGTTAGTACTTACTTAACAAAATGTTAGTATAGATTCAAAATATCATTGTATGAAAACTGCTTACATTTTTTCTAAAATTAAATTTCCATCTGTTAACAAAATTACCAAAAAAAAATTTATTTCTATACACATACCAGACAAAAGTATTAGATTATTCAGAATTTAATGTTACATTTTAAAGGAAGAGATAAAAATAGATGCAATTATTAAATTTTACTAATCAAGGAGATTTGGTTTGGTATATTTTGTTTTCCGGCATATCAACCTCAATGGGTTATTTAATGCCGACAACATTTTTAGAATAGATTCATATGAATAGAATATGTATTCTTTGGTTTAGATTGGTTTGGTTTATTTTGTCTGACGGCACACCAACCCCAATTGGCTACTTAATGCTGACAAAATTCTTTATTGCTGGTAATATTTTGTTTTGTCAAAAATCTGTTTCTGTTAATATTTGTTCTTCAAAATTGTATTGCTGGTAATAATTTTTCCAAAAAAATATTGCTGGTAATAGTTAACTATTTGCCCATAGCACCCCAGGTCATGGTGGACCTGGGAATACCAGAAATTAAGAGGTGGTTCCACGCTCCTCAAAAGCTCCTGATTTAGAGGCCTTGCTGCTGGACGTAGTTTATCATCTTACCCAGGATGCGGATGTAGTTTAACATCTTACCCAGGACAAATAATTAAAGAGATAATTGTGATCATCAGAAAATATAGTAAAGTAACCTAATAAAGGTTATTTTCTGTTCTGTGCCAATATAATTCTTTTTTTTTTTTTTTTATAAAACATGTTCTTGTGATCAAAACAAATGATAATTTGAAAGTACTAGATCAAATGAGTATGAATGATGAATTTCTTTCTGAGTTAGGATTTGAATTGTCTGAATGAGGATAATACTATTTCTCTTCATCAAAAATGTATATTTCTGGTATAATACAAGTAAAATGCTCAATTTGTAATAAAGGCTCACAGTGATGGTTTCTCTAGGTTTCAGTAATTCATGGTGGAATGTTCCATCTGGTGTATAGAAAAACATTCTGTAAATGAAGTTCTGTTTTCAATATTGAGGTTGATTTCATATCAAATAATAACCATTATTTTTTTACTTTTGATATTAACAAATAGTATCCATTTCTCAACATTTGTTACAATCCTAATAAGAAAAAGAAAAAAAATGTTTATTTCTTTTTAATAAGCTTGCAAATGGTTGAATAATATTGTAAATAATTTTTTTTAATAAAAATTCTTAGGGAATTCAAATTTCCTCATTTTCCTTTTCAGTTTATTTCAGATTTTTTTTTTATGTATAATTAAACATGATGCATTTTGCTTAATCTCTGGTGCTTTGATAACAATTGGCTTTATCAATTCTTCATCCAATGTGGAGAGAAACTTTTTAAAGTTTTCAATTATACATTATCTCCAGTTTCCTTCAGGAGTCTGTCATATTCTGTTTTTACCTGAACTCTTTATTCAATATTGTTTTTGTTCTATTGCTCATACTTGTCCTTATTACATTGCTTTCCTTTCGCTTGATCTTAGTAGATGCACTTAACTGATGCTTTTATCCTGGCCTACATAATGAAAAAAAAAAAGTGGACATTGACTGCAGAAAATTACCTGCAGCCTACAAAAATAGATTTTTAGGGTAAATTACTGAGTGAAAAAGTACCACAAATGCACTAAATGCATTCCAAAGGAGGCATGTCTTTAAAAAAATATATTGTGCATTGTTTTCAGTAATGGTTAAACAAGAGTTGATTGTGTCTTGGGTATGCAGTAGGAATTGTTTACTTTTTAGCCACTGTTTATGTATATATTTTTTTTTAGACAGTCCACCATTTAATATTGAAAAGATATATTATAACCCTGCAATAATAGTGACATTGGAAAATATAGCTGTCTTACAGCTGACATCTTCAAAAACTTTTATTTTAATTTTAAGCTAATAAATTAAACTTAATATTTCTAATAAGCAAAATACTTTGCTGTATTTTAAAACTAATTTAAATTAACTGGAAAGATGTTTTATTTTTTTATTTTTATTTTTATTTTTTTTTTTTTGCAATCACGAAAAATCACTGATTTTAGTCATCTGTCAGCACAATGTAACTCGATATAACTAATTAAAAAATATTTTTAAAATAAAATATACTTTTTTGAAACTTTGAGGAATATTAGCTGATATAAAGTTTAATTAATCTAATTTGACAAATATTACTTATTAGTTTAAAATATCAGAAATGCATTGTTTTTTTAATAGACAGGTAGGTTTTTAAAAAAAATTTTAAAATGAAAACAATTCTAGTAAAAAATTCATTATCCATCAGAACAATTTTTTCTTAAGACAGTATATCTTATTCATGAAAGCAATGACAAACTTTTTTAATTAAATAATTTCTTAGTTACATTGCATTTATGGTTCAGAGCAGATATTCGGTAGCTAAGAGACTTGTTTTACAAAAAAAAAAATAATTGATGATTTAAATTCTCCAAGAAGTTCTGCATATAACTAATATAAACATTAAGCAATACAAAAATTAATTTATTGAAATTTCATAAAATTAAATTAGTGGGACAGTAACAAGTGTAAAAAAAAAAAAAAAAAAAAAAAAAAAAAAAAGAGATTAAAAAAATTCTAAAATAATTTACTTCATTTATAAATCCTGAAAGTTTCATTAAAAACTGACAATTATTTGATTTTTGTAAAAATTTCCAAATCAATGTTTTTCACCACAAAAAAGATGCTAAAATTTCCTACATTAATCTTTGTAATGCACATGAACACAAGAAAAACAAGATTTTTAACCAAAATTTTCAATGTTCTAAAAATAATTAAAAAAAAAAAAGTAAAACAAAAAATTTTGATAATAAAACTTTGTTTTTATTAAGTTTGGGCCATTTTTTTCATCATGGTGTACTCTCTTTTTTCTTTTTTTCTTTGTGAATCTGTGGAGGTACTGACTTAGGTGGGATCTTAAAAAGGGTTTCTTCACATTGCTACTGTATTGCAATTTTGAATTTGATTTGAATCTAGTGTGGATGAAACCACTGAATTCAATTTTCAATGTAAGTGAGAGAGAAACAGAGGGTGAGAATTCTTTATTTTCTTTTTCTAGGAAAACTTAAATGGATTAGATACAAAACAGTGAAATATTGTTTGAATAAAGTCATACTACCACAAAAATAGGTACCACCACTAATTTGCTAAAAAAACCAAAAAAAAACCAGCCTAGCATGATGAAAAAAGGCCCAAAACAGTTTTATCATCAAAATGTTTATTATTAAGAGGAAAGTTAAAACTTTTAATCCTTTCTAATACATTCAAACTTTTGATTAAAAATCTTTTTTCTTTTTTTTTCTTTTTTTTCTTTTTTTCCTTTTTTTTTTTCTTTTTTTTCCTTTTTTTCTTTTTTTCTTTTTTTTCTTTTTTCTTTTTTTTTCTTTTTTCTTTTTTTTTCTTTTTTCTTTTTTTTTCTTTTTTCTTTTTTTTTCTTTTTTTTCTTTTTTTTCTTTTTTTTTCTTTTTTTTCTTTTTTCTTTTTTTTTCTTTTTTTTTCTTTTATCTTTTTTTCTCTTTTCTTTTTTTTTTCTTTTTTTTTCCTTTTCTTTTCTTTTTTTTTTCTTTTTTATGTGGCATTGGTGTAACAGAGTTGACTATGGAAATATAAGCACCTATTTTTCTGGTAAAATAACACATTAATTTTGAAATTCTTGCAAAAATCAAATAATTGTCAGATTTTAATGAAACTTTCAGGACTTATTCACAAATGAATGAATTTATTTTTGAAATTATTATTTTTAGAAATTTTTGGTAGAAATATTTCTTGGTTAAAAAAAAAATATCTTTTTTGTTGCTCTCCAATTCCTAAATCCAAGTTGCTATCCACAAACAACTCCACCATAAGATTTTTAAAATAATTTTTATTTTTTTTTTTTTTTAAGTGTATAAACATGCCCATTTTGAAAGTAAGAGTGACTATACACGACATTATCAGAAAATAAGGTCAATGACTATATTAAATTTAAAGTCAACATTCCTAAAATTAGATTACAGAGAATATTTCCAACATTTTTAAGATTACCGAGTACTTAAAAATTATATAAAAAAAAGTGTTCACCCTGTCATTTCTACCGTCCTTTTTTTTTTAAAAAAGTCCATTTCTCCGTTATTTTCAACTTAAAGCAAATAATATTTGTTTTAAAACAGATTAATTATACTTTAAACTAGCTAATATTCCTCAAATAATGTTTTGGAAGATTTTTTATTAAAGAAAATGACATTGTGCTGACAGGTGACTAAAAAATGGGCACTAATCAGCTATTTTTAGCCAAAAAATATGAATCAAATCCAATCAATATAATTTATGTTTGAAATACACTACAGAATATTTTAATTACTGGAAATAATAAAATTAATCCTTTAGCTTTCAATTGAAACTAAAATGAAAGCTTCGAGAAAGCTTTTTAATTTTTAAAATTCATTTTAAACCTTAAGTATTGCAAATTAGTGCAGATACATATGCCAGATTTACTCTGTTCAAATAGAAAGTGCTGACTCTATATTGTTTGCCTGTTAAAAATATTCATTAGACTGTATCCTATATCCTTGGGTGGCAACTAGTCTAAAAGAGGGAAAACTCTAAATTCCCAAACTCGTGAAGGCAATGGGAAACCACTCCACCATCTTTCCCAAGCCCGCATGCCAGTTCAGATAGTAAAGAAATGGAATGTGGGAAGAGCCATGATCCATTACATACTGAAGGGACATGGTATTTTTTTTAAAATGGCATTTGATTAATATGTATTTGAAATTGCTTTGGTGTATCTACTGCTGATAAGTTAATATACAGAGTGATTGAAAAGTAACTCCTTATTTTATATACGAGTGGCCAGTCAGGAATCCTGACTTAAGAACCTGTGACTTTTTAGTTTGGGTTTGCTATATCAAACCAAGACTTTAGAAAGACTTAAAGGGCAAATACAAGAAGTTATGTCTTCCTTATCACAAGACTTCCCAGTGAAATCAGTTGACTCATATCAAATTTTAAATAAAACCTTATGCTAAACACTTTCCTCTCATATCCATTTCTTGTAAAAATTGTATTGAATAAATAAATTTTAAAATTAGTATTTTAAAAATGGAGAGTTAGTTTTCAATCACTCTGTATATGCTAGCCAAACTCCATTTTTTCCAAAATTAAATATGCAATTAAACAAATCTGAATAAATGCTAACTTACTAATTCTAAGATTTGTATCAGAGATGCAGCTTTTATGCATCAAGTTATTATTTGAATGAGTTATTCAAATGTTCATACACAAGTTTATTAAAACCCTATCTTTCTACCAAGAGGAAATATGTTGGTATTAGGTTGGTGCAAAAATAATTTCGTTTTCTAACATATGTTACTATGTGAGAAAACGAAATTATTTTTGCACCAACCTAATAATATGATAAATATTGGTGCATTAAAAAAAAAAATTACCTTAATGAATCATATCACTCATATTTAGATCCACTGAACTTGATGCTATGATGGAAATGGTTCTACTTGGCATTGCAAATATATGCCTAACTCCTGAATTTCATAATTTTACTGTCATACATCCCAGGTCAAAATCTTAAGACCAGATACAAAAGGGTTAAAGAAAATATGAAATACTGTTACTTTAATCAAAATATATTTGTGAAACATTTACATTTAATTAGAAAATGCAGTTTATCAACAAACAAGTGAAAATTTTAAGCTTTTAATTGATTAATTTAAAAAACACTGAAAAAAGGATTTTTTTTCGTTGGTCATAAAGATAAAACCATGTGTGAAAAAAACAAATTACTGGACAAAAATTTTAGAACTAGTCAGTGTAGCTTCAGGTGTGTAGACATCTACGTAGCTCATTTCCAGTATTAAATTTCAGATTTTAAAATGTCTAAGAGTAAAATTTTAACAAAGTTTGAACAGGGCAGGATTGTTGAACTTCAAAGACATGGTCTTTTGCAACGAGCTATTGCAAATGAAATTGGCTTTAGCAGAACTGTCATAGCTAATTTCATTAAAAATCTGGATGCGTATGCTTCTAAAAAAAATCAAGTGGTCACCCCAATTAAATCTCACCATCTCAGATGCATTAGGTGAGAAGTTAAAGAGAGATTCAAGCCTAACATCAAATCAAATAAAAGTGAATACAGATGTTGAATGCAGCTCTCAAACAATTCTACAGCATTTAAATAAGAAAGGGTTTAAGAACTTGAAACAGCTGCAGAGGCCTCGCTTTCTTCTTTGCCATAAAACCTCTTGTTAACAATTTACTTCCAATTATCAAACTTGGGATGTGGATATTAGAAGGAAGTGTTGTTTTCAGATGAGAAAAAATTCAATCTTTATGGCCCAGACAGTTTTCAGCGTTACTGGCATGCAAAAGATGTCCCAAAAGAAATTTTCTCAACACATCACAATGGAGGTGGATCAATTATGGTCTGGTGATCATTTTTGTACAATGGAACTCTTGAGTTACAGGAGGTAAAAGGTCATCAAACAGCTGCTAGTTACATTGACATGTTAAGAAAGGCCCTCATCTATATGGAGAAAACTGGATTTTCCAGCAGGACACTTCTGCAATCCACAACACTCTCCAGATCAAAACCTAATTCAGAATGTTTGGGGATGGATGGCAAAGGATGTTTATAAACATGGATCGCAATTTGAAACTGAGGATGCTCTTTGTGCTGCAGCTTATGCATTCTGGACGAGCATCCCAAGCACCCTCATGCAGAAGTTAATAATGAGTATGCCAAAGCGAATGTTTGAAGTAATTCACAAAAATGGAGGATAAACTGAGAATTATCATTGATTTATTTGTTCTGTATTTGCTATTTTTATTTACATGGTTTTATTGTTATGACCAACGAAAAAAGTCCTTTTTTCAGTTTTTTTTAAATTAATCAATTACAAGCTTAAAATGTTCACTTGTTTGTTGATAAACTACATTTTCTAATTAAATGTAAATGTTTCGCAAATATATTTTGATTAAAGTAACAGTATTTTATATATATATATATATATATATATTTTATAACCCTTTTGTATCTGGTCTTTGACCAGGGGTGTATATAGTACATTATTTTCAGATACAGAAGAAAATGTCTTTCATTTATCTCAGTATAATTATAAATATTGATTTTTCCTTTTTGTTACAAATTAAGATGTTGCTATTTTTTATACAATACATTTAGAGATATATCTAATTTTTTTAACTTTGGATTAATGAAGTAAATTGAACTAAAGACCCATTACAAAATAGATGCTATTATGTCAGAAGGTTTCAAATTTCATTTTAATTAAAATACATACATATATATATATATATATATATATATATATATATATAGGAATGATCCCTAAAAATGTCTTCTTTTCAAGTTTATAGACAACTCTTACAGATGCATGCTGGAATTTCTTCCTAACGAATACGATGAACCACATATCTGTCTTGTCTCATCTGCCATATTTTTGTTTTTTCTTATCTTGAAGTCTGATGTAATAATTTGTCACCCCCATGAGTGACTATACTATAGGTAGTAACTACCTATAAGTATCTGAATATTTATTGCATTAAAAAATACAATTATGGCACGAGGCTGAAAAAGGGGAGTGGTTGAGGCTGGTCTTAACTATCCTATACCTAGCTAATCTGATTCGCAACCCATTCATACATTACAATTTCCACATTTACCACAAGAACTTGTCCATCACCAATCAATCCTCCATACACGATAATACCACATTCTCACTAGGGAGACCTACAAAACGTGCCCAGTGACATAAAAATTTAATGATGCTAAAATATATATAAAAATCTATGATGAAAAAATGAGAGGGGAGGGAGATGAACCCCATAACAAACTAAAATATTAACACAAATCAAATTAAACATAACTGATGTTAGTAGGGCCCATCCAACCCTCAAAACAGAGAGGCCGCTGTATTCTGCCCATTGGACAAAATCAATAGGCGCTCTTGCTAAGGGAGTGGGGGAAAAGGATAAAAAAAACATACGGGCAGGGGAAAATATAAAGCTGACCCAGTTGAGATAAAAAGAGGCCAAAAACAAACTGGGGAGGTTGGGAATCTCAAGCTTGCCTCTTTCACCCACCTTTCACTGAAGACTGTTGAACGCAATAGTTTTCTATCAGTTCTAGTCTTCATCTTGAGCTGATGCTCAAAGAATCTGATTAGATCCTGATGAGAAAGACAGTTCCCTCACAAGACTTCCTCCTCTCGTGTCGTCCATGTCACCATTCGAGCCGTGGCTAGCTGCGTCAGAAACACCATCTGTTTCACCCCGGAATATGGGGGCAACACATTGTCACACGCATATGCGCAATCAATGGGCACAAGCGGGAGTGAGACGAGCCGTCAGCTCGCTGACATGGTCCCATAAGGAGCGGACTCAGTGGCAATGGTAGAAGGTGTGCGAAGCCATTTCCTCTAAACCAAGGCTACACCATTCACAGTCTGGCAAATCCACCAAGTCCCATATGAAGGCCTTGTCATTGAGAGGCAGCTGATTCTGAGCCAATCACCAGGTAAGCGAAAACTCAGAGTTACCGAGGTAATCTGCCATTGGCGCCCAAGACCAGTAAGAGTGAAATTCCTCTGACAAGCCAAGCTCCTCACGTAGGGAATCCTTCGTGACCCCCTCCACTAAAAGCCAATAGAAGACCTTCCTAGGTCGAGAAAGGTCACTGAACTGAGGAACAGCCAGTAAGGCCGACTGACACTCACGAAGGAAATCCAATTGATCCTGGGGTTTATGATGACGCTCAACCTGCGAGATGGGGGGACTGATAGTAAGGAAAGGAAACACGTCCCTAACAATCCCCACCATAATCGAATCTCCTGTCAATGCGCGGTGTAGGAAAGCCAACCTCGAGGCATGTTTGTGGCTCTCCCCCTATAAGTATCTGTAAGTCAACAGACTACAGAGACTAGCCAAAATCTTTTTCAGCTAAACAGTTGAACTCTGCCTTCAGGCAGAGAGGAACCTGGATGATTCTCTGCCCTTCGGCAGAGTCTCATTTGGGGAGGTAGACTGACCCTGAACCCATTTATATGGGTTCAAAAGGAAATATTTTTGGCCAAGCCTATGGGCTCAGAAGACCCACGTAAAACTAGACCTTGTGCCACATCTACCTTGGGGGGGGGGGGCTAGTAGATCTTGACTAGCCAAAATCTTTTTCAGCTAAACAGTCGAACTCTCTGCCTTCAGGCAGAGAGGAACCCAGATGAGGCTCCGCCGAAGAGCAGTCTCGTTCGGTGAGGTTGACTGACCCTGAACCTGTTTATATGGGTTCGAAAGGGAATATTTTTGTCCGAACCTATGGGCTCGGAGAACCCACATTAAACCCAGCCTTGTGTCACATGCAACCCTTGTGGCGGGGGGGGGGACTAAATATTCTAGCTGAAATCTTTTCAGCTGTGATGGTCGAACTCTCTACCTTCAGGCAGAGAGGAACCCAGACGAGGCTGTTAAATATACTAGCTGGAAACTGTTCCAGCTGTGCTGTCAAACTCTCTGCCTTTGGGCAAAGATGGAACCTGGACAATGCTATGCCCTTCAGCATCACCTCATCTGGGGAGGTAGACAGACCCGAACCCATTTATGTGGGTTCTACGGGGAATTTTTGGCTGAACCTACAGGATTGGATGTCCCACATTAAACTCGGCCTTGTGTTACATCTACCCTCGTGGTTTTCTAGTAAATACTGACTAGCTGGGATCATTTCCAGATGTGCTGGTCAAACTCTCTCAGGCAGAGAGGATCCCCAGACGAGGCTATGTCAAAGGGCAAAGCCTTGTCTTGGGAAACTGCTACCTGACCCCGTTTTATATGGGATCTATGGGGGAATTTTGGCTGAGCCTACGGGCTCTGATTACCCCACATTAAACTCGGCCTTGTGCCATATCCCACCTCGTGGGGGGTGCTGGTAAATATCGACTAGCTGGGATCTGTTGAGTATGACTCGGACTTATACGAGAACTACCAACCTTCTAATAGTAGCACTCACTACTGGATTGACTTGCGACAACCTTGTGCATAACTGTTACCTTTATTCTTATTGTACTGGTTATTTAAGATAAACCTTTACTTATTTTATCCACCTTGTTTTTCATGTATATATTCCTATTAGAACGGAATATAACAAAGTCAAAATGCTACAATCACCTGACTGTATCCCTTCTTGTCTTCTGCATATATATTGTTTGCTTAGCATTATTTTGCCATGTTCTTTTTCTTTTGTTATTGTTTATTGGAAACTGTCAATTTCATTTTTAAGGCATTTTTGCCAATTACGCTTAATCATGGTCAATTACTCTATAGTCTATAATATAAAAGTGTGTATACTACAAATATAATTTATCATAAAATGCAAGTATAATTAAAACTATTCCAAATGGGAAATGATTGTCTCACCAATTATAACAGAAAAGTCCTTTTAAATTAATGACAGTAGCACTCAATATTTATCTCCTAATGAATCAGCCATAGTTATTAGAAAATTTGAAGAACTTTTGTTACACAATAACTAGGGATTTTAAATAAGCCTCTTGTGTAATAGATAAAATAAACTCACTTTTGTCCAGAAAAAAATATTCATAATATTTTTGCTTAATTGTTAATCATGATAAACATTTTCATAGATATTGTCCTATTTTCTAATTAAAATAATTATGGAAATTTGGAATAAAGAAGTAACTTGGAACAAGATTGTCATATACAAGGGCATTCATCCATGGTTTTGGTTATATCCAATTTTTACTAGAGCTTATTTCATGTAGCAATGCCTATATAAAAAAAACAAGTGAAGATTTATATTAGAGTACTGACCAATTTCACAAAATATAACCAAACATCAGAAATTTTGGGTTATGTTTATAAAACATTTTTGTATACTGGAAAATTTGTATACTTGATATCCATTTATTATTATTATTAATTTTTTTTTCCTTTTCATAAAATTTTTCATTTTAACTTTTGAAAAGAATATATGAGAAATCTATTATCCTTTGACTTTGAGAAGGGAAGATTATCACAAAGTGAAGAAGATGTCTGTGATTGACTATATCTGGAGAAAGACCATATCATCCAAATTTGGGGGGATGAAACCCAAATCATAGCAAGTAAAAAGAAAAAAGACAAATGTATTAGTCAGGCTAGTGTAGATTTCTTCTCTTAGTATAGAAAGAATTAGAACACATTCTTGTATATAAAATTCTAAAAACAAAATCACTTGTCACGTGGGTTACTGAGAACAACTTGTGTTAATACATTGCTGCAAATGGGCTGGCCATGATCATTGTGTTGTCATTTATTTTCTGGAAAAAGATCCTTTCTCTTATGGATCATACATTTGAAGAAGGCTGCAGTATGGATCAGTCAAAATATTGTGGCAGCAACAAAAATGCCACTAACAGCAACAACAAAATAGAATGAGTTCAATAGTTTTTTTCAAAATGACAAAAGGTATCTTTGTAGAGAAACCTTTCATGCAGTTTATGTAAGATAAATTTTATTTTCCTTTAATTTTAAAAGAGCGGTCAATAAATAAAAATACTGTAATTATTCTACTCAGATTGGAAATAGATATTCATTCATGATTACCTAGTTTATTCATGATCACTTCACAATGTATCATGCTCTAAGAATATAGAACATAGAAAATTACAAAAGGAAAATATATTGTTGGTCAATTCGAAGGTTATTTGAAGCAATTTAAATATAAAAATTTGGAATTTCACTGTGAACTGCATGATTATACAATTTTGTTTCTAATGATAAAATGGGAATTTTTAAAAAAAAAATCTGTTATAAAGTGCAAGATTTAACAGAGTATTCAAATCAACCTCCACTATTTAAATGGCATGAATCATTGCAGAGCAATTGGAAAAAAGTCAGCATCAAGTAAAAAGCCAGCTTGATTACAATAAAATTTAGTTTTTAGAATGTAGATAGTTAATCTATGTATAGTTATAAAACTGAAAGAAATATTTGTTTCTGTTGGATTTTGAAAAATACCATTCCAACACCAGTTCACCAAAATTAAGCAACATTGAGCCTGGTCATTACTTAGATGGGTGACTGCTTGAGAATCCAGATGCTGTAAGCTTGGATGTGCAGGTATGGATAATTATTCAGGATTGTTAATCAGAGATCTGAGTTCCAATTCTAGTTGGGTTCATTATATTTACTTATGCACAAATACCACTGGGAAAGGTATGAATCCGTCTGTTATCCCCCACCTATCGGTTAATTGACTTGTATCACTAAATCATTATGTAAAAAAAAAAATTACTATCTAAAAATATTTTCTTGTTTTAAATAACCTGCTAAGTCGTAGAAAACAAATCACAAAGAAAACCATTCCAAACAAATCTTAATTGTTGTAGAACTCTTACAACTTGTTCATAATTGTGTAATTTAAAATAAAATAGAAAGATAGTTGATGAAAGAATTTTGTGTTCATTGCCATTTTTCACATCATATCTGAACATCATATATAGTCTCTAGCTGAGTCATCAAATTTAACATTTGTTGCTACTTTGTATAATGACGAGTTCAACAAATCAATACATGAATGAAACCAGTTTCCCTTCAAGGCTCCAGCTGAAGTTAGTAGGAGGACGACACACACTGTTTTGTTGTTGTCTTGAGGACTTATATTTAAGGAAGAAAGCTGCAATCCTCTTAGTCTTCTGTTACCATTTCACTGGCTTCTTTTTTGTTGTTACCTGTCATTTATCATCCAGCGATTAACGGCATGAAATAAACCTGTTGCAGTTCCTCTTGTCTGTCTTATTCTCTCTTTCTGTCTATCAAACATTACTGCGCCAGACTATATTCGTCCCTTGCTTCACCCATGTCATCCAACCCACCTGACATAAACGTTCTAACATTCTAATGTTCGCGTGCACGCTCACGCTGTTTCCCTTCTTTCATTGTACATTGATCTGAGTGGACGGAGGAGTTTGTCATTAAGGTTATGTCGATCAGCTGTGAGTCATTAGGACAAGTGATGGCCAAGGCCTTTTTTAAATACTCCTTTTACCACCTCCCTAAAATTCTCCTATGAATTATTAAAAACGAACCTAAGAGTATCTCATGCAAATTGACTAAAACAATTATTTTATTGCTATATTGCTTTCTTTATCATTCTTACCACCTCTTTTTCCTAATAATGCTACTTTCCACGTCCCACCCCATTTCCCACACAAGAAACTAATAGGACAGCCTAAGCAATGAGAGATTTTAAGCTTGCCTTTTCCGACGGTGCAATCATTAAACTAAAAAAAAAAAAATCATTTTTTTCCTTTTTTTTAAAAAAAGGAAAAAAATGATTTTTTTTTTTAGTTTAGGCAAAGAAAGACAGAAAGAATCATTATGGATTGATTAAAATTACCTTTAGTTTACTTTTAGACTAACATTTATCGTGACTATTTGAATTTATCAGCTATTCAGGTTAATTGAAATTTGATAGCAATATTATTACCTTTTTGTGTTAGGTCTGTTGCTACTGCAATAGTGCAAGTCTTCTCATTCAATTGTCATTGTCAAGAAATACGTACACGTGCGTGCGTGCACACAAATTAGCCGATGCTAGCTAGTTGTATGTAGTGTCAGCAGAAGAGATGCCAACACAGGACTCAACCTGTTGAAATAAGTGTGAATGTATCAATATTTTTATTTTCTCTTCCCTACACTTTCCTTGTTGCTATGTGTTGTTGAATTAGTCATTTTGTTGCTTGATAATCGAAAGTTGTCAAAATGTAAATAAATGGATGTCTTTTTAGAAGTAAAAAAACTTAAAGAAAAAAATAATACTTTTTGTCTGTGTAAGCATAGGAATAGGATTCATCAGAAATAATCTTTTGTTCGCTTAAATTTTTACTGCATCTCTAGCCGTAGATGGGGATCAATCACTTGAACAACCGGGAATTACGAACAGTATGTTCTGTTTTGTTGTTTTTTTTTCTTGTTTCTTTTTTCTTGTTTTTTTTTTTCTTTGTAGTAATTATTTGGGTTATTTTGTGTTCGTTCGTTTATCTTTCAGCAAATTTTGTGTTATATGGAAGCAGAGAAAAACAAGTAAAAATAAAATGAAAATTAATTATCGTTTTAAAAAATGTTTATTTGCTTTTAAAGAAAAGTAAAAAAGATAATTTCATGATTCAAAGTTTTCGTTTGTTTTTTTTGTTTTCATATCTTTAAAAATTTATTTTTATTTTTGAATTTTGATTAACTCAACTGGGTTCATTCTATCACAATTCTATAGTGTTTTTTTGTTTTTGTTTTAATATATTATTTATTTGTGTGTGTGAGCCTGCCTGTCTGAGTCATCGTATATGGACACTGATAGATACCTGCTCACCCTTAAGGGTTCTCTGTTCAGTCAGCGAATTCAGGAGTGGGTCGGCTTATAATCACTTGTTTGTGTATTTTTCTAGTAAATTTTTTTTTTGTCTTCAATGTGAAGTGATAAAAAAACAAACAGCTTGAACGGTTTTTTTTTTTTCAAGTCTCAATGATAAGATCATTTTATTCACTAGTAGGTGCGGTGCCCCTCAAATTCGGAATTCAATGAAGTTTTCATTACTAAAATTTCAGTTCCACTATTATTTTCCAACTGATTAAACTTTTTTAGGCTTTACATACTTTTTATTGGTTATGAACTTATGATTATGGATTGTTTTCACATGATTTCTAAAATTATGAATTTAAACCGTTTTTAAAATTATTGTGATCATTTTTAAAAAAATTTGAATTCATTCTCATCTCTTTTTCTTAAATGCCAGTCAAATGAAAAGGTTTTAATTTCCTGAAACTAGTTACTAGGGATTGAAGTTGTGGATTTAAATATCAGTTAGGAAGGTAATGAAATAATAATTTTTGACACTGGGTTCAGTTAAGGGCTGGAACCACTTTTTTTTATTATCACCCCACACCACTTACTGGTCCCATTTACGATGTCGGCTGCTGCTGCTTTTACAGTCATTTCGCCCTCGTCTCGCTCACACTCTAAAAGACGGAGACGAAGGCGCCAAAGGAGCGGCACACGCGTATAAACACACACACATACATACACACACACACACACACACACACGTGGGTGGCGGTAGCTCGTCCGCCGGTGGAAGGCTCCTGCCACTGCGTGCTTGTAAAACTCCTAATAATAATATCGCACTTATATTTGCTACGGCACGCCTCACTTGTTGGTTGTCTGCTTGCTTATGCAGATGATTTATTGTCTTTGCTCCCTTATGGCATTTTCTCCTCCTCCTACTTAGTTTCTAACAACTGGGCACGTCTCCATTCACAGCAATAATAGGCTATGACTTCCCTTTGAATATTTTCATTTTGGTAAGTTAGTTCTTTAAATATTTTTTCTATGCATTTTTATTCACAAAATTTTGAAGTTTCATTTTATATCTCTTTGTGGCTCCTTAATTAAAAAAAAACTGAATTCTTCGATAACAACGTGCGTGTACGCTCAACGAGGGAAAAAAACTAGTCTTTTAGTTTTTAGGATATTTTTATTTTTCCGCTTTTTTTCGCCTAGTAGTTAGTGGTACTTTTTCCAGCTGCTGATTGTCTGGATTATTAGTATTACTCATGTTTTTTTTTTCTACGTCGACAATAGTTAAATTACAACTGAATAACGAATAAATTCTGTAAATAAAGAATAAAGATGCTCTCTAAAATCTGCATTTTTAAATTTATTTTTGTTTCTGAATGGATATCCAATATTACTTTTTTGTAGTTTAAAATTTCTCAATTTTTACTGTAAACGCTGTTAAGTTTTTAAGGCATATGAGGCTAGGTAAAAATAAGTTTCCTTAATGTTTTTGGCTACCATCATTTCTTGGCAATCTCTCTCTCACTTACTCGCTTACCTACAAATAGCGAGAGAGAGAGAGAAAGAGAGAGAGATAGGAAAAAAGAAAGACTACAATACATGTAACTTAAAATGTAAACAAAACAAAACTGGTTGCATTGTGTAAAAAACAGTTGAGTAAATTGTTTTGAAGTGTTTGTTTTTCTTTTTTTTTTTTGCTTTGAAAAATCTGTACAAAATACACGCTTGCTTTCATTTCACGTATATTACTACAGTTACTTCGAGAGAAAAAAAATTAGTATTTTTTAAATTGTTTTGGCTTCAAATTAAATATCTTAAGACTTAAATGCGTGTATAACTGTAGTGTAGTGTAATAATGTAACTTAAACATAAAAAAAATCTTCATCTAATCAATGTTGTTGACGACAGAATCCTTTGAGGGTGATGGTACATGCATTGGTTAACCCCACAATAATCAAGGGACAAAGCATTCTAAGATTCCTTTACAGATCATGTGGCTCCTCCTGTCAGTGGGACAGAACAGTTTGTTGGGTTCACCAATCGAGTGAGTCAGCAGAGATACTTGACTGCCACCACTAATACTGTTGCTGCTGCAACATTAGGTTGTTCCATATGTGATGAATTCCCTTTGTTATGGGAAGTAGGAAGTTATCCCTTAAGGGGGGGGGGTGCCTTTCTCCTTCAACAACTCTCGTTAAGGATTATTACGCGCTAATTAGGACTTATTGGTACTTGTTTTCTAAAAATTTAATCTTTTAGTTGTTTTTTTTTACTTAAATACTCTGATTTTATTAGATTAAAAAAAAGCATTTTGTGCTTCCTCCGAAACAGAATTTGTTTGCTAGCCATTACTCAGAATTTGCTGTTCTTACTGTTAAAAAAAACAAATGTGTGAAACAGTTTATATTTCTAATTGTTTGAAAAGATGGTAAAAGTAAAAAATGTCTAATAATTTGATCACAGAATGATCTTAGAACTGACAAATTTGATTTTCGAATAAAAGTTGATTCTGGACCAAATTTATTTTAAATGCAATATTGTTTTTAAAATTTATATTACATTCCGATCATAATATTGAATTAAATTCAATTCAAGAAAGCGTCTATAACAGTACAACTCGAAAACAATAGGAAGTTAAAACTTAAAACTTGTAAATATTTTTATACACGCACACACTTTTTCCTTATTTGTAAATAAAGTGATTCAATCTCCTATGGCCCATTAATTGGTTTGTGAGCTTGTAAACAACATACGTCTGATATTTTATGCAGGTAAAAAAAAAAAGTCTAAATTCTTTGTAATAATTTAAATAAGGAATCAGTTATTGAAATCTGCAAGTTTTCTCTGTATTTTTTATTATTTATGCAAAAATTCAAAACTATCTCACCTAAGAAAATGAAAAATGCATACATAAACAGAAAATGAAACTAGTTTTATCCAAAAAACTAAAATATATCGTATGCTTGTATAAAAAAAATATGGATGGCTTTGGGTATATTTATGAAACAAGCTAGATAACCACTTAATTTTTTTTTTTTAACAATGAATTTCACCCTGTACAGGACAAGAGAGCCACTCTTACAGAGTAAGAGACACTGTTTATGTGGATATGTGCGGAAGATAATGGTTAATCCTAGACTTGAACAGGTTAAGATTTTAGTGATCTGGGGAAGCTAAGCATCAAAGAGAATAAGTGTGGTATTCTACAATGTCTGGCATGGTAGGTCTTTTTAGTCATGAAAATAAGAACTGGTGGAACTTAGGAATGTAGTGCATCTGAACACTTTCCATAGAAATAGCGATAGGGCAATGAGAAGCTTGCAATGTTTCGTTTGTGAGGAAGGGAATTGGTTGGGAAATAATTTGTCTCCTATAGAGGCACTTTTAGATTCTATTGAGACTGGAAAATGAAGACTGAGCAGCCCATATATATCAGCAGCACTCCATTTTCAGCTTGATCTGACTCTTTTAAAGGTAGAGGATAACAGGAGTTGGATACTGGGATGGCATACCTGTGTTGTTGCAGCTAGTGGCCAAGCTTACTTGCAAGTTAAATTTGTTAAAAACAACTTGCTAAAATGTCTACATTTGTGTGGATTTTGATGATTTATAAGGGCCTTCTTTGCAACTTAGAGGAGTCACCTGGGGTACCAGCAACAGATTGAACATAGGTTTCAATTCAATCATCACACTGGTGTGTCCCATCACCGGGGAGGGCTTAGGTGTTCCTACTGTTCATCCTGTGAAAATAATGTGAACTAATTTTAGTTTGCAAATTCTTAAAAGACCGTCATCCCCAACACTTGGAAACACTGACAGGCCAGCTGTGTGTACACATAACTTATCAGTGAAATCAATAAGTTCATCCATATTAACAAATCTGTCAGCACAATTCTCTTTATTAAAAAAATCTTTCAAAAATAAAATATACTTTTCTGAAAAAATTATTTGAGGATAATTAACCGATTTAAAGTTTAATTAATCAAAATTGAAACAAATATTACTTTTAGTCTAAAATATTGCAGAAAAGCATTTTTTTAACGAGATAAGTATTTTTATGAGGTTTAAAGATTTATTCACAGCCTGATGTTTGATAAATTTAAGTAAGGGGTACATAACTAAAAATTATTTAATACAATGTGAATGCTTGTTTTTTTTGTTTTTTTTTTTAATAATTCTTTTTTTAAATTATCAAACAATCTAATATTTATTGAATTTTAGGTACTTTGGCTTTAAACCTTACCTCTGAAGATGTTTGTGGAGAAAATGTTAGAAAATTACCAATAAATTTTATATTTATTATAGTTACCTCTTATTTTTTGATGCTCTGCATGGACAACCATATTTACAAAAATCAACACATTTATACACACATACAAAAATTTGAAATTCTTAAAATACAGGGATTATTTAAGTGTAGTAAGCTTTTCCATTTATGATTAGTAAATTTATTTTAATTTAATAACATTATCCCTTGACTACTACAAATTAATGCAGAATTTTAAAAGATTTCATAATTTATAAATTATTCAGATTAAAATTTTGAAAAAATGAAAATAATCCTTGGAAAAATTCATTATTAATTGAAAAAAAAAAATGAAGAGAATAGTGTCCACAATATCATTTGATTCATAAAGGCAATTAAGTCTGTTTTATTACTTATTTTTTTTTTTTTTTTTTTTTTTTTTAACAATTCTGAGCAGATTTTACTGTAAATGATTTTACTGTTTGCTGAAAAGAATTTCATAATTTAAATTCTGAGGAATTATAACAAATATAAAACATTTAAGAGATACAAAAACACATTTTTCAATTTCATAAATGAATGGCAGGTAATAGCTTTAAAAAAAAGATAATAGTTTTACAAAGATTTTTTAATAAACATTTAAAATATAATTTTATCAATTTCTGAATAAGTTCTGAAAGTCTCACTAAAATCTGACAATTTGATTTTCATAAGAATTTCCAAATTGGTGCACTTTTCACTGCAAAAAGCACTAAAAATTTCCAAGGTTTTAAAAAGGTTAAAAATAAAAAAAATCCTTTCATCTTTCCTCTTAATAATACAAAGGTTCTGATGATGAAATTTTGTTTTGGGGCATTTTTTCACCATGTATCCTCTTTTTCATGATTTTTTTTTTTTTTTTTTTTTTTTGAGATCCATATATATATATATATATATTGTGTGTGTGTATAGATGGTTTTTAATTGGATATTTTTGTTATGAATGTTATCTCTGTTTAGTTATAAAAAACTTAAATTGGCTAAAAGAAAAGAACCTTTGTTAATAAACATTTATGATATACTTTCATAAAACTATGAGATGATATGTTGAGATATTCATAAAGTTGACCTAAACTTAAATTTTAAGTCCCAAGAAAATAAGTCTGCTTTTCTTGCCCATAGATATTATATTTTTGCCTTTTGCTTTAATGACCCACCATTCCAAGTTTTATGATATTTATAATACTTAAAATTTACTTGTCACTGTCAGAATGCTAAATCTATTAAGTGTTTTGGACTTGACTTCATTATCATCCAGTAGCTTTCATTGGAATATTTTAGTTTTCAGAATGTAGGTTTACTTCATTTAAAATTGATTTTTCCACTTTTGACAAAAAAAATTCACTTTGCATAATATTTCACATATAGAATTTGCAGGCTTACCTCTCTATACTGGAAGAATATATTAATTTTTAATAGTTTTGAAATTTTTAAGATTAATGGATTTAATTTGCATAAATTGTTAGTTTATACATTTGTTATTTGCCTTTCTATGTGCATCTTTAATCTTAAAATATTTTATTTATTTTATCAAACTTTTACTCATATACAAGGGTCGGCTGAAAAGTTCATAGGTTGACCAAGATGTAAATGTAAGTAGATACATCAGTTGGTAGACTAAAAGACTTGCAAGTGTATCAGAATACAACAGCTGACTGACATTTTCAAGTTATTCATCTCCCCAATGACAGGGGGTAGAATTTGAAATTTTCTGATCATTTATATCAGAATTACTGGAACTAGTAATACTCATTTTATCATTTATATTTGAATTGCATGTAGTATCACCTATTTGTCTCTGACCACTGGTATTACTCTTATTTGTATATAAACTACCATTGTTTGGAGTATTATGTCTATATTTTTTATTTTTATCTTTACATATGTTTTGTTGAATATGGTAGAACTTTGTGGAGCCTTGTAGAAGTAGCTTCCAAAGGTTTCCTAATATGATCCATGCTTACTTTTTCACAAAACAAAAGCTCACTTAGAATGTAAAGTTTATTCAAAGCATTGATGATTTAGAAAATTCTTTGAAATCAAATTTTTACACAATTTTGCACAAATTCTTAGCAAATTTACTGTTTAAGGAATTATTTATCATTGTATCAGATGACCTGATTAACAGCTGGATCATTAATATTGAGGAACTAACTACAGCACAAGAAAGTAAGAAGACTGATACATGGTATTTCCATGTAAATTCAACCACAAAATGACACTTTTTGTATATACTCCTTTTTATTTTATTTAAACCTGCCACAATAGTGGACATGTATGCCATGCTGAAATTCCCCAACTTTAGAACTAGGTGACCTTATATCTTGATAATCAAAATCCTGATCTTTTCACCTTCATTTTTATATAATACAGTAGTCCACTGCTATTAAGCAAACCAGTTTACCACAGTACCCAGTGTACTGCAGGTGGGTGGTGGGACCCCAAGATTTTGCTCTCATACCCTCAATATCGCTCACTTCTTTTAGAAATTCCACCCTATTTTACCAATTTCTGGATCATCTTCTCCATGATAAACAGAACAAACAGCAATCGTCAGATGGCTCCTAATTTGTTTTAATAATTACACCCCCTTTTCACACGTTTTACCTTGATTTTGATGATCAAACAGCACAAATTTTACAAAATTTTAACACCTCAACCGTTTCACACCTAATCCAATTCTATTGGTAATAATTACACACGATTACTTTATATTTCTATTTTGTGCATGATCAAAGGAATTAATATTAGACTAATTAACAGGAATTCAATCACTGCAATCAGATATCACGGATGGGGTATAAATAGGAGTACTTTTCTCTAATTGATCATGTTTGACTGTCCAACAGTAAACATCAAGAATCTCTCATAAATAAACAAATAAATAGTATGTAGTAATTAGGGGTTGCAGATGGGAATTGCAAGAAGTACTGTTGAGGATGGTTAAAATTTATTGTATAAAAAATCTGCTGTAAGACACTGTAATAAGTTGAAATTATAGATAATTTGATTTTTAAGCCCCGTACTAAGTATCTAATAAAAATTTCCTGAATAGTTATATTTACATGTAAATTTACATGCTTAATTTGAAAATAACAAAGAAATTTTGATGAAATCTACTTTTTTGGAGTTATTAACAATAAAAGTTCAGACTCATTCACATAACAGCAGCCATTACTGGCGTTGTTTGCATATATTTGCTGTGGAATAGACATTCGCTTGTCTCGATTATTGCACATACACTGATGCAAACAACACCAATAATGGCTCCCATGCTGTAGCCAACAACAACACAAATGAGTCTGAACTTTTGTTGTCAATAATTTCAAAACAGTAGATTTTATAAAAATGTCTTTGTTATTTTTGAATTAAGCATATAAATTTAAAATAAGAAAATAACTGTTCAGGAAATTTTTATTAGATACTTAGTGTGGGGCTTAAAAAGCGAATTACCCAAATATCGACACCCCCACCTCACACTACGATTCACTTGCAGCGCAGGTCAGCCATCTTGTACCCCACGGCCCATGCTATAGCAGTGGACTACTGTATGCCTATTTTTAAATTGGTGTAACTAAAAAAATGAAAGCAAGTGGACAAGATTTGGGCCTCCTCTGTATCTGTTTAAATTATCTCTGGTTCAATTTTTTTACTGTACAAAATAAAGTTAATTTAAAAGTTGGCTCTTGCTCTTAAAAAATATATCTTCGAAAATATTAAAAAAAATATTGTACAATTATACTTTGCGTAATGTAAAACAAAATAACAAAAAGCTTTAATTAGCTAATAACTAGTTCTTTATACAAAATATAAATAAAACAGTGTTTCACAACTCATTTTCTCTTCATTTAAAAAAAAAAAAATACTAATAAGCATCTCTTAAATTGATAAGTAAAAGGTGCTTTTGTAAATGTATTCTTTCTTTCATTATCTATGTTGCTACAATGATCTTTCTTACCTGGCATTATTCTGCTGATGTCTTCTGAAAGATGAAGCAGTTTAATGGCATCAACACTATCCTGTTTGTCCACTCTAGATTTTTTTTTTTTTTTTGCACTAGATTCTGCATGCCCTTTATTAATTTAATAAATGACATACAGCAGTTTTTCTAACTTTTGGAAAAATATTGTCATGATTTTTATTTTTTTCTTTAGTTAAAAAAATAACTAATGGAACTATAAACCATCTGCATCTATTCCAGTCATTCCCTTATAATATGAAATGGAAATACCTTTCCCTGCAACTATTTCTATTTTCTTCCTGTTTCTATTACAATCATGTTTTTAGTTCCATATGATTTTTACTCTATAATTTATTTTTTTACGGTGTTTCTCCACTTCTAATTAAAAAAAACTAAAAAAAAACAGTTTAAATTTGGCATTTCATTGTGTTGCAATGATGTTCATGCATTGTCATTCTTAATATTTTTAATTTCATCCTTGATATTTTTAGGTGTTGCACTATATGAATAACTATCAAATATTTCTGGTTTCAAAATGCACAAAATTACTTTCTTTGGCAAAGATTCAAGATATCTACACTGCTAACAATCTCTGATTTATCGTTAAGTGTATATTAGGAAACATAAGTTCTTTGGTACAATTTTCTTTTTCCTTTTAAGACTAGCCTTTGTGAAACAGCAGACAATCCACAGACTTTTGAGTTTTTCCGTATTTAAACTGAGATTGCAAATTAGACATTTTTTTCTGAAAAAATTAATGAAACCAATCTTATTTTTTAATCTTTTATTGAGTAATTCCATCACAGTGTAGCATTCCTATGCTTTTGCAAAGGAACTTCAATCCACTTGCCTCAGGTTATGGTGATATCCAAACTGGAGATGGTAAACCTATTTTTGAATAAGTTACCTTCACTGTCAGTAAAACAATACAAAACACTGACAATTCTTTTATGAAGCTTCTTTCAAAAGAGCCCTTATGAATGTGGCACTTATTTGTCATATTGCAGTTCATTGATGTCAGTTTAAGACCTGATGATATTTCAAATGTATCTATGATTATAGTGCTATATTCCAGAAAAGGCACATTGCTGAACTGAAAATTCTAAATTTTCATTATGTCACCTATACTCTTTAGTTGTTATAAAATCTTACTGCTTAAAAAATAGAACAAGTAATTATATAATTAATATTAAATAATCTTATCTACTGTACATAATCTTATTTATTCATTATTAATTTATCTACGTCTTTACATAAGTTTGTATGAATTTTTTAAACCTTTGATCAGTAGATTTCCCTACATCAAATCCATGATGATTTTATGCAATTATTTAACCTTAAAGTTGGACTATCATAAACAGGGTTAAATTATTTATAGTTTGAAACAGTTGTTACCGTCAAGGAAATGTTGCATTAGTTACAGTTTATATAAATTGCTGGACTTGCTTTTATTTCTTCTGATGTGCCTTTTGAAGTGTAAACAAGTCTAAATTTTGGTAAATTTTGTTTGTAAACAAAACCAGGAAACAAATTTTGAATAAGAAGTGGATACATCACATATTTTTGAATTATTACCCGATACTGTAAACTATAAAGTTAG
Organism: Acanthosepion lycidas; assembly: GCA_963932145.1. Taxonomy (NCBI): domain Eukaryota; kingdom Metazoa; phylum Mollusca; class Cephalopoda; order Sepiida; family Sepiidae; genus Acanthosepion; species Acanthosepion lycidas. The sequence continues at coordinate 75,188,674 of OZ010593.1, read as the reverse complement.
TAAAAAAAAAAAAAATTTCTTCATTATTAGATTAAACTTCAATGGTTTCTTTTATGCAATACATTAAAAATGTACTCAGTAAGTATAGACAGGTATGATTGTTGGTGATTTGGTTTTGCTGGGGAGGGAGTAAACCTCATAATGGATTCTGGTCTGTCAATAAATTTACATGGTAATCTTCAATGATGTGTGCTTGTGTCAGCTACTTGAAAAAGAAATGATTAAGAATAGGTATCCCATTTCTTACTTGGTGTAATGCTGCACTAACAGTATTCTGACTATAGACATTGACCAATTAATAGAGATTTCATATTGCAGGTGAGCTGAGCAAGTTCCATTACAAATTTGTTGCACAGTGCTATTAAAGAAGTCACAATTGAAAGAACAAATGGGAAATAAACTTATTTATCTAGACAGAGCTAGTATAATTTTGGCACATTTGAGGACAAATTTAAGATAACAAGCAATATGGCTTTCATTTCTCTAGGTCAATTACTGATGTATTGATGATCATTGCAGAAAGTGTCTATCAAGCTTTAGATAAGAATGGTGATTCTCTGGCTGTTGCTTTAGACATCTTGAAAGTGTTTGACAAGGTTTGGCATACAGATCTTCTTCACAAGTTGAAAAGTTATGGTGTTTCTAAACAAATTTTTGAATTGATCCAGTCTTTCTTATCAAATTGTGAATTGAAAATTAACCTGAATGGCCATTCCTCTAGTTCTTTTTGTACTAATGCCAGTGTCTCCCAGGGATCTATCCTTGGTTCTACTTTGTTTTTTAATTTTCATTAACAACTTTCCCAATGGCATCAGCTCTCAGATAGGTATATATGCTAAAGACACAACCATTTACTCCTGTCTCGATAGTAAGTTTGATATGGTCAAATTGGCAGCTGATGTCAAAAACAACTTTCAGTCTGTTGTTAACTAGGGCAAAGAATGGCTTGTTAATTTTAATGCCTCCAAAGCTAAACTGCTTTCTATTAAATCATCCAGGAGACCCCTTTTTGCCTTCCATCAGCATAGCTGATGTAACCTCCAAGAGAGTGACTCATTGTGCCTTCTTGGACTAACATTTTCAGTTGACATAAAGTAGAAATACTATATTGAATCCATTGCTAATTCTGCTGCTAAGAAAGTTGACTCACTGGATCGTGTGAAACAATTTTTCTCTCCAGAATCTATCTTCTATATCTTTAAGTCTACCATTTGTCCATGCTTAGAATATTGCTGCCACATATGGTTTGGTGCTCCTGCTTTATATTTAGAAATCCTAGATAAAATCCAAAGAATCAGCAATATTATTGGTCTTGACATAGCATCTTTCCCCTTTTAGTTACTTTCTCATTGCTGCAAAGTTGTCTCCCTGTGCCTTTTCTATAAATAAATTCATGGTAATTGTTCAGATGTGTTCTTTGCTATGATACCTGGACTCTATGAATTTAAGTGCAGTACTAGACTCCTCAATGTACAGTTGAGTTGGCTAGATGTAACTGTAAGTTCTATGGTAACAGTTTCTTTTCTTGCTTTTGGAACTCTCTTCTGACGCATGCTTTCCAGTCAACTTTAATCTTCAAAAATGTAAATGAAATATCAACCACTATCTACTGTCTTTTTGATTACTCTTTTGTTCACACTCCTTAGTAATCTTTCTGTTTTCTAATTTGTATACACCCAGGAACCCCTTTATGCCTTAGTGACTTTACTGCCTTACTTGGGATGAAAAAAAATTAGTTGTACACAAAAATTTATGTAAATTTTTATAACCTTTTGAATATGGAAAATTCATTAACCCTTTTATCAGTGGGTAAAAATTCTTGTGCACTCATAACTAAAGAATTCAATTGTAAACAATAAAGGTACATTTTGACAAATTTTTTGAACTGTTTTCATCTTAATTTTTAAAATTCATTTAAATCAATTTTTATGGTATTTTTCATCCCTAGTACAAGGACATCATGTAAATATATAGTTCTCATTAGCAAATACTTTTGTTCATAAAATATTGAAGTGTTACCATATATTTTAATTCAAAATACATATTCAAAAGGTTTAGTCATTGTCTTAGGCATGTCATCAATGTGTATTTTTATCTTATCTAAAGTTAAGTCTGTCTGTGATAAGCAATGTTTCTTAGCACGTTTAGAGGTAAATGAGTTGATATTTGATGCAGAAGATCAGTCACTTGTTTGTAATATTATTCAGAGTATGATAATTATAACATCAGTAACTACTCTTCTGATTTTGAAACAACATTGTCCATTCACTTTGAGAAGGAAATATTACTTCAGGATTCTGAAGTGTGGCTTCCTGTATCACTTCTCTGATAAACTTTTTTCTTTTTAATATAAGGAATTTCAATCTTTACAGTCACTTATCTTTGACATTTTATTTTATCACCACTGGTTAAAACTGATATAAAAGTTGGTTGGTTCTGAAACAATCCTGTTCACAAGATAAAATGGGAATCTTGAAATATTAGCATCAGTAGGAATAATAAAATTTTATTTCCAATCAAGTTCAGATATCTGTTAACAAGAAAGCTTATCTATAGGATGGCCATGTAATGGCAAATATATACATTTCTAAGTACTTTAAGAAAATTACCCAAGGAACATCACTCCTAAAGTCAACTGTATTGTTTAGATACTCTCAACCTACAAGAAGATGCATAAGCACTGCCAGACCCTATGAACTTAGTTCTTCCATACAGTTTACAATAGAAAAGAAAGCAAATGATCAATTGGCTTTCCTGTATATATTAATAACTCGCAGTGTATGAGTTGAAGACTTGTGTTTATTTTAAGGCAACATTCACTGGACAATACCTGAATTTTAATTCTTACCATCCATACAGTGTCAAGAAAACACATTAGGCCAGACATATACCAACAGATGATCAGCATTAGAAACACCACTCAAGTTAACAACTACTCATCCAGGAGCAAGGACAGAAGAGTTTAGAACAAAAATAACAAATCTGCCACAGTTTGAATCTGGAAATTATGCATCAGGACAGTATTCAAAAGCAGTTTGAATATATCTTTCCCAACCCAAACTCTCCCTTCCCAGAAGAGAATATGACCAAAAACTGTATATATTTCATCTCATGCAGTTGTGACAAGTAATTCAAAGGTGAGACTGGCCACTCCTGAAAGGTAAGAGTGAATAGACATTGAAAAACTGTGGTCCTAGGAGAGAAGTTAAATGCCGGCATAACTGATGGAGAGAAAAGAATGGTTATCAACCCCTGTAAATCAAGATGATAGATAACAACATTGGAAAGTAATGTAACTGAAAAATCAGCACACATGTTAGGTATTGACAACCTCCTCAATTGACCTAACATAGAGATGAATACTATCTGGGAGATTCTGATTAAGAAAAGGCATTGAAAAGTTTTACCACCAGAGTAAAGACATCAGATTTAAGGTTCCAAAACTACTCTGCATAACCTAGTGGATTAAACCTAGTAGCTGTGAGTTTGATCTCTCACTCAGTGTAGAAAAGTCATATACTATAGTTAAGTGGAGAAAATGGACAAGTAACACAAAATCAAATAGACTACTGGCATGAGATATCCTGTAAGTATGGAAAGCAAAATGAGAACAATCTGTTCCTGTAGATTTAATAAATTTTAAGTTCAAAATTCTGTCTATGACAGTATAAGAACCAAGATAAGCATAGTGGTCTAAATACAAGTACATATAATTTTTTGTTAACTTCTAGTTGCAAAATGACTTCCAAAAGTGGTAGACCTGTTGAACCTTATGCAGTCTGCTCACTGAGATTTCTATGTTTCTGGGGAATAGGGTTTGGTAGTTGGAATCTGGGTAATATCTGAAGTATCACTTTGATCCTTAGACCATCTGCACCAATGTTTACATATTGCTTTATTGGCATAGAAATGTGCACATTTTAGGTCTTTGTTCTTTACAATATAATCTAAGTCCTGTTGGTAATATATTTTTATTGTGATTATTTAATTTCTTTTGCTGAGGCTATGTATTTTTATGTTATTTTTGTGAATGACATTTACTCATTTTTAAGTGTAGACTATGGAATCTCTGTCCAATAAAACCATTAACACATCTGCAAGTTAACTTGAGTGAAGGTTAGATGTATAATGTTTGCAAACATTTATGCTGTACTCTTTCTTCACTGATGCAATTATGATCTGTTATCAATAACATTTCTTGTAAGTAAACTGATGGGGGTCTTGGAATTGTATCTGCTTCTATAAGCTTGTCCACTCTTTATTTTTTCATAAACTGACAAAATAGCTAATTTTAATTCATTCTATTTTTGAGAATCTACCACTAGAGAATAAATTTTTGCAGCAACTTCAACAGCTAAGGCTACAGTAATGGAAAATTTTAATTGTTTAATGCCAACATCTTTGAGATAAAACTAGTATAGAAAATCAACAATTCACTGCAGTGTTGATCTGTAAAGCAAAATGCATTGGTTGTGGTTTATCATATTTGGAGTGATTATTGTGGTAATAATTAAGTACCATAAGCTGATTCCTTGGATTTTTAACATTTTAAAATTCAATGTTTTGTTTTGTTTTTTTTTACAAAGGAAATTGCTCACAGTATTCACAGTAATATAGAAGTTTTTGTGTATTTATGTGTCTGCAATAATTGTGTATATAGAAAATATTAACAAATTCAAAAGAGAAATAGACTTTCATCCTTTGATTCAGCAGATATAGGGAAAGGAAAATGGTATTTATCTGTACACCCATACATACAGAAAATGGTACAAGGCTGTGTTAAGTTGGCAATTTTTGCTACTAATCCCATGTATGTATGAGGTTTCTCAATTTTGCTCAGCATTTCTCTTTTGCATCAGGACCTTCTCTCCTTTGAAATTCAATGGGAGAGGTGCTGCTTGATGGGATGCCTCACTGTAGCTGAACATATCCTCATTTTTATATCATTTGGATCTCTGTTGATGAAAAGTGAGTTCAAAGAATGCACTCTCTTCAGGTTTTTCTTATGACAAAACAATGTTTCCTTAACAACTAATTAAACTGCAATAGTAGTTTAATCAAATTTTATTTTCTATAGCAATTAGAAGGTAGGTAAGACTTTTGTTTATATAGTTACAATTCAAAATGTTTTAAAATGCTACTTTTTTCTTTTGAAATTGGCCAGCTAGTAAAATGCTAGTTGTTGTAAATATTAAACTCATTATACAAGACCAGCTAGTTTAAATATTAAATTTGTTTTTTCCCAAGCAAGACAATAATGCCTCTGAGAGTGAAAGAAGATGAGAAAATATTAATGAGGAGAAAAGATAATCAAAGAATAGGATTCAGTAAAAAAACAGAAGATGCAATTCATGTTGCATTTAAACTTTTGAAGAATATAAGTGATGAGAGAGCAAGCAGCTAAAAGAGTTCCACAAGCAAGAAGCATGAGAAAAGAAACTATTAAAATTTAACTTACGGTTCCATTTAGCTATTTCAGCAGTAAAATGATGAGACCTATTTGCCAGTCTAGTATTGCATTCATGTGGTCAAAATGCAAATAAGGAAAACTCATCAAAATAATTATTACTACAATTCCTATTAAACTAAGCTGACTACATACCAGTGAAGACTCAACTGAGGCAATATATTATGAAACTAACATTTAAGAAGTTAACATTTATGCATGATTTACTTTGATCAATGCAATACCATTTAGCAGTGTCTTTTTGAATTAAAAAGTTTGTGTAGTTTGTGAATTATCATTTATACCTACTGACAATGACATTAAATCCTATAACAACACTACTGTACTATTGTTTGTTTTTTCATTTGTATATAAGGTGTGTTGTCTCCTACAAGCTAACTCCTCTATACTCAAATATTTATTATTGACAAAGTGAATGAAAATAAAAACTGTTACACACAGTCTCATTCCTCAATAAATTATGGTGAATCCTAAGTTAAACAAACTTATGTATTAGGATAAGTGTCTCTGATATACCAAGGTAAACTTCATTTACATACTTTTCTTGTCTCTCTCTTAGTATAAATAGATTGAAGTTTGGGAATTTAAAAATAATAATCTGTCTAGGAATATTTTTAAGCTGTTTTCTAAGTTTCATTTTTTCTTATAATTGCCATAAGTATGACTTCTCATATTTGATCTTTTTCTTTTCTTTAATTTAAATGTGTCCCTTTAAATTTTGTCAATTTTATTCTTAACTGATAATTTTTTTGGTACGTTTTTGAATGCATATCCATTTAAATAAACTACATTACATGTTCAAATTGCTTAATTATATTCTACATACAAATAAAATTATGTAAAGAAAGTCTTCTGTTTTGTATAAACTTCTTGTTAGCTTAGGACAAGAATTCTGTTTGCAAAAAATATGTTTTCAGATATCTGAAGAGAGCTAGGCTTCTCTTATTTGCCCATTGCCAAAGCTCAGTGTTGGTTTGAATGAAATTGATCAAATTCTGATGGTGAATAATAGTCATAAAATTTGGGTAGTTACCATCAGAAACAAATTAGTCTAATGAACTATTATAATAAATTTTATTTGGTGCATCAATAAAATGTTAATTTCTTTGTAATGACTTGCTAGGAACTTTTTTTTTTTTTTTTCTTTTTTTTTTTTGCTTGTTAAACACTTCCCAGATATTTAAAGTGTTCTACTTGTTTGATTTTGGTAACTCCAATTTGTAATTTGCATGTTGACCTATTCTTTTCTAACAAGCATGCATTCTATCTTTGTATATATTTTTAATTCATTTTCTATCTGTATGCAAGTGGTTTGCTATCAATATAGGTTCTGAATTATTCTAATATCCTTACCAAATATGTCAAGGTTACCAGGCAGTTTCAACACTTTCTTTTACTTAAAAATCTTTTTAAAGAAAAGGTTTTTAATATTTAACTAATGCTGATTAGTTTAAATCTTAAAATTCAGTTGTGAATTCATCCAGCAGGATCTATTTCATGACTAAAAAGTTCAAATTAGACTTCTAAGTTGTCCTCTTTATTTTCATAATCATTGACATTCCATTTAAGGTTTTATAATGATTATGATGTTGCAACTTTAACTAATACCAGAGTTGAATATATTCATAGTGGAAAATGACTTGGTTAATAGATTTTACATATGGATGAATAGATTTTATTTATTGTGTCTACCTGTTAAAGGGTAGGATCATACACTATTTTGTTCAGGTTGGTATCAAATGGTTATGTTAATAATGTGAAAAAAAGTTTCATATGCAGTAACAAAATGTTTTGTACAGCTTTTAGATTTAGTTAGAAAATACTATAACTTTTGCTAGATTTTATGTCTGGTAATTAAAGAACATAGTTTAGTTTCAACAAAGATTTATTTCTTTAAAAATATTCAACATCAGAAAATATGATTTAATGAAAGATACATTTTATAACCAATTATATATAAAGGACTTTTACTTTAATGAAGGAAAAGGTATAAAGAGCAAGTTAGGAAAATCCATTTGTATTTATGATCCTCTACCCTAGAAGTTTAAAATAAATATTTTAAACTTGATCTATGTAAATACTTGATTATTTTTCTTTATAACTTAATAAAAGTTAAAATCAGCTGTGAGTATTTTTAAATATTTTTGCATTAATATGATGAGATTTTATTTTAAATTTTTGGCACTTAGCTTTTTGCTTATATTCTTTTTACATCTGATCTTGAGATAATGTTTTCTTTTTTTCTTTTAAATTTACTGCATGCATGCTCACTTCTACAAGTACACAAGGGGATGCTGAAAAATGTTGGCCTGATTGAATTCCCAAAATCTAAACAAGTGGCCAAACATCAGACATTTTTTATTTTTGCTTTGAATCCTTTTACATTTAAAATAAGTTGGTTAAATGGAGTAATTGAAACTCTTCTAATCATTTTGAGAAGAGTTTTCATAATTTATCTTGTTTACTATTACTCATATTTATTAATGATTTTTATATATTCATGTATATGTTTACTGTGTGCCATTAAATATATACATGAAAAATATAAATTTCTGCACATAGATAAAACATTTTACAGCCTTTCCTACTACCAGTTATAACATGGAAATTGATCTTAACTTTTGCTGAAGAAAAGTTGCATCTTTCTACATTGGTTATCTGCAACTATACAAAAGTGAAGCAATTTATTTGCATGGACATTAAAGCAGTTTCATACACAAGTTTTTATAGTTTTCTCACTTGTAAATTTGACTAAGCAAAGGAAATTAAAAACACTAAACACAGCAAAATTTTTATAGTTTCTTCTAACATTTTTGTGTTACATTTACTTTCTGATGGTATTACATAAGAACAGTTAAAAGTTGCTTTCCAATCAGTTTTATTTATAAGAGCCCTCTTGGGCAAAAATAAAAAAAAATAAATTGAAGTAATTTATAACCTGGTCATGTTTCTGCATCTGCTACATTTCTTTCATCTGTGCCTGTAATTTTACTTTTTTTTTTTTTTTTTTCAGAAACATTTGTGTTAATGATCACCTGTACATATTGATGCTATTTATTTTGGGGATGCAAACTCTAGTCCTGCCAAAGAGTACATTTTTCTTTTAAGTTTTCTTGAGTGTGCAGACTGACAGATGATAGACATAATACATGCTGTTTAAAATAAATAAAAAAAACATAGGGTGTCTATTTCAAACGTGGGTATCTAGTTAAATTATGTTTGAAACAATAAAATGTTGGATTAACAATAAATCTATTAATTCTTTAAAAGTTGCTTCGTTTACATTTTGGATATGAAACTGAGCCGATATTGGCTTTCAAGAGTAACTGAATGAGGAAGTGTACATTCCTTAAAAAGGGTAAATAATACTTTGCTGGGCTGTAATACTGACTGTGGCCAAGTGGTTTAAAGCATGCCTGATCAAACCTCCTACAAAGAGGATCATAAGTCTGAACCCTGCCATGTAGTACATTTTCTTAAGTTTTTTTTCAAGTGCACAGGACCATTTTTAAAAATTTTTAAAAATTGGCATCCATTTCAAACATGAGTATCCACTAAAAATAACATTTGAAGTCCTATATATATAATATGATAAAAAATATAGTTTTGGGGTATACTATTGTGGCAGGGGGCAATATTGCTCCGAGATAGCGATGATGATAGTACTGTTGATGTGCTGTGGAGCAGGGGGTGCCAGGTGAGGGAGAGGCATCTTTGAATAACTAAGATGTTAAAAATGCTGTAAAGACTTTGAAATGTAAATGTTACAGATTTTATTTAGAAAACGAAATAAAATCTTTTTTTCTCTTTAAACGTACAAAGGATTTCAGATTGTTAATAGAAAATAGAATTCAGAATGTCTTGATCTAAAGGTTAATTTTATCGATAACAAGACAGCATGAATCTATGTAAAGTTTACTAAAAATGCTCAGAGCTATTAATAGATAAACTTAGAACAATGGCAATATGGTCAGGGTACTGAAAGATGAAGTGTGTTGGGAAATGGGACTATCCTGTTCCTAATAAAAGTATAGCAGTACATTCACACTAAAAAAAAAACAAATACATCACCAGTTTCTATATAAAGAGGCAAGCCAACTGGAAGAGTAGCAGAGTTGGGTTAGAGACAGTGGAGATTCAAGGAGGAGAGGAATTGACGTTAGAAATTGGAACAAAGTGTCCGTTAAAATGTGCTGTTGATATAAGTATGAAGAAGCGAATTACTTCCTCCAACAGCTAAGACTTTGATGTTTACTACCACTAAGAACGGAAACTTCGAACAAGCTATAGTAATCAAAGAGGGTTAAAACAAAACCACCTCTCTCCTTTAATGAAATTACATGAAGTGTTTTGTGTTTTTTTTTTTTTTTTTGTTGATCATCGTTCATATACAAGAGACATTCAACTTTTTGCCACAAGAATTGTATTATATGTATTGTTGATGTTATATAAAAACCTTTGTCCATCTAAAATTGGATTGACTTGGCCATATTTATTTGCTGTTAACCCAATTCTCACCCAACAAGTTTGCAGGTAGTCCAATGGAGAGCTTTCGGAATTCTACAACCCAATAACTACTTGCCAGGATCAAAAACCACAACATGGCTGGTGAGTGGAATCGAATCAACATTTGAAACTGGAGACTTAGGTCTAACCTGTAATACTGGACCATACAGGACCAATGGCCAGTCTTGTGGATGACATTGGCTCAGTGGGATTAGGATATTGTGTAACATGGACGCCTTGACCAGAGATCGCGTTACAACCGACACCGTGTGAGAGGATCAGCATTACACTATATTTATGGGTAAAAGTGCTCAATATCAAGAATGGAGAGTGTGTGAATATAAGAATAAACATGGAGGTCAGTATCAAGGAGCAACAGTCTTTCATGTTTGAATGCAATCTTTAGACCATGTGTGTTAAATGGTAGCTCAACTATTTCTATATACTGGTCAGTGGGACATTATGGGTAGCAAGGTTAGGTATTTCCAAACAGTTATTGGACAGGCAGGCAAGAATGCTTAGATTTTAAATTCTAAAGGCTAAAGAGCCAGAATGTGGTTATTTTGTAGATATTATAGCATTTTTTTGTAGATATCATGATGCTGCTTTCCTTATTTTCCATGATATTTTTGGTGACCTTTATTTTTATTTTTTAAGTTTCCATGTACATTAAAAAAAGGGTTGTGCTGTTCACATATTTACTATTGGTAAAGGTTTTGTATACATAGGCATAACTAAAAGAACCTGGAAACTATGTATATTTTTTTTTCATTATCTGCTGGTGTTTTTTTTTGGGTGGGGGTTACAGTGGTTTGGTATTAGGTTGGTGCAAAAATAATGACGTAATAATGTTGTTTTTTGATGTATTTTTTAACGTCAAAAAACGACATTATTACGTCATTATTTTTGCACCAACCTAATATATATTGTTTTGCAAGCAATTGTTATTTATAGTTACAGGTTGGTTTGACCAGTGTGAGTGGTTTATTGTTTATTTTTCTATTGTTCTTTTTATTACTTGTCATATTCTCAGTGCAACTGGAGCTGATTTTTACTGTGATTCTGTTGTAACATGAAGAGTTACATAGTTGATGTGGTTTCATCATATAAAAAATGGAATGCTCTTAAATATTTGTAATTTTTGTATGATTTAATTTACTGGAACATGGATGTTTAATATTTGATTAAATACATTTTTTTTTTTTTTTTTTTTTTTAAACATGTCCCTTCTGGATATAAGTGATCACTCTCCACAAATTCCATTTCTTTAACTGATTGCCATGACTTCTTGAAAGGAGAAGAAATACGATTTATGCCCTTCTTAAGGGCATTTATGTGCTGTGAATGCAACAAAGATAGAAATTGAACTCTGCTTGCTGATTCCACTTCTTGCTTGTGCCGATTACCATTACATACATCCACTCAGTGTAAATCCTATTGAGATTCTGACTTTGACCTCTCAAGGACAAGACAATACAACAGGATACAGGAAGCTTTTTTTATTACTATTATTGTCAGGCTGAGAATTTTTCAGCACCCTCTTATAAGTCTTATGTAAAGGAATAAGTTAGATATTGAAATATCTACTTTTATATTTGTATGAATTTTTATTCATGCAAATATAGTTATTTCAATTTTTTGTTGGGTGCTGAAAAGTTCTCTGCCCATCCATTTTCCAAAATGAGTATTTCAAGTGACCAAACATCAGAATACTGGCTTTTGGAAATTGATCAGGCCAAGAACTTTTCAACAATCCTTTGTGCATATATTTATTTTAGTATTTTTTAAAAATCTGTTTTTTTTTTTTTGTTTTGTTTTGTTTTGTTTTTTCTTTTTTTCAAGATATAGTTTCATCCTAGGAACTTTAATATTTATACATCATTGTTGGAAAAAAAATTATGGTTCTTTTTGCATATTTCCTTATTTTTATGCCAGGTGATAGATGAAAAACTTTTTCAAATCTATATCTATATAAATAACTCAGTTCTATCTCAATTTTTTTAATTGCAGGAATCCTTTACAAATGAGCTACTTTCTGTGAACTTTACATGATTAAAAAAAGAGAGATTCAGGTTGAAATGTCCTCCAGGTGAAAGTCATTCATTATGCCATATGAAGATCAGTGTGGCCGCACATGTGGCTTCCTCAACATAGAAGAAGAGGAGAATACTGGGGTTTTCAAGCGGAGATACTTTCAGCTTGATTCCCACTACAACAAACTGCATTACTTTAAGGATAACCCTATAGTAAGTATTAAATGACCATTTTTTTACATCTTATTTTAAGGTGCACATAGGATGTAAATTAATGCCAGAACTTCAAATAGATTGATTCAAAATTCTTATGTTCAGTTAAGTATTTAACTAGTCTAAAAATGTTTTTGTTTTATTTTATGCTGTGCCCCTTCCGGATGTTGATGATAATGATTCCTTATAGCGTTCTTTCTTTTGTAGCTCTATGCAATATTTGTCCACTTAGCATTCATCCCAGTCCCAACTTTGCCATCTATTTACACAAACTTGTTAAAACTTACTGTTTCTCTTGTACCTCTCTTTTTTCCACTATGTCCTGTGTCAAGTTATCCAAGCCCTCTTTCCTCCCCATATATCCCAGAAATTTCAATTGTATTTTTCTGATTGTTAGTACAAGGTGTCCCAGAAGTCACCTAAGGATTTAAAAATTTAGTGATGTCAACATTTTTTTTAATTAAAAATTAGTTTTATACAGAATGAAAATTTAAACACTTGGAATATATTACCATTTAATTATGAAAAATTATACAACATAAATATCTTCCATTTTCAACTTCACACAGATACACTCTTTCAATAGTATTTTCCATAACTGTACTTAATAAATCTGGCTGTAGCCCTCAAATGTTTGCACAGATGTTATCCTTGAATTATTAAATTGTCTGGTTTATTGATGTATGCACACTGCTTAAAGTATTCCCCCCAAAATAATTGGGAGGCATTAGATTAAGAGAATATGGTGGCCTTAAAATACCAAGATTTTGGTTTTTATTTAGTTGTGAATTTTCCATAGTTAATTTTCCTGTGTTAATCTAAGTTCTGAAGAAAAGGGATGAAATAAACTGAGATTAACTAGGTGATTTTCGGAATACCATTTATAAATATCCTTTCCTTCCCCTTTTCCTTAAAACTTTGTATTCTCAGCAACCCTGCTGTCCCTTCACGTCTCCTCTTGCTCCATGAGAGAATTTTCTAACATTTATTACCATATAGGAACATAGACATATAGCAATTCAAAACTCTTTTTCTTTGTTTCTAACAAAATTTCATGATCTCTTAATATTTTTAGTTTCTGGAAGGCAGTGTGCTTTTAGATTTCTGTGTTACATTTTTCATTGTCTGTTATATCACTACCTAGATGGTTAAATTTCTGCATCTGCTTGATTCTGATGACTGTACATTGTCTTCTTTTAGTTAATAGTTCTGGAAAACCACAAACAGGATTTTTAATAGAGGCAAACCATTAGTGCCTACTATTATAAATGGCCCTGCGCTTACTTCATCCTTGTCAGATAAAGCTAAGCTCTTTGTAATGAACTTTGCCTCTAACTACACTTTAGACAACAAGGACCATCTCCTACCTGGCTCACCCCTCTCATGAAGAACAAACTTTGTGATTTCTTTTTCTTAACTTGGGAAGTTTCTAGACTAAATCTACAAACCTTCACTCTACAGACTCCACTTCAGACAAAATTCCAGTGATCATTCTTAAGAACCTTAGACAACCTTAGTCCAGAATTATCTCTAATATTAGCAAAGTTGTTTAACTACTGTCTGAAGAAGAAATTTCCCAAGTCTATAGAAGGTGTCAGCTGGATGCCCCGTTTTCTAGAATGTGCATGAACACTCATCCTTGTCTCAGCTTCCTTAGTGTCATCAGGTTATTATCAGCAAGAAGGTTGTTGGTCAACTTAATAGAAACAACTTCTTCTGCAACAAAACTATGGATTTCACTCTTAAGTTCACCATTGACATCATTACACACGCAATCAGTGAAGCACTCATAAATTCATCATGAGAATGATTACCTTAGATATCTCAAAGTCAAGGTGTGGCATACGAGTTGCTACACACTCTAGCTTTGGTATCTCTGTAAACCTTGCAATTATTAAGTCATTCCCTTTTAGATAGGCCCATGAAGGTTATCCTTAATAGGTATTTTTCTGAAGCCTATGACATCAATGCAGGTATCCCTCAATACTCTTTCCTCAGTCCTGCTCTCTTTCTACTCCAGAAATCTAGATGATCAGCTTAGCAGCTGATCTCTGGTCTTGCTATAACAGTGCAATGTGGAAAAACTGGCTTCTATCATTCAATACCTCCAAAACTAAACTATTAATGTTCTATCATCACTAAGCAGATTGAATTTTTTCCTGTTTGGATATACTCTCCATGAAGTTCCTTCCCTTGACCATCTATTGGGACTCAAGTTCACTGCAGATCTCAAGTGGGATCCATCACTAAAGATGCTGAAAAAAAAAACTAGTCTATTCCTTGCTCTGCCCCAGAAAGTACCTGACTCATGCTACCATGATATATCTTTATGAAATTCACATTAGACCAAAAATGGAGAATTGCGGCGAAATCTGGGCTGGAGCTGTGCAATCCTCACTTTCCAGTCAGAGTTCAAAGATTTTTACATGGCCTTGTGGAGGATGAATTATTTTCAACTCCTACAGACCCTTTCTAAACCTATTTCTATTTCTATGACAAATTTCCTATAGTCTGATTCACACTCCTCTCCAGTCTTTTGAACAGGAGTGGATGTTTATCCCTTGTTTCCAGTTTAGGATTGGGTTTCCAGTTGATTCTAAAGTCTTATTTTCTTTCACTCGCAGTAGCTCCTTGTGTCTTAGTGACTTTATCAATTTGCTTTGGGTGAATTATAAAAAACATATATATAAATGTTCAGACAAGCTATATTTCTTAGTTCCACCAGTTCAGACATTTACTGTTAGGACAAAGCATATCATGTATGCAGCCATCTTCATTGTCTTTGTATTCCATTGGCAAGAAGGAAGATCCACTTGAACAGCTTCTTGAGAATGAATACTTTGTAGAACACTCTCAAGAGGATCATTTCAATCTTAATCTCTTCTAGGCTTAGCTGTTATCTACCCTAGATATCCTCATAATCTGCTCTTCTTACTCCTTCCTCTTATGTTCATACAACAACATCATTCCATAACTCTCTATATTGAGTGACTCTTGCACTTTGTATTTAGTATATATTTAGTTTTAAAATGTCTTTAGTTAATAAATATAAGAATTTTTAATTACATCTTGCTTTGGTTGTTAGAAAATGCATTCATTGTCCTCATAATAGAAAATTACTTACATCATGTATAATGTTTACTAATTTTGATAACTTTTCTTTTTTTGCATAAAAACCTTTTAGGGAAATTTTTATGATATTCAATTAATATTTTCATCAAATTATATTTTAAAGTTTTCCATTTCATTGAAAAATGATATTTGAAAAATTTAAAAGTTTTTATCAATTATATTTCATGGGATCTATATTTGGAAGTATTTATTGTACATTATATAAAAATGGTATATTTTAGTTGCATTTTCTGATTATATAGGATATTTTTACTGTTAATTGATCAATTTACTAAGAATATGTGGTAATTAGCAACCATGTTAATGGTTTTAATGCTTTTCACTAACAGAAATGTAAGACAAAAATGGCAAGCAATATTAAAGGTTAAGGAATTTTGCTAAAAGGTAATAGTAAGCACATAAAAACTTTTAAGTAATACTTGTTTAACTCATTATTTACTTAAAAGGGCCAATACAAAATTTTAAACTTCAAAAGACTACTGCATAAAAAGATTGTGCTTTTAATATATATATACATCTTCAAAGAAAATAATTATATTTAATGTATGTAATATTAATATAAGCAAAGTTTTTAAGCAAGAGTATTACAAAAAATGCAATTCGAGCATTTAGCAAAATTATTTTTGACAGCAATGCACAAATTATTTCAACTGCAAATATTTGAATACATTTCAATAAAGTTCTTGATCAGAAGAAAATGCAAGTATTGCTTGTAGCATGAACAACTTATGGCAATTCAAATTTATAAACAATGTGCATGACTCATCTTATCATTACATTATGTTCTTTTGTAGTTTAAATTTAACAAAATGTATAACTAAAGGTGTATGCAGTAAAATATTATCCTACATAGCAAAAGTGGCTTTAAAAAAACGTTGACATTCACTTTAAGTAATGATTAGGTTTCTAATGGCTTAAGTATAAATTATGTGGATCAGCATCATAAAATAAGATAAAAAAAATGTTCCTTCAAAATTTTAAATAGGTTATGTGTAATTAATTATGCAACCAAGATTGTCATTATTTTTCATCAATATGTAAGAATTTGAATATCCTTGGCTAAGAAGTTATTTATAAAAATGTACCAAAATTGTAAGTAAAAATACTGCTCACAACTATATCTTATAAATTTAGCTTTAAAAATGGCTTGTTTAAAAGCTTTTATTTTGAAAAACAGTGGCATTAAATTTTAATGGTTTAGGATTAAATCGTTGAAATTAAGAAATTTAAAAATATTTTTTATACAAGAAATGTATATAACTGACAAGAACTTAAAATTCTGCATATCTCAACAAATTTATATAATGATTTATCTTCATTAGGTTTGATAATTTTTATAATTATTTTGATGAGTATTATACATTGTACCTTGCTGACCAGTTATCTCATTTTTGTGGGTTTTATCACATTTCAGCCACTGTACTTTTTGTCTTTCTAAATATAGTCTTTTGCATTCAGTGACTTTCTGGTAATATCAGATAAATTATTTGATACCTGGGGAATGTTGCTCTCATTTCTGTGCCTGTCATATCTAGTATTTTAGGAAATTTCTAAACTTGTAAATGTTATTTCTTCCTGACTAAACCTCACCCCTGAGCAGGTGTATATTTTTACAGACTTAACTCCCAAACTCAAGGAAATTGATATCAACTAGGCCATAGTCTGTTGGACACTCAGTAAGGTAGTGGCATTCTGGAGCTTTAAATCGAATGTCTTCTTTCTTAGAGGCTCCAAGCCCGTGTTCATGCATATGACCAGCCTCCTTGAATGATTTGAGCATAGCATGTGCAATGATTCCTTTAATCATCTTATTTTTAAGCACATATGTGCATGCACACACACAGACAGACTTTATAGTGTACAGCTTTCTGATATTTCTCAAATTTTATTTTTAGGAAATGGTAGGTTTTGCTTTTGTATTTGTCATTTGCCTGAAATGTTATACACCCTGTGCTCAGCAATGTTGTTTTGCAGAAATTTAATTCTAACGAGGTATCTGCATCGTATGAAACTAAATTTGAATACTATCCTGATGTTATATGTTCAGCATATCCTCTAACTTTCCCCAAGGTAAGGTTGAATAATTGTAGCAAGTTTGTGATTCTCATTTTAACTTGTACATCTGCTGATATTCATCTCTCTAGGTGCTATCCAAATATTGATAAGTTATTAATAATTGAAGGATTGTGAGTTTGTTTTTTTAATTTTTATCACTATTCTTAATGAACTTTATTTCTAGATATGTATTCAGATTTATATACCTTGTATAAGAGATTATTGATTGGGCTTATGCATTACATTTGGTATTTTCTTTTTTTAATGAAGTTTTGTCTGCACCATTCATCTCTCTAGGTGCTATCCATTGCTTTTTTTTTTTTTTTTTTTTCCAGAAGAGATGGAAAAAATGTAAAAATAAAATTACTGCATTTTCAACATTTTGCTCAATTATAAAAATGTTGTGTGCTTGTTTTTTGTTTCTTTTTTTATATGTCGGCTTCTTAAAAGTTATTTTATTTTAGAGTAACAGATTGTTTCAGAATAAAATTTTAATAAAATTTAATTCTCACAAAATATTCAAGCGTTTTGGTACAATGAAAATGTTGGGGAAATAATGTTTGTTATTTTCTGAATATTGCTTAATTTGTAACATTGGAGAGGAAACAATCTTTGACAGGAATATTTCCCCCATCCTAATTCTTGCTTAAGAAGTACTTTACAACAACAATTACTCTCAAATTGCACAGAGATAAAATATAGCAAACATATTAATGTATTCTTTTAAAAACACATTGGCTTTAGTTTGCCTGATGAATTTAGGAAAGCATTAATCTGAGGTAGAATGGTATATTTGATCACTCAGTAATGTGTTGCGGAATTGTGTTAATAGAGAATTGCTTCCAGGTTAACTGATACTGGAAATGTTAGTATATTTTCTAAATACTAACATTTCTGGCATCACTTACTGCTTGAATGTCTGCGATGAAGTGTTCTTTTCTACTGCAGCACAATAGAACTTTTATGTTTATGTCCTAGAAACAAAAGATAAACCTCTTTTAGTTACATTTCAGAAATAGTCTAATGGTTAGAGTAATTGTTCAACAAATCCAACATATCTAACAACTTGAACTGTTTGCATCTAGTTTATTCATTTGTAATCTTAAAGCTATCAACTTTAGTTCTGATATAATGTCAGTAAAGCAAACAATGCTCATATTCATATGTAATCCTAGATAACCTAGAAAAAGTTTTAAAAAAATAAAATAATTTACATGGTTGTGCTGAAAAGATTTTGACCTGATTGAGTTTCTAAATTAACTTTCATTAGAATTTGTTTTTCTTTGTCAATCCTAGAAGTTTTCAGCACCCACTTGTGTATCTTGTTTCTATCCAGCTAAGACATTTTGTATGGAAGAAAGGAAAAGAAAAAAAAATTGTTGATCTAATATTTAATTAGTTCTTGGTTAAGTGTCACTCAGAAAGTAGACGCAACAGAGACATGAGAAAAAATTGGTTCCTAATTTAATACCATTTTTATTAAAGCTCTGTAGAATTGTTGATGAAAAAATATAGCTTGAAATGTCATAATAAAATTCTTTTAAAGCTAAGTTAGGGGACTAAAGGCAGTTTTATTACCTGGTTTTATAATAAATTATATATTTCTTATTACTATAAATTTTTATTTTTAGTGGAGACACATGTTTGAGTTGTTATCCTTGTTTATATATATATATATATATATATATATATATATATATATTTAAGCAATGAAATTAATAACCACCAGCCTAGATGGATAAGTCCTACTGAAGAAAGATTGTGACTGACTTTATCCCTTTTTCCACCAGGGAAATGACTCCTATAGCCAACACATGTCTTTATCAATTTGGCCACCTATTTGAGTTGCTATCCCTGTTTTACTTTTTTGTTTTTATTAAATAGTGAAATTAATAACAATCAGCCTAGATTAAAAAGTTCTACTAAAGAAAAGTTGTACCTCCAACTGGAAATTTTCTTTAGTAGGACTTTTCAATCTAGGCTGGTTGTTGTTAATGTCACTGTTTAAGAAAGAAAAAAACAAGAATAGCAACTCAAACACATGTATCTAGTAAAAATAACACTTATAGTAATAAGAAATAATGTCTCATAAAAAAAAAATCCTATATATATATATAATTTAAGTGAATAAAAATAAGATTTAAAAATATGAGTTGTTTATGTTAAGTATTTTTATTTTAAGATTTATACAATAAGTATTTTTATTATAACTTTCTTCAAATTAAATATTCTTCTTTAAATTAAAATATTCTTAAGTTAAGGACAGACCAAAAGAGATCCTGTTTTTCTCTTTCATCCAGTTGTTTGTAGAGTAATTATTTATATTTCAGCTTTCTTTAAACAAACAATATTTAAAAAATATTTTTTGGCATATTTGAAAAATATTTTCAAGTGAATATGATTTTAAAATAGTTTTTGGCATATTAAAAAAATATTTTAAAATTAATCTGATTTAAAGTTCAAATTTATCCCAGAAGGTCTATTCCTATTAAATGCTGTAAACAATAAGTAAAATGTTAAACATGAATTTGTAAACCAGACCAATGATGGCATGAACAAATTGAAATCAACTTCAATGTTTTATAACCTGAACCATCATGGGTAGGCTTATACATACATACATACATACATACATATATATATATATATATATATATATATATATATATATATATATATATATATATATGTATGTATGTAATTGTCAGCTGAATTGATGGCCATATTAAAAATCCTGTGAAGAGTTCCATATTGTTGCAATTGCAGCTCTGACTCTATCCTACTAAAGAAAAAGTAAAACAGGTATTTAGTTTCATCTTGAAAAGTTCTTAAGACATGAACCTGAAATCCTAGTGCTATAGAACTTAGTTCAGTTATAACATAAAATTTCTATCACTTCCTAACCTTATGTTTAGCCACTATCTTTGAATTGTATAGCCTGGCAACTGTTATTCATGCCAATAAAGTAGGATAATGTTTTCAAAGGAAAAATAGATTTCATTGCTCAGTCATCAACATATTGTAGTTAACAATGTGAGCAAATGTTCATTACATTATTTCTTCTACTTTGTAATTCTTTAAAATATAGTTTTATCATAAATTTGTGAAATATTTATAAATTTAATAGTAGCAATTAGATTATGATAGCAGCAACCCTTTTGACATTTGTCTATGCTTAATTTTGGAATGTAAATTGCAAAATTCATGTTATCACAAATAATAATTTCACTTTATTAAATTATAAATGGAATTGTATTGCCATGATATTGCACCTTAGTTAATTTAATAATGACAAAGATGTCTTTATATTTAGTGCAAATATATTCAAAATTCTTACACACACACACACATGGGAGAAAATGATATAAGTTTTTATACATCAGAATAATGTTAAGAAAATTAATGACCAAGTGGAAAAAAAATTTGTATGGCAGGTTTCATACTTTAGAGTTTTGTCAGTCTAAAGCGATGTTTATATTGATATTATTACATAGGCACATGAAAGGGAGGTGATGTCAAAAGTTTAAACATTTAAATTTATTTTTTTTTTTTTTTTTTTTTTTTTTTTTTTTGTCAGTGTGTTTGGGTATATAATCTAATCAATTTCATTTAGTTTCTTTTTGTTTCTATTACTTTTATTATTAAGTATCCCACATTGTGATGATGTGATGATAGAAGATTCACTTAAGAAACTGTGTAAAATAATCTGTCAGTTTTTCCTTGTAAATACGACCTTGGGTAATTGGTGGTATCAAGTGGGAGTTTCTTAATTGAGTTGCTGGATTGGCTAGGAAAGACTCTGAAAGAGGCAATTGTGTCGTGGTATATTCAGCTTGGTAGCCATCTTCTTTCAGATGGCTAGGCTGCTTGTGCTTGAATCAAGGAAATCAACCACAGGATATACTCTTGTGACATTGTTATTCATCAGCAATATTTTGTAGATACTGATGATACCATCCATACTCAAAACATGATAAATCTTTGAATGCATTTAAAGCATAACCTGCATTGACAGTTTCGAACTTCTGAGGCATTGTTCACATTGCATCTTCATGGATTTGTGTGGCATCAGTGTACAAGAACAGTCCTGTGTTTTCAGCATTTATTTGCTGTGACATCCACCATTACCCATTGTAATAAACATATATACTTTTGTCTTAGTTATTTTATGCCATTCAGCGAATAGCAGTTTATTTTACACAGCTTAAGTGAAAGATTACCAGAAGATTCGCTAAATGTTATAAGAACCTGGTCACAAATTTACTGTTGATGATCTAGTGATTAAAGCACTTTTTATACCTTTCTATCTTAGTAAATTGCATTCTCTTTTAATTAAAGTAGAATTTTTTTTTAATCAAATAATGGTCACATTCATTAGTGGGTAACTGATACATTGAGTGTGTTGTTTATATAATCTCTTATTTAAATTCATCAAGGTTTCTCCTATGTATTCCTTGTGGTGATTATTACAGGTAATAGAGTAAATTTTTCATTCACATGTGTGTGTGTGTGTGAGCCAGTGGACTCATTCAACATCATAAAAATAAACATGCAGGTAAACAGATTACTGTTGGAAGACTCTGCTCAATATGAAATGGTCTGACAGTCAATTGCAAGTTTTATGAGCTTTTTAAAACATCAACAACCTGGAAATCATATCAAAATGTTAATTTTGGAGTTATAAGTTTAGAGAAAGGCTTGACAAGATTGACCTCATCTTCCACCAACATTACTATGCAGTCAATGTCACTGGCTCTTTCATGCAAGAATTGGTCTACTTAATCATCAACTCCATCATCATAAAGGAAGTGATCAGAAAAGAAATTAAATTCTTGAATACAAGATAGCTGCCACCGATGACAATGATAGTAATGAAATAATTACATTCAAAACATTTTAAAATATTCAAAACAATAAAAACTAAATGACATTTTAGAAAATTACATTCTCTTTTTAAAATACAAACTATTATTTTTATTTCTTGAACGATATTTTACAAATATAAATCTCCACTGCCCACCCCCGAAAAAATTTAAAAAAAAATCTTTGACGAGAAAGAGAGAGTGATTAAAAGAATAAGAATTATTCCTTTAATCTTACCCCTGCTTTATCATATTATTTAGTCAATGATAGAATCATCATTAAAATTCAGCTATTTCAAAGCTAAATGATTTTATTAAATAATAAAAAATATTGAATCCTGTAAAAATAAACTTTAGTGCACAGTTTTATTAACTTATTGAATTTAACTTCTGGAGAAGAGTGAGTTGCTAATTTTTCTATATAATATGCTTATAGTATCATACAAAATTTATTCCCCAGACATTTTTCTTTTGGTCATAAATGTTTGTTTTAAGTTTCCTCCAAAGTGTTAAGCTGGTAAAACTTGTTCAAATAAATTTTCCATTTTTAACCAAAAGTTTTTGTCTCATTGGTGCAAAAATATAAATATTACAGAAGAAAAAAGAATTATATACATTGATTCTATTTCTTAATATATTTATTATAGAACAATTAAAAAGCCAACTATCATAACTATATTGTTATAAGTAACTGCTTATAAATTTACTTATGAGATATAAGATGTCCCCCACACTCAATGTTTTTTGCTGGTAAAAATGTTTTACTAATTTTGTTAAATTATGAAATTTTCCTTTTTCTTTATTTCTTTTTGTATAACTTTTCAATAATATCAAATTTGATGAAAAATGTTGTTTTCAAGACTTACTTCTGTTGCATAACTAAATTCCAAGGTACTTTGAGTAATTAAGTTGTCTGTCTAATTTTCCCTAATGTCCATCTGTCTAGACAGATACATTCACACTAAGCTGACACTATTGATTTGTTTATAGTATTAGTCAGTTTTTGAAAATGTGGTTAAAAATTTCCTTTACATTTTCAATGTTTTTTTGCTATTTTGTTTTTATGTATCAAATGATACAAAACTTCAATTTAAAAAAAGATTATCTCTGACCTTAATGGAACTGCAAAAAAATTTTAGTAAATTAAATTTATTTTACAAGTTCCATTTTTTTTTTAAAGACAAAACATCATTTTGTCTATGAAATAAAAACGAGTTGAAGACATTTGGTCCTGTTAAAGCTGAAAAATTATTTAATGCAATGTGTAAATTATGTTTTAAATGCAATGTAAAATTATTCTATATAATGTGTAATTTATGCTTTAAGTTTTCTTTAAACTTTTTCTTTTTATTACCTTGATGTTATCTTTGAATTAGAAACTTTCTAATTGTTTTCACTTATATAGTCAGCTATTTAAAAAAAAAATTAATAAGGTAAACCTCTCTAATAAATATAAAAGATTGATGTTTGTGTATTTAATTAGATTATCATTTTTATCTTAAATGCTAATTTTAATCCTAAATCTTAAATGTGTATAAAACTCCAAATTAAATTAATTTCCCATCAGTTTATAGAAATTTAATTCATAAGTGAAGAAAAATACAAATGTTAACTAAAATAAAACAAACTGGTCTAAAACTTTTTATAATAAAAATACAAGCAAAATTAAATTAATATTTAGAATATTAAGCATTACTGAATTATTCTTAAATCTACTTTGAAAGTTGAATTAGTACATAGCATTAGACAAAGAAAAACAACCTATTTGCTTATATCTTATGTATCTTGCAAAAACTTTCTTAATATTTTGATAAATTTTTAATTTAGAGTTTCTATAATTATTTTTAAAATGTTAAAATCTATAAATACAAATTAGCCTCAATAAGTTTACATTTGTAATTTTAGTAAAAAAGAAATACAGCTGAACAAATTATAGACAAATAGTCTGTTCAATAGTTACATTGTTTATGATGAAAAACTGTTTATTTTGGTTCCCACCAATAACTGCTGGGAAGGTTTTTTTTCTGATACATTTATTGAGTTTATTACTTGAATGATTTTTGTTGTTGTTTTATCATCATCATGAAAGACATTAAAATTCAGTTTCAAGTTATTAGAATCAGTTAGGTTGTTGCAATATTGGTCATTCTTGATGTCCTAGTCATCTTGGCATATAAAGTTAATTACTTCTTTATTATTACACTATCACCATAAAAGTCATTAGTTCTGATCTTTTTATATCTTAGTATTGCTTGCTTGAGTGTACTATAATCAAAAGCTGTTTGTCTGTAGAATATATTATTAATAATCACATTAGTCTTTTATTGGTAGGTGGTTCTGGTGAAAGGTGGAAGAAGTAGGGTAGAGCTTTTAGCACTTGCCATTTTCTGTAACAGTAGTGTTGGTGCCAGCAGTGGCAGCTGGTGTTACTTTCTTGTTCAGCCTGAAAATGGTTCCATCAACTTATCAAATTACACACAATCCAAACTTGTATGCCACAGGCTTTCTTCGGTAATAAACAACATACACAAATACTCCCTTTCTACATGTGATCATTCTCTCAAACCCAGGGCAATGAAAATTCATAAGTTTATTTGCACAAAAGCATGTGGAAAGGAGGAAAAGTGAACCTTTTATCCATATTTGCATGTAAATCATTTACTTGTACATATTCATACATGTGAATGCATAAAAAAGTTCTTGATATACACTTGTCTATACATATATAAGCGTATTTACACACACTTATGTACAGATGTACCTGTGTGAAAATTTATACATGATACATGTGCCTTTCTGAGTGTGTATATGTAAATATTTATACTCGTCTACATGGACACACAAATTACAGATGGAAATATTTCTATAAAATTGTATGTGATCATATCCATATATTATCATTCACAGAAACAATATAAATCCACAAATCCACATGTACTTAACTATACAAATACATATGTGCCCTCTATACTATGAAGTAATTGTTGATTACCAGTTTGGTTGCTAATGGAAAGTTTTACTGGATACATCATTAGTATTGTTAAAATTGGGTAAACAAATTTAGTTTCCACAGTATTTTTTTTCTTCTCCCTTCATGGATGTAATTGTTTACCATTTTTATATGAGGATAAAAATCAAAATCTTGAGTTCACTTGTTCTATTCATCCCTGAGTTCATTTTTCTTGTAATCATATTTTGAGTTATGAGTTCAACTAAATGGTTTATTATTTCCCAAAACTCTTCACATTGTAAATGTTTCATTTGATGTCTTTTTGATAATGACAAGGGATGTGTAACTGTTTAAGTGGTACTGTTTGGTACTAACTTGTTGTTTCTCAATACATCTGTCATTTTATATTGCAAAGACTAGATTTAGAAAATAAAGCATCAATCTCTTCATTTTTCCTAAACCCCAAATGTATTCTTGGATTTGGAAAATTCCATCCTATTTGCAAATTTTTTTTTCTCATGAAATGAATACTAAGATAAATTTTTAAGATATATTAGTGTTAGAAAAATTCTTTTTTTTTTTTTTTCTTTAAATGTATTTAATACTTTAGTGAATTAATAGCATTTAAATAAGCAAACGGCCTTTGTAATTTTGAGATGAGTCATACTCCCAAGAGTTGTTCAGAATATTAGATTCATTTTTTGGTTGCTTTTTTTTTTTTTTTTTTTTTTTAACCACACTGTTAAAATCATCCATTTTATGACTTTATACCAGTGAGCAATCCATATTCAAAGGGGTATTTTTTTTTAATGGTGCTAACCAGAAAATGGTAACATACAAGAAAAAAATAGGGAAAAATATACTAATAAAAACAATTTGTTAACAGAAATGCAATTTTATTATTTTAGGATAACACTGGCCCTTCTGGGATAAGGTCTAAGTAATAAGTAGGAAGCAACATTAGAGAATAAAAAAATTTGTGGGGGGGACTGCATTTATTAACCTTAAAAACAAAACTACAGGTCAGTCTAGTGTGAATTTCAACATGGCATGACATTTCTTTGCTTAACAAAGGAATGATTGGAGTGTAACCCTTTACACACACACATCATGTCCAGGTATGCCTGTCTACTAGGGTGGTTAAATAATCTCTGTTGCAGACGTCTGCTCAGGTACATTTGTGTTTGTTCAATACCCACAGAGCCCAACTGTGGTTTATACTACAACTATGCATAATGGACATTAGT
Organism: Acanthosepion lycidas; assembly: GCA_963932145.1. NCBI lineage: Eukaryota > Metazoa > Mollusca > Cephalopoda > Sepiida > Sepiidae > Acanthosepion > Acanthosepion lycidas. Next base: position 75,162,209 of record OZ010593.1, on the reverse strand, counting down.
TACAATTTCTAGAGGAGAGTGCTTTATCTGGCATGATCAACAATCTGAACAATGTCCGTATGCTCAGTCCCTCAGTCATGATGACTTGTGACTTTGTGCTACTATGACTATCAACAACTTCCAAATAGTTTTGTCTACCAAATTTCACTTACAAGTCTAAGGTTTACTCATGGTATGGTTTTTGAGCATTTTCCAAAGGTGCCACATGCTGGGATTGCCTCCACATGTGAATAACATCAAGAAGTTACCCTTCCTTACACATTGACCATAGTGAGAGTCAAACCTGGTTCTCGTAGTTAGAAAGTGAATATTCTAACCGCTTGATTATGTGTACATATATATATATACTGAATCAAATGTTACATGCATTATTCTTAATGGGTTGGTCCAATCAACATAGGATCACATAGGTTATATATGTTGCTGTAAACAGGTTGGGTCAATCTTTTCCCAACTTTTTAGGGTACTACCATGGAAATATATCTTAATTTTTTTTACATGATGCATGTATCTTCATTAAACATGCTGAAAATGTCTATGTGAATAACAGTTTCCTAGCAAATAAGTTTTAGAAATCTACAAAGTACATTTATATAAAGCATATTTAAAAAATATCTCTGAATTTTATACCTGTATTTATACTCATAAAATCTTACACAGAAGTAAGCTGAAAATAATGAATATAAACCAAAATCAAAGCCTATTTTTAAATGTTAAAATTGAATTAAAAGAAGTTAGACTTTAACCTATCTAGTTATTTAACAATTTTATTATTGACTACTGTTGATTTTACTATATTTATACTATTTCTGAAGTGATTCAATAAATCAATTATACAAACATAATAATGTTAAATTGCAGCCAATAAATTAATAGGAAAATATTTTTTCAAATGTTTGGCTACCTTTTATAATCTTATGCAAGTTCTGAAGTATAAAGTATGCAAACATTCACAATGCCATCTTTTACACAAGGTTCAAGAAATTATAGTGTTGCAGAAGTTTATTCAGCTCTTTAACATTTGTCCAATCAACCCTGAAACTAGAAAAATTAGATCCAAATCAACTTACAAAAATAAATATCAGTTGTTTTTTAACTTTTCTAAATCAATATGGAAAAAGTAATCTTGAAAAATAGTCACTGACAATAAAAAAATGAATTTATTATAACTAGTAAAGAAAATAGGATTAAAAACTAAAATATCTAAAACAAATTTACTTTGAAAAGGAAAAGTTCTTAGCTGTGTTTTGGTGTAGTTCAACTGGGATTCTTTATTATAAGTTACATTACAAGCTGCATAATGCTCAAGTAGGCAATTAACTCTTTGGAAATATTCACTGCAAAAGAAAATATATTTTTCTGAATAACAAAGCCAACCAGTGATTTTTTTTTTATGCATGACAAATGTCCATCCTCATGTTACAAGTGCAGCTTAGCAGATAATCATGAAACAGGGATAAATATATTGTGTATTTTTCAGACTTGTGTCCTTCATACTTTAACTTTAACTTCTATGCAAAATATTTTATCTCATTAATGGTTCCACCAGTTAGATCTCAAATCAAAACCAGAATCATTGTTTTATAATTAAATATATCATTAAGCTGAAATGTAGTCATAAGTTCATAGACTAGTCAGTCGATGTCGGACGACCGGCTGAACGATTGAACTCTCTGCCTTCGGGTGGGGAGGAACCCGAACGAGGCTACGCTGAAGTGCGGAGTCTTGTTTGGGGAGGTAAACCGACCCTGAACCCGTTTATACAGGTTCAAAGGGTATATTTTTGGCCGAGCCCACAGGCTCAGATATCCCACATTAAACCGGCCTTGTGCCACATGATACCCTCGTGGGGTTGGGGGGTGACTACTAGTCATAAGTTCATAGAAAATCAAGAAAATAATTCAATGACTGAATAATTAGACTATGAATGTATATGAATAAAAGATTTTGTCATAAAATTCTGGCAACCTTATATTTTGAAAGTTGTTTTTATTTTTGCACTATTTCAAAATGTTCATAGTTTGATCTCACATATAACTTTTCTTCTTTTGATACTTTTCTATATATTTATAAAAAATCAGATTTAGCAGTCTATGATGCATTTTAATATTCATAAAATGTTTTGGTTATATCATATAAATTATGGAAAGTTACTGTTGAATCCACAATAATATGTAAATGTGGTGATTTAACCATAAATCACTTATGTGGCAAAAAGAAAGAATTTCTTTGAAGATTGTAACAAATAGAGCTCATCTGATCTAAATATCATTTCAACAATAGAAAGCTATATGTATAAAATTGGCTACAATAAAACTATAAAAAAAATAAATCATAGATTAGGTAATATAAGATAGAGAAATCATAATCTAAAGAATATGCTTAGTTTATCTAAAAAAAAAAAAATTTTTTTTTTTAAATCTTGTTTTGAAAAGGAAAATTGTTTTTAAAGTTAATTTTTTTTTAAAAAAAATTTTTATTTACTGTATATTTCCACATATAAGGTGACCTTTAGATAAGACCAGGCAAAAAAAATGTTGCAAAATTTCATGAATTTATCCTATACCTGTAGCAAAAAATGAATGCTTATTATGTAAAGATGATGTTATTGGAAATGTTGTTGCTCACTGTATCCTTAGAAATTCAAAATAAACGAAATAATAAAACCGATTCTATATCATGCTTTTCCTACACTCTGATGTAGAAGCCCTGCCAGCTACAGCTCTCTCCTGTCTCTCCGGTGGTTCTGGCCGAAAAGCAAACCAGCCGGTCCTTCCCTGGTGAACTGAAGGAACCACCACTATCCACCACGTTGTGAATTTTTGATCCAAACAGCAGTATTTCGATCCCTCAGAATGATTCGGAGGTAGGATGAATTAAATGGCGGGCTCCACGCTGAAAGAAATCGCTATTTGTGCAGAAAGGTTGTTGTCGCTCTCTCTCTCTCTCTCTCTGCTGCGCCTACCACTTCTCTCGCGTTCCGATGTGTTCTCTGATCTCATCTGCTGAACCCAAGCGTGCAGGCCGCTTATATAGAGAGAGGTGGAGCTAAACAGTTTTTAGGCACCGCCCACAAATTTTAATATGCAAATCGCCTGGACCACCATGTGTTTTCCGCCAGATCTCCGAAGCTCCACGGGAACCCAGTTTTCAAGAGGTACTAAAATCGGATTTGGATTCCCTGCTGGGTTTTCTGCAGACAATGTCCACTTAAGCCTGGCAAAAAGCACTTATCTCGTCTGAGGTCTCTGGCTGGATTTTGCCCGGCAAACCACCCAAAATCCAGTTCACCATTTATCACAAGCTTTACCTAACAAACCCGTCCATTAATTACTCTGGAATTAATTCACCTAGTTAATTAATAATTCAGTCCCAGAAACAACTAAGTAAAAAGTAAAACTTATTTCTGGAATTACTCCGGAATCCCTTCTATCCAACTAATTAGTACCTTCTTCCCAATCCTTTAGAACCGTTGATTAATAAACCCACCTGGTAGGGGCTCTCTCTCTCTCTCTCTGTTACAACACATGTCCACTAAAAGGGAAACCATTGTTTTGTTTACATTTCATCACGTGATCTCTTGCATTGCAAGTAGTGATTCTTCTTTTCCTATATCTAAACAAACAGCTTGGTGTGCTAATGGTCATTTACTTCAACAATCACAAAATACTGCTAATAACAGTATGATAATGTATTTTTAATGAGAATTGAATATTATGTTATCCTAAATGTTATTACTGTCATAATTAACACTATCATGATGATTATTGAAAGTTTAGTGAAGATAAAGGTTGCTGTGAATGCAATTATAACTCAATGTTTACATAAACTCAGCTGAGCTTGCATGGATTAAAGTTGACTTCATTGACATGGAATTATTCTTCAAATAGGCAATTTATTATGAAGTTATGCCAGTAATACATAAGGTAGAAATGGTTTTAGTACTGTTATTACCAGTCTATTTGATAATGTGAATCTTTTCATTTACATTGTTGGTTATTGGACTACGGCTGAGGTTAGCCTAATGACAAACCACTCAGAATTTAAGGTTTCTTTTTTGAATTGTAGTATAAGACGACCCCCAATTTTTAAGGGTGATTTGGAGGATTTAAAATGTTGTCTTATATGCAGAAATATACAGTATTTATTTTTATTTACTTTATTTTTCATCTTTATTGTCATTTTTAGCTTTTTATTACAAGGGAATGCTGATAAGTACTTGGCTTCACCCACTTTCCAAAATCTGGCCAAATATTACAATTTCTTTTGTGCACACTTACTGGTTTGGTTAAAAAAAATTTCAGCATTCCTTCTTTATAGTTTTATTTAAACATTATCACTATCATGTTAATCAGTCCTTATTTTAGGCACTGATACTATAAAAATGAGAGTATTCAATTAGAAAATAAAAGGGACATCACCTTAGCAATGACTATTTTGTTTTGAATATCATCAAGTCAATCATCTTTTATTTGACTAGGCTTACTTGTCAGTTTACAGATTCAATCTAGAACTTACAATAAGGCATGATTATTCTAATATTTCATGTTTAATGTAAAAACCTGGCTCAGTAATTCATGTATCATTTATTTTGTTGAACTCATGCTATTTTTCTTCCATTTTCTAATGTAAAAATATGAAATTTTCACAAAGGAACATTTGTTTATGTTGAAAGTGAGTTTGTTTTTATTATGAATTTTCATGTTGAAACCAACTCAGTTAATTTTATACTGAATTCATCTGTATAACTTGTCAAGGATTCCATTTCTGTCACATTGACTATTACATATCTCTTTTATATGCTTTTCCCTTTGAAACTTCCACATTATTCACATGTATTGTCCATAGTTTTCTCAGTATTTTTCAATAGAGCCACACCTCTGCTGTTTCAAATCTCTTCTTCATACATGAGGAAATTGCTCCGAATTCACTGGTATATGGAAGATTAGATATTACACAACATATGGTTCAGCACTCCTTTCTTTGTCTCTAATAACATTTTCCTATCTCTTAATACTTTGCTTAATTTCTGAAAGGTACCTTTCATTATTCCTTTTGCCTTCAGTGTCACACTTTCTATTGAAATTGAATGTTTTTCTTTCAGATATCATTTAGTAAGAAAAATAGAAAAATATACCTCAAAATTATTTGATTGTTCCAAAAATATAACTATCTTACATGTGCAAATTTTGGTTATATAAATTTGGAACATAAAATGATCAATATTGAAAAAAAAAAAAATCACTATTTGACTATTTTTTTGTTCAGTCCAACATGTAATAAATTAAAGGATAACATTTTATTTGTATTAACAGCAAACTTTTTTTATATATTAATTCGGAACATTTCTGTTTTCTTTCAGAATTAAAATATGGATAATAAATCAAAAAGTAGAAAAATAGTTATTTTTTTATTTTTATTTTTTTTGTCTTACAGAACCTTAATAGACATGCACGAAATCCTGTTTGGGAGATTGAACTTCATAAGGTCTCAAAGGTAAACTTCCTGCAATGTTTTAGCCTTTTATTTATAATCTGTTAGCTTTTACAGTCTTTTAGTATTTTGACAGTGAAAATTGTGAGCTTATGTTTCTTGTATGTAATTAAATAGAAATAGTGAAAAACAAATTGGTAATCAAAATTTTACTCTATTTTGTGTAAAAAATTTTTTTTTTTAAATTATTAAACTTTGTGAATACTTTTAAGTCATTTAATTCAGTATTTTATTTGTTACTAAAATGTTGAAACTATGACAGCAAGCAATTATGCTTATTTTATACCTTTTTAATTGTTTCATGACCTGGGAATTTTTGTCTCTATATACTTGTTTTATTTCTAAAGTTTCTAAGATACTTAATTTTTTGTACTTTAGATTGTTTTTTTATTTATTTATATTTTATGATCAAATTTTAAAAATAAAAACTACTCTGTTTAATGTGAATACTTAATTTATATATTCATGTTTCTAACACTAAACATTTCTTTACAACAGTTGATTAAGAAAATCTTTAATGATTGGCTTGCAGCTTACCCAGGTTTAAAGTAGTTTTCCAAATCATTGCTATTATATTTTATATTTTATCGAAGCTATTAAAATAAATGTTAACAAGTGAAATCTCATAAAATTTTTTAAGTATAATACGTATTATAATTCCATTCATTTGATTATTTATACCAAAACCTTTTAGTAACTTTCTTTGAATATCTAGGACTAGTATGCTATAAGCACAAGAATTGAACTTAACATTTTTTTTTTTTTTTTTTGTCATTTCTCCAATTAGTTTTTTTATTATTTGCATCATGTTACTGATAGAATACTTGTATTATTCATTCAAAATGCAGTGAATGGTGTTATTAGTCTTTACAAATCTAAAAGATAAAGAACACTTTCATTGATTTTTTTTTTTTTTTTTTTTTTTTTTTTTTTTTTGTCAAATAGACTTTCTACAAAAGAATTTAATTAAGATTTAAAAAAAAGTTACATCTCACATTTGGTAGGTTGAATCACACTAGGCTAATATTGTTTTATAAATAGAAATCTTTTGCTTAATTCTTTGCAATCTTATTTTAAAAAAAAATTAGAAATCTGAATTTGTGTACATAAAATATTTTAAAAAAATGATTTAAATTTAGTTTTCTTAATGAAATATATTTAGTCATTTTTTCTATTTTTCCAAATGTTTTTTCGTAACATGGATTTTTTTTAATGAATGAAAACCTGTAATGTCTTAATTTAAATGAATTTGAACAACCACTATTTTGGAAAGAATGAATTTTGCCTGTGAGTTAACAGAATTTCCATCGTGGCATAAGAGAAGAATATACAATCAGACATTAATGTGCATGTCTTGAAATAAAGAAGCTCTTTTATCAACACCCACTCACCCACTTCCTACTGTCTGTCTGTCACCTCCTTCCCATCTTCCTTTGATTTCCTCTGACTCAGAAGCTGCATAGTTTTAAGTTGTGTATTTATGAGCAAGATTGAAGATGGGCAAGTTGAAGCTGTTGAGTGATGAAACAAGTTGAACATTATATTATCCTTAACTCTTACAAGTGGCTCTGTCATCATCGCTTTGTGCTGACAGCATTACACAGAAAAGTTATTTTCTCATGGGCACACAAGGTGCACAGTTACAGAGTCAAGCTACAATGGTAGCAGCAGTTTCAATTGAATTATGCACATTTAATAAATTCAAGAGAAGAAAAAAAATTTAAATGATCTTTGTAGTGTTAAGGTTAACTAGCTCATTTTTATAATGCAACATTGATATTCTCTTTGCAGTCATGTAATTATTTCATATAATTACTTGCCCCTTTTGATATGAGAATTCAATCTCTGCCAAACATGCAAGTTCATTAAAAATTATACAAGACAATCTGAGCATACAGATTTTCTTTTAAACATTTTTACGCCATTAACACTTTTGCTATCTCTTACTCTGTTCTTTACTTATCTAATGAAAGTGTATAAATAGTCACATTTTACAAATTTGTAGAAAATACTCTTAATAAATAAAGAATTATAAAATTAATACATATCTAATAAGGTCAACGTTCTTTAAAAACTACAAGTAATTGTACAGAGGTATAAAAACCTATGCATTCTGAAAATCTTTTAGTTAAAGTGGCAGACAAGTAACATTAGTTTTAAGGCTTCACTACTGAATTGTTCTAAGGGAATCGAGTTACATGATAATGGAGTTCAATCCCTGAATTAAATAGTGTAAAATATCATATACTATGGTTTAGTGAAAGAGACAAGCAATTTCACAAGGATGAATTTAACTAGATAGAATTAACTGGTACAAGCATGGACAGTAGAATTAAAATAATCTACCCTCCTGGATTGAATAAAAGGTTTGGTTAAAAATGCACAGATTACCTACAAAGAGTGACACCTAAAGGTTGGATAGAACAATGGCTGAAATGTTGTCATGATAACCAAGACAAGAACATGAGTCTAAGCAAATCAGTCTATAAGAATAAATTCCTGTATCTAACCTGTAGCCTCTCATAAATACATTTTCACTTAAAATAAACTTGGTGTTTGCAACCATATTATCTTTACAATGAAGATTTTTTTCATCATAAAAGTAAATCATACTTGATTCTTTATGGTTCAAATAAATATTAAGCCACAGGGTAGGTTTATTTACTTTTCAAAATTCAAGAATTTTTGATATCTGTATGCATTTACCTTACCATTTATTTCTTGCTATGGCATTTGTTTTCATCTTTCAATTCCTTATTAGCTTGCAGTAAGCTTTCCCAGTTTTTGATACATACCAACATTAATGAAAATGGAGATGCACTTTTGGGTAGTCATTGGCTAGTCAGTGGAAAGCTAGCCTTGTATGTTTACACTAAGCCGATATAAGCAACCAGTGTCTCCCTGTGAATTTTCAAAATTTTTCATGTGTATTCTTTGAAAATCTTCCAAAGCTAATAATGCAAGAGATTTAGGATGCCAAATATCATTAGCTCATGCAGTCACCTGGAGATATCCAGCAAAGAAAAGTGTTTTCTCTTTCATTTTATTTGAAATCAGTTTTCCTCATATATTAATTGGTGGTGACAAGATAAACTAGTATCATACTTTAGATGGAATCTGATGTTTTGACTGTCACTTGGTGAACCTTTATAATCAGTAGAACCTTGTACTGCAGACAGAATGTTATTTATAGCCTATATATTGTAGTAATGTTAAGGGGTTTTTAAAGATGTTAAAAATATCATGCATGGAGTTACCAGACGCAAATATATTACTTTAAAGAAAGCTCTGAATTTCCCCAACTAACTTGTGCAGCCAACCTTTGCTTATTTACCTTATTAAGTTATTAATTTCTTTATCAAATAATAAATAAATGGCTTGTAAACAAAGTAAAGTTCTTATTCTATGAAATTCCATATTTAAGGATAATGAGATAAACACAAAAACTGTAAATTTTTTTTTTTGTTTTTTTTTACAATATTATTTTACTTCATTCTTTCATGCTGTGACTAAAAATTTCTGATAAAAAAAAAAAAAAAAAAAACATTCTGAAATTTTTCACACTTGCAAACTTTCCACACACATTGCACTCAAGGGAGTTTAATGAATATAGTATAGCTTAATATTGACAATTGAGTTTGCTTTTTATAGGTGAGTGATGCACGCAAGCTACGGCCTAAAGTGGATTTCTGTTTTGGTAAGTGTCTTTTTTATTTTTCATTTTTTTTTTTTCATTTATACAAGTTTTTCATAAATGTGTGTTTTGAATCCTGCTAGTTTAAAATATTTGCTTTTGAACTAGTCTTACATGTGATACTTGGTAGAACTGGCAAATATCTTAGCAAAACAGTGTTTTTTTTTTTTTTTTTTTTTTTTTAATTTTTAAGCATGAACAAAATATTTTTTAGAAATTTAATTTTCACTCTGCACAATGAGAATTTGTTGTTGAAATGAATAAAATGTTGGCTCTTTGATACATTTTGGTGCTAGATATTCCATATAAACTCATTTACTATGGCATTTAAGCCTATTATGTCTGTATAATGCATAATAGTTGTTAAAGGTTACATTCCAGCATTGAATTTCACTAGTTTTATTAGTGATATATAAGTAATTAGAACTGGAAAACCAAATTTTTCAGTTATAACTGCTAAGCTAATAGAATGCTCTTAGTTTGATATTATCTTTTTGGATATTTAAGATATATGGATATAATTCATATAATATAATCCAAACTTTATATTTGTAATAAGTTGCAAATATAGAAATGTAACTGAATTGTTAAACATTACATGATCCATATACATTTGTCAGTAACACATGAAGAATTTTTTTTTTTTTTTAAAAAAAGGAAAAAAAAGGTAACCTATTAATGTCCAGTCCCATTTTTGCTATTAATTCATTAAAGAATTATTTCTGAAATAAACCCATTTTGAGGCTATGCTATACATATATGATCTTTGCATGCATTTCAGCTGATAGAAAGCTAATAGCTAATGGTGGTAAGGAAAATGCTTTACATTTTATTATATTTTTTAAAATCTCCCTTTCTGATCTCTTAAAACACTGAAAATTCAATGTATATGCTTTTGTATATGCTATTGAATAAATTCAGTATATATATTATCTTTAGATATTTTCAATGTTAAACTTAAAATAATTCCCTTTAGATTATTTTCATGAATATTCACAGGATACAAATTACCAAATGCTGTTTTGAAACAAAATGAAACTTTATCCTTTCAACAGATATAAATACAAAATGTTTTTTTATGATAAATGGGTCTAATATTTTCTCAACTTGGTTGATAAAAGTATTAAAAAAATTTTATTTGTAAGAAATTGTTGCAAAATTCTCAAAATTTTGTAAACTATATTAAGATTGTAGAAAAAATAAAACCAGTTTAAATTGAGCATAATTAAAAAAAAAATATAAAACAACTATTTAGGTGTGTACAACATTACTGAGTTCACTGCAAATATGTAACCTGAAATGATTATATAATGACAAGTTTTAAGATCTTTAGAGGCTTATTTTGTCATTTTTGAATTCTCTCAAAAACATTCTTCTTTTATGTGCTATGTTCCTTCAGGATATGAGCAATCATGGCTCCTATCCTTTGTGGCCCTTAGCAGTGTTTCTTCTTTTGCGCCCATCCCTGTAAGTTCATTAGGTAGGTGGCTTGCTGCCTTCCCTTATCACTCTTGCCTTCAATATGCTCTGTGAGGGTTAAATTTTCTAAGCCCACATTCCTCATTATGTGCCCAAGAAATTTCAGCTGTCTCTTTCTGGTTTTGGGTATAAGTGTCCTTTCTTCTGTTGTTGTTGTTTTCTTTAGGACTTCTTCATTGCTTATTTGCTTCATCTGTGGAATTTTCAGTTGCTTTTCATTTCTGTTGCTTCTAGATTTTTCTTCATTTGCAGGAAGATTGTCTAGCATTCACTACCATATAAGATGTTGGATATCACATAGCAATCTAGCACTTTTTCTTTGTTTCTAACAAAATTTTTGTTTCTTAGTACTTATATACTTGTTTGATGTTGATGTCTCCAATTTGTAGCTTGCATTTTGGGCTTTTCTCTTGTTGATGGCCATGCTTTCTGTCTTCTTGCAGTTGATGATCAGTCCTTTTTTCTCATTTTCCTTTGCTACTCTGTCTAAGCTGTTCTGTAGTTTTCTTTCTGTATCAGCCATTAGCACAGTGTCATCTACCTATCTTGTTAAGATTACACACATGCACACACACACACACAGACCAATAATAAATCCTGGTAGGGTCTCCAGCTCCCTTAGGATAGCCTCACTATAGAAGTTGAATAAATCTGAAGAGACAACACATCTTTGTCTTATGCCCCCTTTTTGTGTAGCTGCTCAATTCATTTTCTATCCATTTGCAGATGGTGTGCTCCCATTACAAGTTCTGGATTATTCTGACATCTTTTCCAAATAGATCTAGCTTTCCTGACAGTTCAAATAGATCCTTGTGTTATACCATGTCCAATGCTTTTGCATAATCTATAAAACATCCTTCTGCATTTGCATTGATCATTCTAGTCATAAATATTGTAATTCTTGTTCCAGTGTCCTTGATATAAGTGTACTGTTCTTGTCCTATTTTTGGTTCAATATTTTTTTCACACTCTATCCATCAGGATTCACATTAGTTTGGTTAGGTGGCTCATTAAGCTGACTTTTTGTTCATTTGCACCTGGTTTCTTATGTAATGCTACAAAGATGGATTTACCGAGTTCCTCTTGTATATCACCACTGTCATATATTTCGTTTATTATTTGTGTGATCTTGTCAATGCTGAAGTCATCTAAGGCTGAGAGCATTTTGTTATGACCTGATGCTTTGTTTCTTGTTTATCTTTGCAGTGCTGATCTTCAGAATTAATATTTCCAGCCCTTCCATATTTTAAATATTGTGGGTTTCACTCTCGCATTGTGCAAAAGTTCACTGACATATTCACTCCATCTTTGAAGTATTTTTTCCTTTTCTTATCAGTAATCCTTCTCTTGATTTTATAGAGCCTGTTAATTCTTTTATTCTTTTGTGAGTACTTGTTTTATTCATGTTGCTCATCCTTTCTATTTCAGTTCACTTTTCATTGAGCCATTTCTCTTTAGCCTGCCTACATTTGTTTTTAATTTCTGTATTTAGTGTATTCCTTGGCATTGTTGCTTTTTCGTCATTTATAGAATTTCTTTTGTCACCCACTCATTCATTTCTCATTTCATTTTTCTTGGTATTATCTCATTCACCGTTGTCACTAGTGCTTCTCTTGGCATGTTCCACTTTGAATTTGTAGTTTCATTCATGTTATAATTGTTCATAATTCTGTTTTTGTACATTTCCTTGCAACTTGGGTCCTTTAGGAATGTCATATTGCAGTTTATGCATTGTTTTGGTTTTCAGTTCCCATAGTTTTACTCTGACATAGCATATGTCTGGAAGATTATCACTCCTGCAGTCAGCATTTGGATGTGTTTTGCAGTATAGAACTGCATTTATGAACTTTTTGTCTATATTTATGTAATCAGTCTGGTTCTTTGTATCTCCATGCTTTGTACTGTTGGTGTATATACACCAATAATTGCTATATTAAAGGGCTTCTCTTTCAGTTTAACTAACTGAATTCTGTCTATTTGGCAATATCCCAGAACACATTTCTTCATGTTATCTAGTATTAACCATACCCCTTTGACATTCTTTTATGTCTCACTGATTATTTGATTTTTATAACTTGGAATTAATTTGATTGTCAGATTAAGAAGGATATTTCTAAATGTTGTTCTTTTAAAGAGTTTTTTTTTACAAATATTCAAATAACATTTTTCTTAAAAATGTAGAATCAATGATTTAAACTGGCCAGATGTCCTAGCATTTTTACATTTTTAAAAAAAAATTTTTTTTTATCTTAATTTTTTTTTTTTTTTTAGTCAAAGTTTGTTACATATTGATACATTCAGACTTATTTCTTTATCTTCTATTATTATTACTACTACTACTACATTTTGACTCGGCCTTCCTCAGATATCTTGTATTTTGAAATATTAAACCTTATTCTAATAGGGGCATGTAACTCTCTTTCCACATGTTAGTGTCATATTCAACATGATAGGTGAAGGGTTAAAGTATATTTTATCAGTTCTTTTGTGGAAAGAGTTTTGTTTCAAGTTTTCTTAGTAAGAATCTTAATGTTAACTTTTCCTTTAAATGATTAATTTTCATAGTTCTTTTTTTTTTTTTTTTTTTTTTTTTTTTAATTTCTCTGTTGTTAGTTGTGAATTTCGCAGGACGCCGCTTCTTCCTTCAGGCTGAGGACCAGGCTGATATGAATAAATGGATTGATGTTCTAAACAATGCCAGCAAAATTATTGTAAGTATTAGTCCACACATTCAATATTGTTTCCTATTTTTGTTGGAATTCTGTTTTTGGGACAGCATTACTTCTATTATGTTTACTTAGATAGTAGTATATTTCAATTTTTTGCAGTATATCTGGGGAAATTTTTAACTATTTGTCTGCCTTGTTTATATATTGCATAAAATTTATAACTAGTTACTACAACAAGAAAATTACTTTTGCAGAAAAAATGCATTAAAGAAAGATTGTGTTAATTTAAAGAAACACTAATCTTGTGAAATATATACAATTATACTATTTTGCTTTGACAAAATCATAATTCTTTGTAGAACTATATTTTATTTTAAACTTAACTAATTTCTCAAACTTATTTGCAAAACTTGAGCAACACTAAATTTTTAAAATATTTAATGAAAATAAGTTCTGCAAAATGTATGCACACTTTTATCACAAAGATTTAATTCAGAGGTTATTTTAATTATTTCTGTTTAGTTAGTGTGCGTAGACATAAAACATATTCATCTTAATAGATTTATTTATAAAAATGTTAACTTTTAAATTTGGGGTGCATGCAAAGTTGAATTAATAAATCCCCCAACACATAATTATTTCATAATTGAATTGATTTTTCTTTGCAAAACAATCTTTTTTCTAATCTTTTTAACTTAGTTTCAAAAGAAAATGTTTTTGAATATTCTTGCACTCGACCTTGTCTTCTGAGTCATTAGCTTTGTAAAAATGACCTAACACTTTTTACCTGAAGCTGAATTATATTTTCCTTTGCCAGTAGTTGAATGATCATTTGCTGATTAATAGCTCTTTGTTAAATGAAAGGTAATGGTAGCAACCTAGATTGAAAAGAGACAGATAAGAAGTAATCCTACTGAGAACATAAAGGTTAAACGAAGAAAAATCTTAAGGATAGAACTGAAAGCAAAGAGAATAGAAAAGAATGAGGAAAAAAGAAGTATGAGGAAGTAGAAGATAGAGAAAAATACATGGCATCAAGAATTGGAATTATGGGTAGGAAAGGAAAAAAAAGGCTGGGAAAAGCAAAACAGAAAAAAAAGACTGATCAGAAGAAATAAAGAGGTTGTAAATAAATGAAAGAGGAGAAATAGTAAATAAAAAAAAAAAAAAAAAATGTAGAAATATCAAAGAAGCTTAGCCGGTGCCAAATGAACTTAAATATATTTGTTGTGTTGTTTGATGTCAGAACTCCAGCAGAGGTGATGTCAACATAAAGTTCAAATCCATTGCTTTTGATTTGAATGAAAGAACGATGATCAAAAAAAACAAAAATGTTCAACACTTACTTTTTTGCTTTGTACATTCTTATAAAAGACTGTGGAACACATTTAAGATCAAAGAGAAAAACAATTCAAGTTATGATTTTACTTTTTACATCCATCCGTTTTATTTAATTCTAAAGAATTAAGTAAACCCATTCCATGTGAAAAGCAGCTAATTCCAAGTTGTAAATTCAGCTCTTTTTATTTTTCAATGGATTTGGAATGAACATGACAGGATTTGAACTTTAATAAATTAGAAAATTTATAGAGAGGTGAATTTTGAAATTAATTATTTGAAAATGTTAAAAAGTTTAATTGAATGCATTTTCAAAGATGCAAGATTCTTTTGTTTTCTGTTTCTAGTACTTTTAAAACTAAGATCTAATATAAGATTTTAATAGTGGAAGTTTTTTCATAATATAATCACAAAATTTCAATTTTGATTAGTTGTAAAATGTACTAATTAGCTAGTATGTATGATGTGGCTAAAAATATTGACTTCTATTTAAAAATTAAAATATATAATATCTGCACATGTGCTCATTTTGCTACTACTTATGAATTGAAGAGGCACATTGCTTAATTTTTTAATAGGTAATATTTTTGCAGTCTACATACATGTATATGCTTTAATGAATAACTAGACCATTCATAAAACCAATGGGCTCTTTTTAAAAGCAGTTCATGATACAAAATGATGAGTAACAATATTATCAATTCTATTATTAATTACACATTTTAATTTGTATTTGCAATACAAGTTATTGTAATTATTATTGCTCATATTATACGATATTACTGAGATCAAACACGGGAAAATGTTTACTTTTTTTAGAATGTAATTACAACCTGATATCACATTAAAGGCCATTCCATTTAAGTAATAGTAAATCTCAGGGGTGACAATTTATACCAATTTTAATCATTTTAAGGTCTTTCAGAAAAAACACACAGCAATCGTCTGCTTAAGGAGATTCATATTTATTGAAATAGCAAAATATAGATGCCATCTTTTTGTGCATTTAGCTTCATATTTTTTCTAGGGTTTTTTTTTTTTTTCAAAATAATTATTTTTATTATACATACATGTTTATTCTTAATAGTTATTTCAAAATACACAATGCCAACAAAACAGCATGCATCTGTTTATTTACCATCAAGTCATATGACACAATTTTCCAGCTATGCAGATTACATTTTACAATGACACACCCACATAGCCTCTTTACCTATGAAGTAATTGCCAAATATCCAAGATATCAGTTTATAAAAACAATTCTAATAAAGTGTAATGAATTGTATAAATATATGTTGTGTTATGTATATTTAAATTTATTTAATAATGTTATGTATTGTGAATGTTTATTATTTTTCACACACATAATTTTTGGAATATAATATGCAAGTGTTTTTTATATGTGTAGAATGATATAAGAATGTGTATCAAAAACAAATACTGAATTTCCCATTAAAAATGCTGTAAAAGCTGAAAAACGGCTCTAGCTCAAGAATCTCTTGTCAAATTTTAATGAAATTTGATGCTGCACTCAGCAGCAGTTCAAGGTATAATATGCTCCTATATTGGTATCATTCAAGCTGTATCTCTGCTACAAACATACATGCATACAAGATTAGAGTTTTAGTATTATATAGATACTATAAACTTGATTTAACTATGTTTTCCTTATCAGGATACTAAACCCTAAAAAATAATTTTATTTGCATGTTAGACAAATATCAGCCTGAAAAGAAGAATGTGTAATTATTTGCTATGTATTATTTTTAGTTTGGAGAATTTGATTCGGGGATATTTCACTAAGAAATGTTTACCCTCATATTTGGAACCCAAAATATAATTTTATAAGACAAACTCAAATGAATTTTGAGCTTATGTTGATTTTTTAAGAAATTTATACTTTTTTAAGTTTCTTGTCAAGTTCTTTTCAATTTTTTTTGTAATTGTATTTACAAATTTTGCTCTACACAAAATAACAATGCAATGAATGTCAACTTATAGTTTTAGTTATTTTTGACAGATTAATTAACTTCTCTTTATTTGCAAGAAAGAAGCTATTTCATTGTTGTTGATCTCTTATCCAAAAATAATGTTCTATTTTGTAGTAATATTTTATGCTCAAAAAAATAAATGGGTCAATAAATAAATGGTAAAAATACGAAAATGGGTCAAAGTAAGGATAAAAGTATTTGATTTTTAAATATGAAAAATATTGCAACTGCTTAATCAATTTCATTCATTATAATTATCAGACTATACAAAAATTTCTATTTTTTTGTCACAATTTTTCCTTATTAGTTATTGACCAGTTTTTAGTTCATGCTTTGATAGTTTTATCAAGTGACAACATGATTACAGAATTTATTTAAATATTATGTTGTGATATTTATATCAATTCTGCTAATTTCAAATATATATATATAATATATAATATAAAAGGCTCAAACACTAATATTCCATGGTTATAATTTATTACAATTATCCAATTCATCAGACCTACAAATCCAATTTTTGAATTTGTAGGTCTGATGAATTGGATTGTGATTACGATTCCAATGTAATAAATTATAACCATGGAATATTAGTGTTTGAGCCTTTTATATTATATTCTTACTGTCCTGGACATTGAGCTCTACCTGGATTCTACCCTCTTGGAATATATATATATATATATATATATATACACTTTATAATGTTGCCTCTGCAAATTTTGGCTTTTCTATGTTGTTTTTGTGTTAATCATTGGATTTTTTTTTTTTCTTTTAATTCTTTAGGTACCAAAATCCGAGGTCTACAAACAGGAAGCAATGGAATGGCACTATGGTGACTTATCTCAGGCCAGTTACAGAACACAGGTGGCTGGTGGAGTGGTGTGTAAAATTGCCCAAGAGGTCGGTTCTTATGATAATTTCAAAGAAGTACTCTAAATTAGAAATATATTTTCTAACACCACATTACTTTATTCAGGCAATACTTGAGATTTCATTATTTTATGCATGTGCCTTTATTAAATTTCAAGAGTTCATTTCTGAACACATCAGTCAGCAGTAAGTATGAGTATAGTGTAATTAAATAGTGTCATTTACAAGTGGATGGGAAAACAGGAATTATTTTTTACTGTATACTCCTACTCAGCAATGGGTATCCTTGTAAAATATTGACATACTCTTTATTTTTTTGAAATCCACAAAATCTATTTTAAAATATAGTGTTAATATTCAATTTATGACTCAATATGTTGAAAAAATTAAATCTTTTTCTTATCTAGTTTTTCATTTGTCAAAATTTATTTAAGGACATTTTGTTGTCCAGTAATACTTTAGAATTTTACAATGTATGAAAGTTACTTCCTAACTCAATGATTACCTCTTCAATCTCTTAGGCACAACATTGCTTGACTTTTCTATAAAATAAAAATGGGTACTAGTGTTATTTGTAATGTTTGTAGAACAAAACTTTGGAGAATTAACTGAGGTATTCATATATTCTGTACATTGTCATGCCTGTTTTGGATAAAGTCAGTGGAGTGATTTCCGATTGCCTTCTACAATTTTTTAATTCAGTTATTTTTCTAGAATAGATGATCTACCAAGGATAAAGAGTCCATTCAGCACTACTATTTTACTCATAGCAAAGAAGGAAGATCAATGGATTCATACTTTTCCAAAGAGCATTAATACAGTGAACACAATAACCACAGCCAGAATTTGAAGTCTGCCTTTCAATTCCATTTTCTGTCCTGATAGCCATTATGTCACCTGCACATTTAGTATAGAGATTTGTGCAATGGATTCATAAAAGGTCAATAGTTGAAAGTTAAGTTCAAATTGGAATATTTTCATTTGTTTGCAGGTAGTTGACTTGATGGTAGAATGAGTCATGTTATAAAATAAGAATAGTACATGTCTGTTTTTCACTAGGGAGTAAAAAGAGCAGTGGTGCAGCACATACATTTCTGGATTGTTTGATGGTTTAATTAGCTTTATATATTTCAACCAACCTCAGTGATTGGTAGCTGAGTTACAGTAAAAGCTAGGAAATGCTGATTTTCAGTCTTTCTACTCTTACTTCTTTCCATTTGGTCTTTTAGTGGATTAAACTTAATAAATAGCCAATTTAATTTCAGATGCATCATATAATAAAAAAAATGACAACATAATCCTTGGAATATTTTTAATCCATTTAAATTAATATAGTTTTAGATCTGGTTATTGCTTTGTATTGGCCATTGTATACTTTGTATGATAGCTAATCTATCCATAAATCTTAGAGATGATGATTTACTGGAAATAGCATTCACTTTTTATTTCTTTAATCATAAGCAATGTGCTAAGATGCGTGTTGATCATGTAATTATTACTTTTAGAATATTTTAGTGTGTATGAAAGTACAGATTAAATTTAGACCTTTATAAGAAAAATATTAAGAGGCAACAGTCAGAAGGAATTATTAATAAAGATACTGTGTGGGATGGAGAATTTTTATTCACTTTACTCTCTAGCATAACTTTAAGCATATTAGATGTAAGAACAAAGTAAGACTAAGGATAGAGCCCTGGAGGACACCTGCATTAGTACAAACAGATCTAGAAGAGTAGCCATTTAGGACACTTTCATTTTGTGATTATATAAGAAAGACTGGGTCAGTTCAAAAATATGTCCAAAGACACTATAACCTTTCAACTTGGGAAGAAGACCAGTATACCAAACCCTGTCAAGATATCCAAAGCAACAGCCCAAGCTTCACTATTTTTATCTAAAGCTTGATAGACTAGACACTTTTTGCAATAATTGTTAATACATCAGCAGTTGATCTAGAGAAGTGCAGTCTTGTCTGAAAAAAGGCCCTGCAATATGAGATGCTTAACCAATTCAGCATTTATTAAGACCTCTAGTAGTTTACCAAAACAAGGTAGAAGGCTAATAGGCCAATAAGTAGGAAGGGTCAGATGAGTCACCTGAGTCCTTAATGACTTCATAAAGTCAGAACAAATTTAGTCTGATAGATAGATAGATATATATATATATATATATATATATATATATATATATATATATATATAATGTATTAATGTTTCGATGCAGCATAGCAACTCATCAGGCAGTGGTAAAATGATGATTATAATAATTTTTAATAATACTTATAAAACATCTCTTCTCCTCAAAAATATATATATAAAGAGACATAAGATATAATCTTCTCATAAAGAAACAGAAATAAAAGACACAAGATATAGCCAAAAAAAATAAAGAAGAAAGAAAAATAAGAAGAGAAGAAAAACTCAAGGTATAAACATTTCCATAATAAACTACCTACAAGTATTATATATCCAACCAGATCAAAGATTGGAAGAACTAATAAAGTTATCTTAGAATATGTAAATCAACAAATAAAAAATCAACTCGGTCTCATCCAATGGATTGGCACCACTGAAATCATTAACTGGTTTAAAAACATTGACAATAAGAACAACTGTACCTTCATCCAATTTGATATAGTGGACTTTTATCCTTCAATATCTAAGGACCTCTTTACAATGGCATTGGAATTTGCTAAAGTTTATTCAGACATTTTGTGTGAAGAGATCAACGTCATTATGAATGGTAGGAAATCTGTCCTTATCCACAAAAAAGAACAGTGGATGAAATATTCTAACGATAACTTTGATATTTCTATGGGATCGTTGGATTCTGTGAAATCTTCCAATTTGGTTAGATTATTTATGTTGTATAATCTTACTGCCTATTAAGAGATTACTTTAGATTAGATGGTCTCATGATTGTGAAAAACCCTACTGGTAATAAAGTTGATAAACTTAGGAAATTGATACATAAGGAAATTAAAGCTTTAAATCTTAATGTAAAAATAAGTGCTAATATCAAACGAGTTGATTTTTTAGATGTAACAAATTTAGTTCATAATAATTTTCAGCTTTATATATTGTAACATTTTCTATTATTTTGTTTTTTTTACTCTCTGTGTGTGTGTGTGTGTGTGTATGTGCAAATATATAAAAAATAGGAAAGAACTCGTTAGGTAAATAATCCATTATATATATATATAATGTAAAATTCTTAAGTTATACTCTATTAATTTTAATTTATACTTTATAGTTTTATCTTGATATTTATTATGTATATGATTTATGTATTTGATCTATGTATCTTTTCGTTTCTGTAAGTTCTTTTATTTTTATTTGCTTATAATTTATATAATTTATTTTGATTTTACTATTTCAATTTAATTTTCTTAATTTTCATAATTCGATATATGTTCCTGTTTTTTCTTCTAGTTCTTCTAGTGTCTTTTTATTTAAATACTATGTATATTTATTGTTTAAATATCTTGCATCTGTCTATCTGATGTTACAATGTATCCAAAATCTTTCAAGTAAACATGATTTCCAGTTAAATTTAAATCTATTTTCTATAACATCTTACTTAACATAAATGATTTTCATTGGTTAAACCAATTCACATATCTGGTCTTGTCTTTTTTCATCTCTATATCATTCTCATATTTATATTTATCCTTGTCTCTTCTTTTTCTTTGGAAAAGAGATTATATCATGGGTCTTTCTTCTCTTCTATCTCCTAGTTTTCTTTCTTTTTCTTTTTACTGACTATATCTTCCTTTTTTTTTTCTTTTTTTTCAGCTATATCGTTGTCTTTTTTCTTTTTTTTCAGCTATATCGTTGTCTTTTTTCTTTTTGAGAAGATTATATCTCATGTTTTTCTTTCTTTAAATATATGTATATAATTTTTTTTTTTTCTGGAGCAGAGATGTTTTGTTAGTATTATTAAAAATAGCCATCGTTTTATCAATGGCTGATGAGTTATATTTCATTGAAACATTAATTAATTTTTGTAGTGGAAATATGTATGTTTGAACTTAATAACTTATAATAAAGAATTATAGCTCTACTTTTGTATTGAACTTTTTTTAAATTAATGTTATCAGTATTTGAATTTATATTTGATTCATTTTCATTGTGTGTTATATATATATATATATATATATATATATATACACATACACACTTACTTTACCTGATGAAGTCTGTATAATAGATTGTCCAAAGAAATAGAAAAATACAATGTAGAGTGAAAAGGATAATGCCTTTTTATATATATCTTAACTGTGCAGTACAAAATTATAATTTATCCTATTGACTAAAATTTATTTCATTATTTTTAATATAATATTCATAGATGGCACATTTTAATTTTTATTTCAAAACCATAAATGTTTGTTGTCTATAATTTTGAGAATAATTATGATTCCAAGAATTATTCAAACAATTGAATTTATTTTTTGTGTTGTTTATATAGTTCAGCTGATCTATTGTATAGTCTTCAAGTGTACTATCCCTGTGTTTTTGTGATATGATATAACACTGATGGTGAAGTGTTGTTAAGCACAAAAAAACTCATCCATATGTAAAGTGAGGGTCTCTTTTGCCAGTAATGCAAAGCAGAAAACAGTAGCAGTTTGCAACTGCTGGGAAAAAAACACCTCTTTCCATATGGATAGTTTGTGAAAAAGCTATTGAACAGATCAGACAGAATGTTGTGGGAACAATAAAAATTATACAATGGATTCAATTATCCAAATCATTCTTGGAACCTAAAATGTCTAGTTTTAAAGACATTTTCACAGATTTCTTAGCACTATCACATAGAAAATTTGGTTTCAAGATTTTATCAAAATCAAGCATGTACTTGACATAAAAATACTGTTCCTGACTTTAAAAAAAGAAAGTTTTCACACATGCACAAAAAAATCTATACCCTCCCACAAAACCAAACTGTGAATCAACATTAAAGCAAAGAAAATAAGTGGGTAGGAAAATGCATTAAAAATATGTCTATCTGAAAAATTTTAAATTCTCAATACTAACTATAATTACAAGTAATTTGGAATTTAACATTAATGAAAAGTAAATATATAAGACATAACTCAATTACACTAAACTATTTTTTGTTGGTGCTATTCAATCATTTCAGGTATGGCTAGATTAGGTATTTACTCAAATCAATATCAAAAAGAACTGATTGATTTAGTAACTGAAAAAATAAAAAGCACCAATCTCATGCATAATCTGATTAAAAAAAAATGTCTGAGTCCGAAATCTACAATTGTCTAATTTTTAGTTGTTTTTCTTTTAATGTCTTATACACATAAATATTGGATTTTGCATAATAATCCTCATTGAATGTTTAACAACTACTTCACCTCCTTTGCACTATTCTTTCTTTTTTTTTTTTTTTTCTTCAAATTGTTTTTATCTCCCTGTCAATCTTACTTGTTTTATTCTTTTATAGACCAGTGCTGATGAGCTAAGTAACAGTACAGACAGTGATGAGAATGATATGGGAAGAGGGATTCCTGCCTGTCACCTGGCAGCTCATAAGTCTGGTTATGCAGTCAAGCAAGGAGCAGTGGTAAGAACCTCTTCAATCTCATTTTATTTTCTCACTCATTTTCTCTGCTTTTCTCTTTCCTAACAGTTGTAAAGAGTGAAGGAAGATTGAGATAGGCTAAAGTTCTTTTTGAGATGGAGAGAAGCTTGATATGATTCATTTCTCTTCAAATGATAAAGAAAAATGATGTTCCTCTGACCCTATGGAATATTTAAGGAGGTTGCTGATATATATATATATATATATATATATATATATATATATATATATATATATGAGAATAAAAACATGTTAAAACAAGAACACAAAATATTTTGGAATAAATGTTCATGGGCACTCATTATGGTTGTTATAATTGTGCCAAGTGACTACATGCACTTTTTAAAGTGGTTTAAAATCAAGTTCCCTTCATTTAGTTCACTATACAAAGTATATTACTATCAAGAAACTGAGAATGGATCCTTGATTTCAGTTTGTAGTTTCATAATTGAATCATTAAAGTACATTTGGTTGTGTATTAAAATTTATCATCCTAATTGTTGTTTATTGATGAAATAATAATATAATAAAAATTAACTTTTCATAGTTACTTTTTTTTCTTTTTTTTTTTTTTTTTTTAAACAATTACACTTTGAAGTAACCTAACCTTTTCATGATCAGAGTAAAAATACATTCATATAAATTCAGCATCAGAAATAATTATGATTGACACCATAGAGCCCATGGAGCTCATCCATTACATATAAATATTAGGTTGGTGCAAAAAATAATGACGTAATAATGTCGTTTTTTGACGTATTTTTTAACGTCAAAAAACGACATTATTACGTCATTATTTTTGCACCAACCTAATATATTGTACATTTTTGTGAAAAGATTTAATTTGCCAAGTAAAATAAAACTTGTGCTGCATAACTCATAACCATTACTAAGATTCAAATAAATCTTAAATATATAAGAAAGTAATCCCAAACATTCAGTGCCTTTTAATGCTGGTGGCTGCAATAAACAACTATAATGATATATGAATGAGAAATACATGTTTTAATAACAATTGATTGATTAAATTTTGTATTCTGTATTAAAAAGCTCTTTTAAAAATATTTAAAATTGAGTACACTTTTATATGAAAGAAAAGGAATATACAAATGGTGTATGTGATAGATATATATATATGTTCATTTTTTTTTTTTTTTAACCTGCGAAAGTTTATTATAGAATCCTTTAGTAGATTTATATTTTTAATTTAATTCATTTTAATGCAATTGCTGAGATTTATACATATGTATTTGTTTTGTTTTACAGCGGAAAAATTGGAAGAGAAGATTTTTTGTACTCACAGATCAAGGCATTTCATATTATCATTCAGAACATGTGAGAAATCCAGGGTTTATTTATGTTGTGGCATTTGTGTATATTAAAAAAATGTTTTATAAATTATATATTCATTCTTATTTTATTCTTTTATATGAATTGGAATCAAATATAGATCAGAATCTGACAGAATGATAGATAAATAAAGAACAAATAGGAAACGTTTATCACTCTAAAATGTTTCATTTTTATTAAAGCTTCATCAGAGAATAAGATATGAAGAAAAAGAAGAAATTATTCTGGTATTTTTACATTTGTGTTTGATTATCATTAGTTAATCATGTTTCAGATGCAATGACTTGTTAAATATTTATTTCCTATTTGTTTATCTTATCATTCTTTTGCATAAAAATTCTAATATATCACTTATAAGATTAGACATACAAGTGGACATTTCAGTATGAAGTTTATTGAATAATATTTAAAAATGTATATTAACCCAAATACATTTTATTCATAAAATATGCATAACTATGTCAACATTTTCCCTTTTATATGTATGTATTTAAAAAAAAAAAAATCATTGTAAAGCACCTCGTATTTTTATTTTTCTAAAAATTCATGTAACTCAACCATTAA
Source organism: Acanthosepion lycidas (assembly GCA_963932145.1). Lineage (NCBI taxonomy): Eukaryota > Metazoa > Mollusca > Cephalopoda > Sepiida > Sepiidae > Acanthosepion > Acanthosepion lycidas. The sequence continues at coordinate 75,137,160 of OZ010593.1, read as the reverse complement.
AATTGATGCTTTTGACTAATAACATCATTTAGGGCTCACTTGTGTGCCTTCAGCTGGTCATATGGGGGGACCTATTGTGTCACACAGTGTTTTACTACTATATTTTAATGTAATTATGATCTTTAGATTTAATTTATATTTTTCCATTTTCAGTCTTTATCACCCATACGAACAATACCCAAGAGTAATTTATTAGAAGTCAGAGTATCACAAGGGTAAGTTTATGGAAGCTATGTTTTGGTAAAGAATGGAATTTTTTAAAAATCTGACTCGGCCTATTTTCTGAAGTTTCTTCAGCATTCTCTTGACTTATATAGTGGCATTTTTTTCTTAAGATTTAAAATGAAGCTTCAGTTCTTTTTATTAGGTTGGTGCAAAAATAATTTCGTTTTCTCAAATAGTAACATATGTTAGAAAACGAAATTATTTATGCACCAACCTAATAGTTAATTGTTGGGCAAATTTTAAGCTAATTTGAAATGGCCAAATAAAATAAGCCTGTTAAACATTTCTTTTATACACAGAGAGAGAGAGAGAGACACACACACACACACACACACACACACACACACTGACTCCTTCTCTCTATATATACCTGTAACTGTTTGGTAATTTTTCAATTAAAGAAATTTATAATTTGTTTATAAGATAGTTTTTGTAGAAATATTAAATTGCTGAAAGGTTATTTGTACTTTGTAAAACTTAACCAAATTCTATTTTCTCCTAGTAATAATAATTAGCAATTTTTATAAGTTCAAAATGGACTTAAAATTCTTCTCATAGCTATTATTTTTATGATTATTTTACTTTTCAGAATCCATCCTGACAGAGACAATTTGTTTGAAGTACTTACATCCAAAAGAATATTCTATGTACAAGTAAGTAGATATATAAGGAAATAATTTAGTATCAGATTTTATTGTTATAAAATTGTGTTCAAGGACAAATCTATGAAAAGCTTTCAGCCTAACCCTCTTCCCAAAATCTGATCAAATATTGGAACAACTCAGCACTTATTCATATCTTTTTATTACATATTTACAGTTGAGCTAACAATCATTTGCAATGTTATTGTTTGTTTAAAAATTCAATTACACGAGCCCATTATTAAAGCAAATTGTACTGAAATTATTCAGTGCTTCACAATGTTTAATTGTCAAAAATTATTAGCATTGACTTATTAGCATAAGTTCGTTTTCTACATAAGATAAATTTCAGTTAAAGTGTTTTTCAATGATATAGAATTATATTTGATCTATTAAAAAATATGAAGATTACATGCACATGTAAATACTAATTCAGTGTTAAGATAAATTCAGTATATATTTTGTAATATGTATTATGTAAATTAGAAGTGAATGTAACTGTATGCAGGTATTATGCTTGCTGATGCATGTTTAAATTCTTTATATGTTTTTAATGTTAAATTGATGTGTAAAAACCTGTTCTCCTCGATATAATTTATGCAATACCTGGATCTTGTTAGAAATAATTTTCTCTTTTGAATCAAAGATCTCTTAAGATATTTTCACAATTTCAATTGTTCAACTATAAAAGATCTGATCAAAAAGTATTGGGAATGGTAACAGAACTAATGTATGCATAGAGAAGCCAATTGACACAGATTGACCTTGAATTCTATTGAACATATGCACTAAGTGATAATGTTCTTTCTTACTTCCATTGTTTATAGCAGTGCTTGGAAGGAAATGTGTAGAGTGTGATCATTTCACCATACCAAAAAGGTTTCATCAGTGACCATGGTAGAGAAAATTGAGCAGTGAATCTGCATCAAATTTTGCCAAAAGTTTTGTAATACCTGCAGAGTTGCAGAAAGTGTATGGAGAGGAAACACGAATGTACAATTGATTCAAATATTTCAAGATGGCTGACAAAATGGCAACAGTGATGCACGTTCTAAGAGACCTGCAACCAGCAAAACTGATGAAAACATTACAGGTGTGTGTACAGCTGTTTGGAAAGACCATCAAATCACCATGTGTCAGTTGTTAGAGCATGTGAACATTAGTTACTGTTCAGTTCAGTCTCACTGAAGATTTGAGTATGAATATGTCTGGAACAGTATTTTAGACAAGCACAACATTCCCCGAGTCCAACAACTACGATATTCCTCAGATATTGCCCCTTGCAAGTTTTTCCTCTTTCCAAAAATTAAATCCTATTGAAAGGAATAAAATTTCAAAACATCTAGGAAATCCTAGAGAATACAATAAGGCATTTGCTGGCTATCCCAAAATAGTTTTAGGAATGCTTCCATCAATGGAAATAACACTGGATAAAGTTTGTGTCTTCAGAAGGGGACTACTTCAAAGGAGATTAAATGCTGAACTGATATGTGTTTTAGTTTTCTTTTTATAGCATCAGTCTCACACTTTTTGATCAGATTTTATATTTTGATAATCTACTGGAAAAAGGCAACATGGGAAATTATCTCTGCTGTTTAATACACCAAAAAACATTTTCTGTAATTCATTGCAACATTACTTAAAGTAGTGTGTAAATTTGAATAAAATGCCTAAATTTTACATTGATGTGACCAAATGAATGTCAGAAAATCCTACACAATTCCATATATCTGAATGTTGTTGGATTTTTGTTTGTATATATTTTTGGCTGTATAAACAGGTAACTTTATCAGTTCTAGAGAAAAGATGCCATAAAAGCATACATGTTGTTAATTTTCTCTCCAGATCAACCTTTTCCATTGCCTAAGAAAATGCTATACTTTACTACTGTTGCTACAGATGCCATAAGTGATCTTATCTCTTTTTTTATACAACATGCTATTTGTATGTATTTACAGGCAGATTCTCCCACAGATATGCACAGCTGGATTGATGCTATTCGGAAACTCCTTCGGACAGTTAAATCTGAAGAGAGAAAGGTGAGTTAAATCCAGGATAAATTTATAAAATTTTCCCAGTATTTCATAGACTCATGATTATTGTCACTTGAATTTTTTTATTCTTTTCCATATTTTTTACCATTGCTCTTGATATTAAAGAAATTTTATATTTTTTTTTATTTTAGATATTTTAAAGATACAGAGGTTTTTTCTTCGCCATCTGAGAATATTTTGTTGTTTATTATATCACCTGGAGATGTTTAGAAAGTTTATTTATGGTAAAAAAGATCAGCAAAAGTATTATGAAAACTTGAGAACAACAAAACCAGATTATCTGCAAGACTTTGATTTAAATAACTATTGTCATATTTTTATCAATATTATAGTTTTAATATATTATAATTTAATGTAAGGTTGTTTTATTTTCATTAGATTTAAATACTTCTATTTATTTATGTATTTAAAGACTATAAATGAATATATATTAAAAAGGTTTACTAAACACAAAATTATTATATTCCAAGACCCAATCATACTTTAGATTTTTTCAGCTCACATTTTTAAGGACATTTGTTCTTTAGATGAAAGATTAATTTTTTTTTTACTTTAGATGTTTCAAATTGCTTTCTAAAAATGTTTTGTTTTTCATAATTATGTGTTTATTAAAAACATTTTAAGACTTGCCAGTTCAAATATATCAGATGAAATGATTAAAAATATTTAAAATGCAATTTAGTGTATAATATGCACTTTTTCTAGACTTAAGCCAAAAGCCAGTATGGTCTTTATACATGAGAACTAATTTTTTTTTCTGGCCACATGCATTGCCATATTTGGGACAGTACAAGTAAAAGTATATCTATGATCCAAACTAACTAATGTAGAACAAAGAATTTAAATCACTAAATACTGCTTTTGTTTCTAAACAAATTATTCACATAAATATTAAGCACATTTTAGTCTGTTTCACTGCTGTCTATATCAAAAGTAGATGTCATGACAATTTATGTTGACTGGTAAATTGTCTTCAAAGTCTGTAAGCAATTACTGTGCAATGCAAAAATGTCAATGAACTGATAAATCACATCACTTCATAAAGCACTGGTGCCACTCAACACTGGTCAAGTTGCTAGACATCTTTCCAATCTTCATTATTTCCAATGACTTAAGATGTATGTCAATTGTGCTAATTCCAGTACCAACCATTCTGTGTTCTTTCACCTGCACAAACTGCTCAGACTTTAGAAATTCTGTTGATTTCCTTCTGTCTACCTTTGACTTCAGCATAGACTGATTTGTGCATTCAGAACATTTGAAAGTGATAACCAGTATACACATGGATGTAATAATGTCAATGATTTTTTAATGCCACAATAGAGCCATTAGCCACAACATTGTTTCTCCTAGTGTGAACTTATTGTCACCAGAAACTTATTGCATTTCTCTGTGAATATGTCTCTACATTTAATCTTAAATACAAATTTTGTATTTTAAAACTTAATGTAAACTATAAAAATTCTTTCTTTTAATTGTTACAAATTCCATAAAAAGTTTAGCAAATGTTAAATTTAGGAAGTATATGTTATATTTTTTCCCCAGAATTTTCAATCCCAAAGTTTGGAGGTGTTTATTATACACAAATAATTACATTAATACAATAAAGCAAGTGGCTATCTTATCTCTTTCTAGTGTTGAAAAATTCAATTTTATTAATGTCCTTTTCACAATAACACCGCATGAATTATTACAAAACATCACTCAGAAAAATATTACTCCATGCATCATTGTATCATTGAAAATTAGATTAATGTAGCAAACTAAAATGTTGAAAGATTTTAAACGTATTTTGTCATTAGCAAATGATTGCCTCAGAATTAAAATTTATAATTTCTCTTTTACATTGTTTTTATATATATATTTTTTTTTTGCCAGTTCTGCAAACTTAATCATTTAGAAAAAGAATAATTCATTTAATTTTTTTTTTTAAGTTTGTTTGCTTCTGCATTTAATTTTTTTTGCTTACTGCTTGATGTTACAATGATTATTTCTTCATTTTTTTTTTTTTTTTTTTTTTTTTTTTTTCTTCTCCCCCCTTTTTCCTCCCTTTTCATCTATTTAGAAATCCTGGGAGCGAATGGCAAGTATACTCATTTCCATATGCAATAGTATCATCCTTGATTTTTACCTTATTTTCTCCTGCTAAAAATATCATCACCTCACAATTTGTGTTTTCACAATGAATTATTACCTTAGAGTAATTTGGTGTGCTTCTAAAAATTTTGCCCTGTTTGTAATATATATATAAATATAGTATTGTGTAATGTTCATTTTAGAGTTTGTTTTTTTTTAATTAGTACACTAAAGTTAGTTTTTCTACAATTTCTTATATACTTCTCATATTTACAATGATTTTATTGTCATATTAGGCTTTCTCTGCTTGTGTTATCTTTTAACTAAATGAATTTAGTAAGAAAAAATAAATACTTAATGGATGAAACATGAATATTTCAATTTAAACTAATTTCAATGGATTTACTGGATAGTTGACTGAAAAAATGTAACTAAAATTAGAGATTGGGCTCTAAAACTTATAAACAGAAATTACACTTTCAGTATAGCTCTATGAGAAGGTACTGGAAAATTCTCAGGTTAGCTCACCTCCTAAAAATATTATTTTAATGACCAAATATGATTTTTTTTTTTTTTTTTTTTTTTTTTTTTTAATGGTGCGCCAAGCGTGTTAAACTATTGGATGACTGTTGAATAGCATGTAAATTTCATGGGTCTTGGTCATTCCTTTTGATTGGTCTGAGAACTTTTCAGAACCTCTTAGTAGTTGCTCCAAGACATTTTCACTTTTGATAAATTTCTGTAATATTCAATATACCAAAGCATTACCAAATTAAATAACCTTTGTGATTATACATTTCATGATACATATCCTAAACACTTACCTCCTGAATATTTCACATATAAGGAGTAAAATATTATCATGAAATAATTACTCCACCCCAGCTTTTTTACCATTTTTGTTTTGAAATAAGAATTTAATGAAATATTTGCACTTCACTATACATTTTTATGAATTTTCTTCAAACATAAACTTTAAAAAAGAACATTATTCCCATATTTTTAGTGTATTTTTCTATTTTTTTCTTTTTCTGTATAATATATATATATATATATATATATATAAATTCCTTTTTATGATTTTTATCTTGTTAGATGTGTCTCTTCTTACTGATGTGATATCATCAAAAGATTGATATTATGAGTATGTATGTTATGATTGTTGCTAGTGCATGCATAGTTAACTACACAAATCCAGAAATACAACTTAGATGTCCCTTCCATTACAGGCATAAATTGTTCTGAAGTTTGAAATATTTTTTTTTAAACATTAATTTATTTTCAATAATATGGTATGTGCATTGTTACAAGTAACCTACAATGTAATGATTCTAAACCTTTCTGGATGGTACCCATGTTAGTAATATACTCTTTTACATAAAAATGAATATATATACACAATTGCATTTATCATTTTGAAATGTTAGCATTGACATCAAACAGCGTGTATTTCTCAAATTAAGAAATGTATCACTTAGGGAAAAGAAACAAAATTGTAAGTAAACTTGAACCTTTGAATTAATAGTATGATATTAAAGCAAATTTATCATAGATGATTTCTAATGGTACGTAGATCATGTTATTGTATTGCTTATTTGTTATCTCTCTTGTAGCACCAAGTTCTACAACTTTAGGTACTTGTCTGATAGTATCATGTATGCTAACTCCTTAATGTTCTGTGTCTTTATTATTGTGATTTCATTCCACCATGATTTTCCATACCGTGCATGATTTATTACACCAGATTTTGTTGACTCACCTCTGACTATGGTTTTCAGTGTTCTTCCAGCCTCTGTCCATAGAGAAGGGTAGTTTCATTTTTTTTATTTCCTGTCATAACTGCATGGATTGTTGTGCACACTTGGTTATATTTTTCTTCACTAGTAGTCCAATTAAAATTATTAAGCATCATTGAGTTAAGTCAGTACTTAGATGGGGTTCTGCTTGGGAACACTGTGTACTGTAAACATTCTCCTACAATCCAAAATATGTTTTGGCTTTAAATAGCCCACAAAGGGCTGATAAGCCATTAAAGAAAAACAAAAAAAAAATTCAATGATTCAACTGAAAAAGGTACACAGTTTGAGGTTCCTAAAAACCCTTTACTGTCATATAATCTACAGATTCTGAATCCTCTGAACTGTTATCTTCCACTCCTATACATACAAATGGCCCCCAAATGTAATTCTCAACCTTGAGTGGCCCCTGAGCCTTGTAAAGAGTGAGCCTCAATATATATATATATATATATATATATATATATATATATATATATATATATATATATATATTTATTTATTTTATTTATTTTTTATTTTTTTTCTTCTAAAGTTAGAGCAAGTGGTTGCTGCATTTGTTTATTTATCATTAAATCTTCTTTGCCAGGTAGTAGATTTTGATATTATAGAAACTTATAGATATTTGTTTATTTAAAATGTCTAATAGTCAAGTCAGTATCTGAGTTAACATTTATTACTTAGTATTGTTGTCATTCATACTTACAACACTGGGTACTATACTAATGTTGAATAGGTGGTAGAAATTTGTTTAGCCATCATCAGATGAATATTGATTTGCAGTATACTGATCTTAAATCCATTTTCAGTGCAATCTACTAATACATGAAAGAGAGCAATTTTGTCATTATTCTCCATAGTTCAATGTCTATATATTACCTGTATAAGTTTGTGATATTGCAATGTATAAATGTCTCACGTGATGATAAATAGATAGCATATCCATCTGCTTATCTAAGCAAAATTGTGAGCTATACTATCATAAATCCATATACTCTAAACTTTCTGTGTATCACTGTCGTGAAATCTTTTTTTTTTTTTTTATTTGACTTCAAGTATTGACCCTGTTTTTATTAATTTGCATTTATAGAAAAATTCTTACTTAAATATCAAAGTGTAACAACATAAATATTTAACCAATAATTACTTTTTCTTCTCTTTAGTAAAAATTTATAAGATTTTTGTCTGGATTTGATGCAGAATGTCATGTTTTATTGCTTATATGTAATTGCACTTTAATAATTAGAATATATCATATTTCCATTAATATGAAAGTATATTGTGCATTTTATAAATGTTTTTAAAAAGCAAAAGACTTGATTTTTTTTTTTTTTTTTTTTTTTTTACCAGAGATCCAAAGATATTTTTAATGAAAATACTGTTCATTTGTGTTTTTATAACACAGCGTTTCATATTAAAGTACAAATTTGATTATTATCAGAACATAAGAAAATGCGTTTATAGATATCTTTGGAAATTAATTTTTATAAAGTGTTCTGTAAAACCTTGCTACAATATACTTTAAATAAGCTCGCATTTTTGTTATCACATACAAACACACACAAATTTTGTCAAATGGAATTTGAGTGTTCTTCATTATTAATATTAGATATAAAATAAATGTATTTAAAATTTTTGATACGAGGAATTATTATTGTATACTCTGCTATTCAGATTAGCATGCTCATTTGGGTGTTATACTCACAACATTCAGCCATTGTACTCTTTAGCTTTTTTCCGGTGTCTGATATAATTAATATATTTTTTATTCCATCTACAAAGATAGATTGTTCCCAGTCAGTTTTTCCACGCTTAGAAGATATTTCATATTGGTCAATTACGCCATTGGGTTTTCCAAGAGACACATGATCAACTGGATTAAATTGTTGGTTCTTTAGCAATTGTGAGTAAATTGTTTGAGTCTGTTAGTGCTGAAAAGTTACATACTCTGGTTCAATGGAAAAAGATGGCCAGTAATGCAAACATGAATAAACTGAGTATTAACTAATATGAAATGACCGCTAGACATGGAAAGTAGAATAAGAGCAATCTGAATAAAGAGTTTGGTTCAAAATAACACACTTGAAGAAGGCTGGAAAGAACAACAGCCAAAACATAACAAGTAAAATGAGTATTCAGGACCAAAAAGCAATGCATACATATAATGATAAATGTACTGAACTTATTTGGAAACCTTTCATCCCATAATTGGTAAAAAAAAAATCGTTATATTTGATTATACAATTTTTGTAATAATATTTGTATCTTGTGTATGACGAACTGAAAAACTCACTTTTTAAATTGTAAAAACAACACTTCATAAAAACAAATTACAAAATATTTTTCATGAAATTCATCATTCTATTTCATTACAGAATTGTTATTCTTCTGCTTTATTTATACATTTTTTATTTGGTAAAAGATCCATTTTTTTTGTGTTTGGATGATTTGTCATAGTCACATGTATCTTTGTATGTTGTCTTCAAGAGAACCCTCTCCTGTTCACTTATCAAGCATTTGTTGCTTCTCTCATAATTCCCCATGGTTTTCTTTGTGTTTATATTTGATGCCTGTATATAGGTTAATTTCCATTTGTAACAAAAATCGTCTCTTCTGCTTTTGTGATTCAGCATTCATAAGCAGTAATAACAAAAATACCAAGTGTTTGTTTGGAGTACCCAACATGCAAAGAAAAATATTGCTTAATCTATTTGTGGATGGTTATTAACAGAAGCGATATTTTATGTTCATTATACTTGTTAAATGTACTCAGTGACAAAAATGTGCATGTTTACAATTGATAGATGCATACATGTGATCTAACTTTTGAATAGAAATTCATATAACTAATTCACAAAATGTGCACAAATTGTTAGCTGTATTTTCAGCAAATGGAAATCAACTTTCATTCAGACACACAAAATATGACGTTTTATTACAGTATTATCAAAGATATGACAAAACATTATCAACATTTGCTTTTTTGAGAATTCAGATGATTACATACCTCACTTTTACCTGTATTACTTAAATTAATGTTAACTAAACACTCATTATTTTTCAGAAATACTGTTTCTGACAGTTACACTTTTTACATTTTTAAGTAATGTTCATTTTTAATGTTTTATTACTGCAAAAATGTTGGCAATTTTGAATTTTTATCAAAAAAAACAATTGCATTAAAACATTAGGTTGGTTAAAAATTTTGTTCACATTTTGTGTTTAAATTATGTATTTAATTTTAACTCTATTCAAAAAGATTACTGTTTATTGTATTGTGAGAGCCGTTATATCAAAATTAGTGTATTTATGTTAATTGATTTTAACATTGAAGAGGCTTATGGCTGTATCACATTGAAACATTGGTTCTTGTACAAAGTTAAGCAACAACAAACCTGGTCAGTACCAAATTGAGTGACCAGTTGGGAATACCAGGTGCTATAAGCTTGGATGTGCAGTAGTATAATGGATAACAGCTTGGAATTGTAAATTGGAGAGCTAAGTTCGAATTTGATTTTGGTTTGTTATATACATTTCTGTGCAAATACCCTTGGGAAAGGTATAAATTCACCTATTCTCTCTCTCTCTCTCTCCTCCCCCCCCCAAAGAGATATGATCAGTAAATCATTATTCAAAAAAAAAAATTCTTATAATCTATAAATATAATCTGGCTTTTTAAATAACATGCAAAAGTTTGATAACCTGTAAAAAAACAAATCAATCAATCTAACATTAAAGATGGGAGAAAAATAAACAACATTTTTATATGTTTATTATTATTCTAAGGAAGTTAACATTTTGACTCAAATGCAAAGAGATAAAATAAATAAATTGTGCTCTTTATGGAGAAGGTGCTATGAATGAGTGAATATACCAAAAGTAGCTTCCTATGTTTTTTCATTGAAATTTTCTCACTGAAAGATGCTCTGTGGTCGAGTAAACTTAAGTTGAAAAATCTACAGGAACATTATTATATAGTGATTTATTTAAGCCATTGTCCTTGGTGATTGTTGTTACATTTCAACCATTGTACCCACTAGTCTTTGTCAGATGTTGAATTCAGTAATATTCAGAACATTCCAAATTGAACCCTAAATTACACCAGCTGATTGTGGTCCTCTGGGACAATGGCTTAGTGCATGTAAGCATTGATTAAGTCTTGCAGTTAGCATGGTCATCATCAGTTCAGTTTCTGAATCAGGCAGGTAAATAAAGTGCAGAAGTAGCATTATGTGGATGAGTTAACAAAAGGACAAAATGAAATAATTAACTAATACAAGTTATCACCTAGTATGGACTGTAAATCCCCATGGATCCAATAGAGAGATGTTCAGTTCAAATCTGATTGATACAATAGATACCTGAAAAAGTCTGAAGGGTACAATGGATGAAAGTATGACTATAATAACAAGTGGATACTTTAAATTGTAAAATACAAAAAAAAAAAAGAAAAGTAAAATGAGCCATCACTATCAAAAACTGATCCTCATTAAAAGAAGTTGATGCTGTGACTGAAAGTGTATCCTCTACTATGAGCTCTTTCAAAAAAGTAAATGATTGATTCAAACAAGTACTGCTCCCAGTTAGACCAACAGATGGCAGTAATTGTGGGGAAAACATTTGTCTAGAATTAGTTGATCAGAAAAACATTAGGGTCTTTGTGGATCGGGCAAAAACTGTGATAACTTGGCTGAGAAATTTTTACTCATCCACTGTATTTAACAGGTTCCGCACTTTTAGATTACCAGTCTTTAAATAATTCTTTAAATAATTTTTCTTTTTTGATTCCATAGAAGATTGATAAGGTCATTTGATAAGATAGTTGTGGAAAGATGGAATTATGAATTTATCTAAAATATGGTAGGACAAAACAGTAAATATGTTGTTCAATAAAGTTAATATTAGCAATATAAAAAAAAGTTTTGTTCTTTTTTGTTTTAACTCGATCAACAGAACTTTTTATCTAACTCCAAATTTTAAATCTTTGCTAAATTTAGAATAAATTTTTAAAAATAGAAATGTTAAGATTTAATGTGAATGATCTGATTTTATGACTTTTTTTTTATCTGTAATATACTTACCACTATTTTCATTTTGAAAATTTTATCGATATACGCTAAAAAATTGTTGAAAAAAACCTTTTTGAAGATGAAGTAAAGAATTGCTGAGTAGATTATACAAAGAAAAATATTCTTTCATATCTTAAGATGTTTTTCAGGTTCATTGACCCTGAGTTAACTCCCTGTACCAACTAAAAATTCTTATTCATTTGTTAATTCTGTTTATATCTTTGATTTCTACTAACATTTTAAGTTTGTTTGCATTAACAGTTGACATCTCTATTTTTTTATTTAATGCAAATAAAGCTTCATGTTGCAATTAAATATCTTGAATTAATTTCATATAGAAAGATCAAATTCATAATATATATATTTATTTTTTATAGAAATTATCTAAATTTAAGATCAATAATAAATGGTAATTACTTCATATTTATTAAGCAAATTTTTTCTTAGCTATAATAGGAATTAAACAATTATATTCAAACAACAGTATTTGTTAGATGAATCTACTATCTTCTGATTTACATTCTAAGTTACGAATTGATAACTAACTTGTGGCTGAACAAAATATGTTTTCGAGATTATATTCATTGTAGTTGTTTCCAGATTATATTCAGTGAAATACAGTCAGATCTAATAAACCCTGACTCTGTAAGCATAATATTTTTGCTACTGATTCACCTTTGTAGAATTGTTTATTATGATTTGGTTTCTTTCATTTCAAAGTTCAGTCTGACAATAACTATTCATTTATCATGATAATAGTTGTTTTATCTCACTGCCTGCTCATACTGTTCATCATAATACTGTCTGTTATAATATGTAAATTTATAAGTCACATGAGTTCACATTTCTTATAAATAGTAACAGGATCAAATCCAGTGGCCATCAATTGACCTAAAACAGTGCTGTCAAAAGTTTGTAAAAGATCTTTTTATTTTGTAGTTGTACTTGACAAGTAGTTGAGTGAAACTTAAATTTTATTTCAAGTCTCTATCAGATTATCTAACTTCTAACACTGTCACTAAATGATAATGGCACATGTAACTTCCTTCTAGTTGTGGTTAGCATTTATAATATTTATCTATGTAAAATACTCTCTTTATTGTACATACAGAAACCATGCATTTATTTTTACTGATATCATTTTTTTAATATATCTATCTTTGTTTATATGCCTAAAGACAATGTTTTTTTGTTTTTGTTTTTTCATTTTTTTTTTTTTTTTTTTTTTAAATCAGAATCACCCCAAGCAAGGCAGTAATGCCACTAAAATACAAGGGGTTGAAGGGTGTGGAAGAATTAACAGAAACATTGATGATGAGCAAAAAGAGAAGATAGTAATCAGGTGGACAGTAGATGGTGATTGACATTGCATTTAAATTTTTGCAGATTAAAGTTGGCTAGAGCAGAAGGGAGTTCCACAAGCAAGAAGTGTGAGAGAAGAAACTGTTAGCATAGAATTTTTCAGTTACATCTAGCCAGCTCAACTGTAAATTGATGAGACCTTGATGCCAGTATAGTGCTGTGCTTAAATCTGAAAATTGTAGATACCATAGTGAAGAGCTCATCCAAACAATTACCATGAAAGTATTTATAGAAAAGGCATAGAGAGGAAACATTACAGCAGTGGGAAAATGACTGGAGCTAATCTGTCAGATCAGGACCAATAATATTGCAGATTTTTCTTTGGATCTTATGGAGCTCAAGGTAAATAGCAGGGGCACCAGACTATGTAGTATCAGTATTCTAAGCATGGGTAAATGGTAGACATAGATATGTAATATAGATTCTGGAAAGAAAAATTGTCTGGCTCAACCGACTTTTTTAGTGGCTGACCTAGTAATGGATTCAATAGAGTCTTTCCACTTCTTATCAGCATATAATATGACCGCTAGAAGATGCAATGAGTCACTTTCCTGGAGGATAGCATCAGTCATGCTGATGGAAGGCAGCAAGTGGTCTCAGTTGATTAATGGAGAGAAGTTTAGTTTTGGAGTCATTAAAATTAACAAGCTACCTTTTGCCCCAGTTAACTACAGATTTGAGGTTGTGTACAATTCAGTATACAAGCCCAAATAAAAGCTAGAATTTCAAATGCTGATTTTCAAATGCAGGCTCTTCCCACTCAAAGGAATTATGACAAAATCTTCACCACCACCATGCTGTACAAAGTTTAGTAAATAAATCCTTTTCTTCACTAATATCCAATATTTAACATACGGTATGAAATAAGTACTTTTGTGTCTTGTATATTCATAGAACATTGGGAATTACAATTAAGTCATTCTCATCTGTGTAACTAATTTTCATATCAAATTAAAACAAAAAAAAAAACATTTCTGATTTTCTTATTACATACAAGTATTTCTGTTAAACTTTGTATAACTTCTGTACTTAAGTTTTCAGCATTTATTGTTTATATTTTCAATTTTGTTATTTCAGTCTATGCAAGATGGTGGCAACAAGAACTTAAACTATGAAGTTGAACTTGTCTATCCCAAAGGCCAATGGGTATGAACTGTCTGTCCTCCATGATGTAGCTGTTGCATGAGCCTGTGGCTGCCATCATAACTGAACAATTGTTGATTGTACTACTACTACTACTACCACTACCACCACCACCACTACTACTACTGCTGCTATTCTCTCTTACTTTTGTCACTGTCATTGTGTCATCAGTCATATTGACCATGAACTGTCCAGTTATTTTTTAGCACACTATGCATGAACTACAGTCACTGCCAAATTATCAATCCCATTTAGTATTTGCTTTTTCTTCCAACCTATATTTTACTTTCTCTTATATATCTGCTGACTATGAACGTTTTTGCTTGCCTATCCCAGCATGTTTTAAGATTTCTCTTCTACACACAACTTGCTATTTGATTTTAAACTAAGCATCAATCCTGCTAAAGCAAAATTTATGTTCTAACAACCCAGCTGCTTTTCAAAGTTCTTATATACAAAGCATTATATCTTGTCAGAAAAATTTTCAATTCTGAAATTATAAAATATGTGCACACTTAAGAGACATTGTAAGTTAAATAACTTAACATTCTGTATTAGGACTATATTTAAAGCTGTTATAAATCTCTTTTTCCAAAGGAACAAAAACATTTTTTTAGACAAATGCTAAAAGTTTCCAAAATACTTTAAACACATCCCTGTCCCAAGCAAATACTTTATCCTTATGTTGCTACTTACCAAATTACATGTACTCTTACTACTACTACCCATTTCATTATCAGCATTATTATTGCTACTACTTTTACTAGTTTTTGTTTACTACTCCTCATTACCAGCATGCTGCCTATTGTTAATGTGTTGTTTTGCGACTTCTCAGCTTGCACAGGATAATGTAGTAATTCTAAGGAATGTAACTAGTATTCATTGTGCATGACCATATCTATTAATACAATGATGCATAATTAAAAAAAAAAAAAAAAAATCACTTCCATGTTCTATATTTTCTATCAAATCATTATTTTAAAAAAAGGGTATTTTCTGCTTCATGAAATTATCTTATTCATGGTAAAGCAAATTATTATTTTGTGTGTTTGTGTTGCAATGAAATTATACATCTTGTAATATTTCTTAATTTATTAGAACTATAAAGTTTGATTTATAATAAAAATCTCAGTTAATTTGGATTTATGCATGTATAAATAACTTGCATAAACTCTGCTGTATTTCATGGAGAATACTTTCATAGCTATTTTTGAGTATCTATTATTTACATACATTAAAATTACCTTTTGTCAGTTATGTGTTAATTTCTAAATTATAGTATCTAAACAGATTTTTTATTTCATTGATGTAAATGAAGACATTTTCAGTCATTTAAACTAATGAATATAACACAGAATATTAATTGGTGATGTAAATTCTTTCATAAACTTTAGTAGAATATTTCATCAGTTAACTTAGTAACAATTTGTACTTGAAATATAACATGCTTATTTTATACTAAAAAAAATCTGGTTGAAGGCTAAAATGAATAAACTGCTTAAATTTCGCATCTACCCCTAAATTAAATTTTATTATGATAATTTTGGCTTCTGCATTGTCAAAATATTATTAATCAAGAATAATAAAGCTTATTCACCACAAATTTAAAATAGAAAAATACTTATACTCTAAAATATACTCTAGTTGTAAATATTTAACCTGTGGGGACTCTAGATTATGCTTAGTTTCATTAAAATTTCAATCCTCTCTATCTGTAAGGTCTTCAACTTGAAATGCAATTGATATTAATATTATTATTTTATGTATTCATAAGTAGCCTAAAACGTTAGTTGTTCATAATTATTGCACTTTTTTTTATCTGCAGATACATTTACCTGTGACATGTAAATTAAGAATTAGTGTATTGTGTTTTAAAATACTTGATATCAGTATTTTATCTCAGATGTCACATGTATATTAATATATCCAGAATTACTCAGTATAGTCTCTATTAACTGTCTTATTCACATAATACAAGTATTACCATTTAAACTTTTGAAGTATTTCATTGCTTTAAGTGTTTTTTAATGATTATATAATTTTAAGGGATAGAATGCTTGTTTTGCTAAGGTATATTTTTATAGAGAAAAGAATTTATATTTATACTATTTTGCTGTTTAAATAAAAATAAACCTGGTTTGCATAAAGAAAATATTGAATGCTAATTTTACCAAATAAATGCTTTAAAATTAAGTTTTTGTAATTTGGTATTTAGTCAATGTTAATTAAAATTGGTTAAATAAAAATTCAGTATTACAATATTTTTGCAGTATATTTGACATTATGTAATGGATGTAACAAACATTCAAATTTATTAACCATAGAAATTCTACTGATGAAGAAATTTTATGAATCTTTAATGTTAAGAGATTTTACTAAAATTATGTTAATGTTTTCAACTGATATAATAAACAATTTCTTCAAAATAAAAAAAACTCAGTTACAATACTATTATATGAAAACTATATTTAAAATTTATGGTTTATATTAGGAAAGGATGTGATGCTTTTTAAAAAAGATCTTTTTCTGCTTAAAGACAACATTGAAATGCACATACACAAATGTTTATATTCAATGCATAATAAACATTGGCTCTTATTATTTACTAAGTAGTATTTTTTTTGTTAAGCAAACAATCTCTTCAGTTCTATATGCATAACTGCTACACACTCTTCCATAAAATTATACACATTAAGATATTTTCTAATATTTGCATAGAATTGTACCATGGTCAAATCAATATTTTGAATCTTAATAGTCTTTTGTGTACATTTGTCTAATCATTTTCTCATGTCAATCTTAATTTAGTTTCCTTATTTTGTTTTTTTACAAATGGATGTATTCTTCCTTTTTCAATTTACAATATCAAATAAAAGTTTTTTTTAAAAACTTAAATTTTGTTTCTAAAATTGTCACTAATACAAAATACTAACATATATAGGACATTTTTAATATAATTGAAATAATATTTCTGTTTCTGACCAAATGTTTTAAAGTAGATTGTATTTCAAATCATGTTTGTCAGTTTTTGTCTGATATTTGTATTTTAAAGACAGTTCGTATATAGAGAAAATGTATTTTACATGATTTGTAAAAGATATTTTCTGATGCAATTTAGTTATTAAATAACCACAAATAATTATAAGATTGTGTAGCAACAAAATGATTTTGTTTTAGTAATTTTCCTTTTATAATTTGCTGGCCAGCCAGAGATAGAAATTTTTGTAGTTATATTCAGAAAATGTTACAACATATAGTCTGGAATAGTTTCTCTATAATTCAATTTTTACTCCTTGACATAAATTATTATTCTTGACCTCTCTATGTTTAAGTATGGTTTAAAAATGTATTTTTTTAAATTTTAATTATGAAGGAGTGTTTTGTGTTCAGAAAATCTCAATTACACAGCAACGCAATTGAGATATTCTCTACAAAGAACACTAAAAAATCATTTGAAAAATTAATCCTTAAATATTAAAAAGTTGTAATCATAATTTTTATTCAATGAATATTTGAAAAAGAGAAAGTAATAAAACAAATATAAAGTTTGTATTCTGAACATTTTTCTTTAATTTAAGCAAGGCCTACATTAGAATGACCCTTGCTTGAATATTTTAAAAACTCTAAATTAGAATAAGATGAAAGATAAATACAATATGAAGGAAGATTTCTGTATGTTTGTCTAAAAATTTGCTGAACCTTGATCTACTTGTTATTTGGGTGTTTACTATTTAATTAGATTACTTTTAGTCTTGATTTCATGATTATATATAGATATATATATATATATATATATATATATATATATATATATATATAGAGAGAGAGAGAGAGAGATTGATTATGGATAAGAATTTGACAAAATAATAGGATAAAGAACAAGTAGGAAATAGATCTTAATTTAACATTTCACTTTATGAAAGATTCGTCTCTGCTTTTTATAATTTTTATCATGATCTCTGACAAAGCTTAAAGTGAAACATGTTAGATTAAGATCTGTTTCCTATTTGTTCTTTATCCTCATATATATATATATATATGTGTGTGTGTGTGAGAGAGACAAGTATTCTAATAAATCTTCATGTAAAATCACAAGCCAGTTTTTCTAATATAGAAAATTAGTAGATACTTTAAAGGATTAGAATTATCAGCATATGATTAAAGTAAAATCTACACTAAGTTTTGCTATATATGATTTTGAAGAATTAATACTGTATAAACATTAATAAATCAGATTTTTGTTTACTATTCATTGTAGCACAAATTAAAGTAATAAAGATCTGTCCTATTTATTTATTGGTTTACTTGAAATGTGTTGATTTGTTTTAAGAGGACACATTTCAAGAACACAGTTTAAGCACCATACAGTATTCAAAGCTAAAAAAAGAAAAAAAAAAAAAAAGAAATATTCAGATTGCATGACTGTGCCTGCATTGCAAAGCATTTTTGAAAAAGCCTCAAAGCTCTTCCAAATAAAATAGGTTAATGAATTTTGTAAAAAAGCAATCAGGTAAGTGCTTACTAATGTTTTTATGTAATATTCATTTGTCTCTCAAAACTCAGCTAAATGCTTTAATTTGCATGTTTCTTGTAATACTTTGCTTACAGTGCTTGATATACTCACTGTTATAAACCTTGCCATCATTTTTTTTTTTTTTTTTTTTTTTTTTTTAACTTTTGGTTCTCATAGTAAATCTTTATCACATCTAAAAAATGAATCTGTGTGAAGGAAGAAAAGAAAGATAAATTTATAAACGGTGAATAATATTCTTTTCTGTAGAATCCATTTTTCTAAATGTTTCTCTGAGGCTTGTAAACAATACAATACTGCAGTTGATTCACCTCTGTTTTTGTAAATTTGTGCTGCATCTTTGAATGTTCCTTCAATTCATCAGTGTTCAAATTCTGAAATTTCCCAGAGCATTCTTTCACCTTGAGCTTAAAACCTTTTAATTTTGAAGACCATTTCTAACACATGCTTGCACTTACTGCATCATAAGCATCAGTGATTTGTTGCCTAGCTTCAACAGCAATTTTCTCAATCCAAATATGAGTAAGCAGTGTTGAATATACATTTTATATTTAGCAATGATTGTTATCAAAATCAGGTAAAATCATAACTTTTCTGCAAACATTCTTTTAAGGCATGTGCATTCATAAGCAATAAATTCTCAGATTAGACATACATATTTACTCAAAGTAAATATTAATAGTTTCAAAACTCTTAAATACATTCTACTTTTCCTAGTTGTAATATAAATGAAGTAGAATATTTAATACCTTTTAATAATCGTGTATCAGTTTTAAAGTGATAGCATGTTGATTTTATTATTTTGTTAGTTCAAAAAAAAAAATAACTGATATTCACTCATGCAGGTTTTGATGAATTTCTTTTGCTCCATGAAAAAGTATTAAACATAACTAGAATTGCAACAAAAATACATTTTACACAGGTTCATTTGCTATCCTAAATTGTAGTATGATTAAGATTTAAAACACAATATGAGTATGTCAATGGTTTCCTTAGTTATGTAGTCTAAAATTATATTCATGTGAAAATCAATACTCTGTGAATTGAATTTTGCCATGTTTCTTGTTACTTACTGAATGAAATATATAATTTATTCCATTGATACAAACTAAATTAATACAAAGAAATTTGACTTGATTTTTGTTTAATCTAAGAGAATTTGCAAGATGACAAAGTGGCCATAGATAGAATTTTGCTAAAAAGTAAAAGATTTAAATATAATTTATGCAAATACCATAAAACTAATTTTCAAATTTTTAATTTGATATTATTTGTACACTGAAAAAAATGAAGGCTATCTACTGATAGTTCAGTAGAATATACAATTGCAAATCAATTCATTATTTAAATCAATAATAATGAACCCACTTAATTAAAATGCTGAAATGATCAAATGAATGATAAAGATTATTCAAATAGACTTGTATTAAATAATTATGATTACTCAAATAAACTTAAGCTTGATACTGTAGATTTTTATCTGCAAAAAGGAATATATAACATTCTTAAAATTTCATTTATATCTCAAAGTTCTCTTTTTGTATAAATAAACAATATCTGTTTTTTCCTCTTGGTTATTTTCTTAAATGGGATTTAAACTGTTCCGCTCTCTTTTACCATTTTTCTTTCTCCAACTCATGATCCAGCCTTTGTTCCTATGTTTTAAGTTTGTCTTCTCTATGGTGTCTAATTGGTCAATTCATAAATCTTTTTGTTTCTTCACATACTTAAATTCTATTCACTGAATGTGTCTCTTGTGTCTGTCTGAAATGTGGTCTATATAAGTTTTTCATAACTGGGGGTAAGCAGTAAGAACTCCCAGTGCCTCATCTTTCTCACTCCATTGCTCATACCACCATGTGCCAACTGTTCCATGTTCTGATGATGTCAATCACAAATGGCACCTTTACCAGTTTCAGACGTTCACAGCATGCTGGTGTCGAGAGGAAAAACCAAAACAAGAACCACCAACATCACAACAACCACAAACAAATGAGCACAACTCGTCTGTTGACTCTACGGGTGGGTAAGTGTGTGGCAGATGTGGCGCATGTACTGCCCCACCCCTTGCCTTTTGTCAAACTGCTGCACTCCCACCAACACTGTTGCAGACACAGATATTTTTCCTTTTGGTTGTCCCAACAAACCTATCCTCAAATTATGGGCCTTTCTTTTTGTCCTCCCTGCTTAAACTGGCTTTTCTCTGAAGAGTTTTTCTTTCAATTGTGATTTAGATTTCCTGTTTATTAAAATTTAAAATTGTTTTTGCTTCTTGCTAAATTAAATTTCCAGACTGTCAAACTAAAACAAAAATTGTTTTACTATTCTTGAAGTTTTATTTAAAAAAAAAAAAAATTATATGAAAATATGTCCTTAGTTTTTAAGATCTTAGAGGCATGTTATAAAAATTTTATTTAAAAGAATTTATTGCACACACACACATATTGTAGAATATATAACAGATTCTAAAATCTTGCCATAAAATTATTTCTCTAAAATCAATGCAATTAATCAGTTTTTTAAAAGGTTTTCTATTACATGTACTGTGGCATGTCTCCTATCTGCATTTCCCAGCAATAAACTCCCAAAATAATTCAGTAGTTGTACTTAATGAACCCAAAGTACAATAGTGATGCTGGCAATTCAGTATGCCAAAGAGAATTCATGTTTTCTTTAAATGAAAAAGTAAAAGGCTCTTGTCTTAATAAAAATAATTTTACACTGAGATTAAGAAGAAATTTTATATCCACCACAACGCTTATTACAGTTTATTGTTATAATTATTCAATTTTATTTTAGTTGTGTTAAACTTTTATTGTACTTAATTTAAAAAATAAAATTTAATTAGGGAAAACACAAATGTAGGGTTTTGTCCTATCAAGTTTTTGAACATGTATCCCATGGATAAGGGTGGAATACTGTAAATATTGGGTTCTCCAGAAAGTTCATGCTGATTTTTAGTCATTCATGTTTCAACATCTTAGAACAGCTGAAATTTATCAACAGATATGTTTACATTTCTAATTAGAGCACACTTCAAACTATTTCTTCAGAAAGAAAGTTTAAAATTACTTAATTTGTGTCAATTTTGCATCCCCATGAAAATGTAAGATTATAAGGTGCATTTTAGACACTTGATGCTTTTTTTTTTTTTTTTTTTTTTTTTTTTTTATAACCATAAAGACAAAAAATGCCTTGCAAGTGACAAAAAAGATATGTGCTGTGCATGGTGAAAGTGCTTTAGCTGATAGTGAATTTCTTCTGTACAGTTCTAAGTTTTAGAGTTGGTGATTGTAGCCTTATTGATGATGAACACTCAGGCACCCCCCCCCCCCAAACCAACCAACCAACTACAGATGACAACCCACATTACACAACATGGGAATTGGCAGAAACAATAAATTTATCAAAATCCACCATCCATGAGCACTTAGTGAAACTTAGTTATTGAAATTGCTATATTTGGGTACCACAGGATTTGAGTGAAAATCTTAAATTGTATTTCATCTGTCATTTGCTGTATAAATCAATGAAAATGCACCCTTTTTTTAAAGCAAATTATGACGGGTGATGAGAAGTGTATTGTTTATAACAATGTCCAGCAAAAAAGATCCTGGGATAAATGACACAAGCCAACTTTAGCCACCTCAAAAGCAGGTTTTCACCCTAAGAAAGTCTTGTGCATCTGGTGCAATTGGAAAGGAATCCTGTACTATAAGGTTCTGCCAAGTAACCAGTCAATTGATTTGAAAAAGTACTGCTTGCAAGTGGACGAATTAAAGGCCGCAATATACGAAAAACGCCCAGAATAGGTGAACAGGAAAGTGTTGTTTTCCATCAGGGTAATGCCAGACCTCGTGTTTCTTTGGCAACCCAACAAAAATTGTTGCAACTTGGCTTGAGTGTGTTACACCACCTGCAATAGTCACCAAACATTGCTCCTTCAGATTTTCATTTATTTAGGTTCTTGCAAAATAATCTCAATGGTAAAGATTTTAATTCTTTGGAATGAGATAAAAAGCCACCTTGCTGAGTTCTTTGCTAAGAAACCACCAACATTCTGGGAAGATGGAATCTTTAAGTTGAAGGAAAAATGTAGAAAGGTTGTGCAACAAAATGGTTCATATTTAGTTGACTAAATAGTTAAGGGCATAATTTTGTTTTGTGTTTTAATTTCCCTTAAAAATCGTCATGAACTTTCCGGACAACCCAATAGATATTGAGTAGCTTGGAAATTCAAAAGAAGCAAAAGAAAAATGTCTGATTGACATGACAGTAGTGAATGTTTGCTTAAGTGAAGAAGCCTGAGGTTATTTTATATTTAGAGATAGCTAGTATTTCTAATTTCCTACATATTCCGGAAAGCCACTTTCTGTTTAAAGTAAAATCTTTTTTGTTTGATTGCATTCTCCTTTATTGGGGGAAATTTGAAAATGTTTACATAAAAGTTTGAAATTGTTTCAAATTATCTACTCTTGGTGAAAAATTAATGGTGTCAAATATTCCCACAGAAGCATACAGAGGTAAGGAAAGTAACTCTGCTATTGGTAGTAAATTTCTATGTGGTTACTTCCCTTAATTATTTCTATATCTATAATTGATGCGCCTTTACAATTTACACATTCTATGTCTGGGGAATTAAATGAAATTTAATAATTTTTTTTATATCATTCATATTTCACAGCAAATAAAGTTACTGATGTTTTTAAATTTTTAACAAAATTCAAATTTTTTCATTAGTATTTTTTAGTACTTCATTAAACGGTTTTTGTTTATTCTGTAAAATATTTTGACTTAGACTTAAAAGAGAGTTTAATTTAATCATAGATAATTATACATCAATGTAAAGAAATGAAAGTTCACTGCATTTTAATGACATAAATATATTAAAGAGATAAAATAATGAAATGCTGTTCTTTTTTGTTTTGTTTTTTTTACATCTTGATTATTTCAACATTCATTTCTACATGCACAGATTATGTAGAAAATAATGAGCAACTTGAATATTTTTTACTGTGTAGAAGTTTACTTTTCGTTTTGCATTTAACGAGTTTTATGTTTATGCAGAAGATTGTATATTTTCATTCTTTAAATGCCATAAAAAAGGAAACACTACTTTTGAAGTACTGATACTGAAACTATATTGTGACATTGATAAATAATCACTCAACTAGTCTGAACAAATGTGTAGAAACTCTGACTAAGATTTCTAACATAAAATATAAATCTAAGTTATACTTATCAATATATACTTATCAATATAAGTACTTGTCCAAGATTTTCAAAATCAACATTTAAAACTTTCAACATTTAAACTTTTTAAAAAATTGTTCATCTTATAAAATGCAGAAAAAAGTTGATTAGAAACTCATTAAGTTGAATTTGTTAATGAGACTCATTTTTCATCTTTAATGAAATGTAACTTTCATATGAAAACCTGAAATGTATGAACATTTTGTTCATGCTAAACTTGTCCTCTATTCTGCAAATACCTATGACTAAAATTGTTTTTTGTGTACATGTTACAATATGCCATGATTTAAAGTATTTCATCTTCAAACTAAGCTAATGAGTATAATTAATCCAGAATTTCAGTTTTTGATGTTATAGATTTTTGTATCAAGAAGACTGTTTAATTTAGAACTATTTAATAGGAATTGAACTGCTTTTCCTAGTAAATTCTCATGAAAATAATCTGATGTCAAAATAATCGTAATTCAATACACAAGGAATTCATACTTTATAATTAAAGGCATCAGATATATATTTTTTGAGTCTTAACATACTTATTATGCAGCAACAACAGTAATTGTGTCAACAACAAACTTCTATCATATTATTTATACATATATAAACCACATTTAAAGTAAAAGGTACCCTTGTGAAAATTGTTTTCTATAGCTTAAATAAGGAATTGAGGTGTTTTTCAGCAACAAATTTATATATACATAAAGTTTTTAAATGGCATAATTTATATGCAGTCAAAATTTTTATTTTTTAAATGCATATTTTTTTCTCATTCCTTAAAAGAAATATCTTACTGTCTGATTTGTACTCCTCAATTATACAGACAGTTGGTTGCTCAAGATTGCTAAAATCTTTGGAATCAGTATTTATATTATGACTTCTAACCATAAAATGCAAAAATTCTTACACATCAAGGAAGAAAATATGGTTCAGTTTTAGTTGAAGATTTTTTCATTCTGCACACTGTCCTTTCACTTTGTCTTTTTATTCATAACAAATAAGCCTTTGGCAATCCACTTTCATCATAGTTACTATTCAGGAAATTAAAATCTTTCACTTTGTGTGTGCATGCACATGTGCATTTTCTGACAGATTTAAAGCACATTATGTAAATAGCTGTACCATTTATAATTTTTTATATTCATTAATTCACAATTCATTTTATATGAAAAGTTAAAGTAAATTTACTTACCATCATACTTAAGTGTCAGACAAATGTTCCAATACTTAACTTTAATGTGCAATCATACTTAATAAACACTTCATATAAATAAAAAAGGCACCTGCTTCCTTTTTTAATTGTTGAGATTTCAGTTGTCTCCAGTAAGATGGCTAGCAAAAAGAAATAGTAAAATTCTTTTTATTATAATACAAAAATTTCAAATACTTCTGGCTTCTTTTTTGTAAAAATTTATTGGGGTTTCTTTTTCTTAACTAGAGACATCAGGAATCATAAAACTTGAGCATTTCTGCTAGTGCTGATAATGGGAAAATCTTTACTAGGTTCTCCAAAAGTGACTTTCTGCCAGACTTATTTTAATTTTTTATAATGTTTGTCTATGTTTGAAATGGCTTGGGTAAAGTAAGTTTACTCAAGATCAATACAGATCCTGAAAGGCATTTTATTCTTGGCAGTACTAGGCAATGTTATATATAAAGATGGCTCAATATGCCAATGGTGTAGTTATCAGCTGAATTTTGATCTAAACTTTTCATAGTAAAATGGGATCTGTGATTAATATTCACCATTAAACTAACATGCAATGACAAATTATGTTGAAAAATAATTTTTTTATAAAATATATTTTTTCATGATTAAAATGCAGACATTGATGCACTTGTCTCTGTGCATCCACACACACACACACATATATATATAGGGTTGGTGCAAAAATAATGTCGTTTTCTCACATATGTTACTATGTGAGAAAACGACATTATTTTTGCACCAACCTAATATAACAAATTGCAAAATTTTACTGAATATATGCACAGGTTGCAATATAAGGGGTGCATTAGTAGTACTCAGATTGCATGGTAACTACATGCTTCTACTTTTGTGTGCATGTGATTGAACAGATGGGGGATACTATACTGCAATTCATTAGTGTCTCTTGCACTTGTAGATACAATGCAATAAGAATTGTAGGTGAGCTAAATAAATGAGTTGGGTGTTTCATCCTGTACTCTACATGATCAGTGGTGGGGGGGGACAGGTTTGACAATCATGTCAACCAAGGAATTTGATACAGGAATGGAAGCAGAATGAGTTTATTCATGCTGCTGTTCATTGTTCCTACCACAAGCAACAAAGAATTGTAATTTATAGCACTTCATACCATAATGCTATAGGTTGGGCCTATGTGTCATGGGAGACAAATAGACACTGAAAGATGTTGCAAGTACAAACAATCCCCATTTGTATAAAGGCAGAACTTGTTCCCATCACTGAACTATAAATTAATTTGATCTCTAAGGTGACCACCTTGCAACATCATTGGAGACATGTACAATGGTGTTATGGAGTAAGTGGAAGTTTGGCTAGTTTTGCTTGCCCATAGACCTGCTGTGATTAAACAATTTCTAATAGTCTATGTTGACACTGCTACAACCACATTTGCTCTGATTTGTGCTTAGAAAGCTATGCAGTCTGATGAATTGTAAGGACAACAGTGGCAATCATCTGTACTATGTGGCCATCCAGAACCTGGTCTATTAATGTAGGATCATTTGATCACTGTTGCCAGTATCAAAGCATCACCAATTTGTTATGTCCAACACATATCAACTCTCCAAAATAGCCATCCAACCTCATAAAAGCTTTTAATCCAATTACTCTAATTAAACAAAAGGAGCTGTTTATCTGACATGACATACTAGACTTTTTTCCCCACACTGAATCTTATTGCGACATGAGTCACCACAGTAATGCACTTGTATAAATGTTACTATATAACAAGATGGCTTAAAACTCAGAATATCTACTCCTCTCCAACTTGCACATACAGTGTACAATGTATGAATTGCCTAAATTACGCAAAAATGAAAATAACACTGACATCTCATTTTAACAGATATGTTTGTGCAATTTTGGCAAATATATCTTGAAATATTAAAGAGTAAATTTATTCAATGTCATTGACTTCAACCATGGCCTCCAGATGATGTTGGAATCTCCTGCAACTCTCCTGGACAGTCTTCTTGTTTAGGTTGATGAATGCTGCCATAATCCTTGCTTTCAGTTCATCTTTGGTGTTACAAGGAGTTTTGTTGGTCTCCTGCTCAACTGTGCCCCACACATAATAATTAAGGTGGTTGCAGTCTGGGGAATTAGGTGGCTAGATGTAAGGGAGTGATGTGGTCACAGAAATTGTCTGGCAGCTATGATGGGGTTCTCCTACATGTGTGGCATGGTGCAAAGTCCTGTTGCCAGACATAGGGTCTTCCAGCAGCCACCCTCATGACCAAGAGCTGCACTATCTCCTCAGGGCACTTGATGTAGGCCTCCGTGTTGAGTCTGAGGCTCTGTGGGAAGATGAATAGGGGTATGATGTTGCCATCACTAATGATCACTCCAAACACCATGATGTTGACTGGATATATCATCCAACTCTTTCTAAATCCCCTGCACTGTCCCCAGATTGACAACACACTCTGAAATGATTGTATTGGAGCTTCTCGCACAAATGCCAAGCAGTACAGCATGCCATTTCCAAATTTCTGACAGAGTGAATTGCATTATGGTGCTCTTTTTTTCACAGATGGTACCAAACTCAATAAAATCAAAAACAAACAATGCACATGTGCAAAATTAAAAATATAAAATGGTGACAATTTACCCATCGTATCCTGTACTGATCCAGTTCAAAATCAGCATTGTCCTTCAGTGGGTTGCAGTTTTATTTTCCATCTGTTTATTTTGCTGTTTTATTCAAGAATGAAAAGGTATTCATTTCCCTATGTAAGAATTGTTTTTAATATATGAAATTCTATTTATACAAGATTTTCTACCTACCGTTATACCCTTATATAACCCACAAAGTTTTTATTTTGAGTAATATGCATCCAATCACAGATATCCAATAAAAGAAAATTTGTAAAATAAAATTAATTTTGTATTATTTTTTTCTATTAGGTAAAATATTGATTACTGATTAATTGAAGTCATAAATTGCTGGTTTTCAAATATTATGCACACAATGTTTACAATAAGAAGACAAGGTGAAAATTGTGTGCAAAGAGAATAATCAAAATGGACAACTATGACTGCTCACACCCAAGCAGATAACAGATATTGCTACCTTTAACATTTTTAGTTGTATCAATAGCATCACATATGAGACTTATGAATGGATCCAACAAGAATAGCACTGGATGATGTATTTGGATGAGTTAGATTACAATAACTATTTCTTGTTTGGTTTACTAAGAGTTTTCAATTAAACAGCTGAATGGTAAATTATTTCTGGAATGTTATATAAAAGCCACTCAGCAAAAAAAAAAAAAAAAAAATTCTCTTGTTTTATTTTATTTTATTTCTTTTACTCTGATAATCTATCCTCTGATATTCAAAAAGAAATTTATGCAAGATATTTTAGTATACACTTCATATTTTTATTACTTTTTCTTTTCTTTTTTTAATTCAGGGAGGAGCTACACCTGAAAGACAAGCCAAAGGCAGTAAAAATGCCACCAAAGTCCGTAAGAAAGTCTGGTTATTTTGGTAGCCATTGGCTGTACATATGCTTCAATTATCTGAGTCAAATGTGATGGGGGAAAATGGCATCAATACCAGCAACCCTTTTACTCAACCCCCAACAGTCAATCATAAAAAGGGGGTAAAAATTCAACTACAAAGAAGAAAAAGAAGAAACAAACAAAAAAAAACAAAAAACAAACAAAAACACACTTGTGCTCGTCAACTGCGTGTGGGGCTCATGAAATATTTCTTGTGGTATATAACTTATTCTTTCCCGGCTTCATATTAAGAAAAAGAAAAGGGAAAAAATAGATATTTAGGAAGAGATTCCTGTCTGTTGAAGTTTCTTCTTCTTATATTATTGAGTTTTTAATTTCTTCTATGGTTCCACTTGTTTATTTTTTTATATTCTAAGGAGCATATTCTTTCTTTCTGCTCTCTCTTTTACTCTCTCTCTCTCTCTCTTGCACACACAGTATTAACATCAAATTACGCATTTACAACATGCCATGTTTAAGGCTGTATTAATATTTGCTTATCAGATGAGTTACAGGCTCTTTTGTGAATGCTTATTTGATTATGAGCAAATGCTGTTACTCATTTTCTATTATTCATATTTATATCATTAATCCTTCAGAAATACATTTTATTTTAAAAAGAGTATACTTATTTGAGGGAAATGTGTTCTCTTTTAAAACATATATACAAAATTTGCTTTATGAAGTCCTTTTGGTTTCATGCAGAATGATATATAGCATGTTTACTCAAACATAAATATTATTTCATATCTTCAATGTTTTGAAATTAAGGATTTGCTGTGCTCTCAAGAATAGAATGTTATTGCAGAATGGTTATTGGTGGGTTAAGATCTAGTCATGAGTTCAAACTCTGTTGATGGTTACTTTATTTTACATTTGTTTAATATTAAAAATATAGAATAAGTTGTTTGAAAAAGATTTTGTGATTATCTTATATAAAAAAAACACATAAAAAGTTATTTCCTTATTATAGCTCTATACTAAATGGATTTTTTTATTTATAAATATGAAAAGATAATTTTGATGAATATATTCAGATATATGTGAAGATCCATATCCGCTTAGATTGAGACATATTTTAAGGTTTGCTTTGTACTTGATTTTAAAGTGTGAAAAATATTTATTTCATAATATCTTATATATAATACATGCTTTGAAAGTGTTCATTAAATAATATGCATTGAACAGAAGTCATACATTTGACTAAAATGCAAAAAAAACAAAACAATGGAATTTTGAATATTTTATGTACTTGGAAATACTGGCCCCTTAGCAATAATTGTCTGATGTTACCCAAAAGCAAAGACTCAACTACATTTTAAAACAAGCATTAAATCTGATCTTTGGAGTAGTTATTTTGTAATAATAATAATAATAATAATAATAACAACAACAAAATTTTTTTCTTTTCTTCTTGCTCTCACTATATCAATTTATATTACTTTCTGTTACTTTAATTCTATCTTGTTTTATTTACTGAATTATTTTTATCATTCCTTCCTTCTTATAAGAAACTTTCATCTAATTCCATAACCACCAATGTTTTCTATTATACATTTACATTTAATTTTCTTTTGTTGTTCTTTGTCCTGAAATTGGCTATTTTCATTTATTATTATTAATTCCAAATTTTTTCAAAATTTTCAAAATTGTTTTATTGCTTCTCTATCTTTATGTTCGGCTCTTCTATTCAAATAAAAGAGGAATGTCATGTTTAATTAGGTAATATTGTTAACTAGATAAGCAAAGTTAACAATTATCTGTCTACTTATAAAAACAATTCAAATTTCATAGGTTCTACAAATTAGTCTGCCTTCTGTTCCCTTGACAAACCTGAGCATTCATCCTGTCTCAACTGGTAATTGGGTCTCAATTTTCGGCAACCTCATCATTTAGATTTTGTTTAGTGACTCTCTCTTAAAGCAATACAAACTGTTCTCGTTTCTGGGCTTTTCTACAGCCCATGTATGTTTGTGCTTCTGAAAATGCTGGGATGTTTTCATCCAGTTTAATATCATTCATTAACATATGAGCCAATCGTTCAATTTAGGCACATCAAAATACTCATTAGCTTTAAAAAAAAAAATTTACAACTATTATCCAAGCTATTAGTTCCACAAAGCATTGTTATCTAACAGATGAGGGAATCTTCTTTTTCAGACAATAATCACTTTACAAATCGGTAAAGAAATAAATTCAGTCTATTTTTTTTATCCAGTTGAGACATTTGAACAATTTGCTAGTCAAACAATGACACTTTCAAATTATGATCATTTATAAAGGATAAAGAGTAGTTTAATGTTTTTAATCTTTAGCATAATGATATAAGAACACTTAAAGATAGGATGTAGAAAAATTATTTTATAAAAATGCTATAAGCAAAATACAAATTTAAAGCTGTAAAAAATCCTTTATTAGATACAGGTGGTTGTGAATTCCTAGATCAGACAGGAAAACAATTTTTTCTAGCTTAGCAACAACAAACAAGAACTGGCAAAATATTTAGTTGGAAGGAAAGTTTTCTTATTGTAGGATAACAAATTCATTTAGAAGCCATGAGAACATTCCAGCCAATCAAATAATATACAATAATCAACAGATAAAATATCACATATCAGTCAAAAAATAATAGAACCTCTGACAACGACCAGAGGATACTTGGTTGAAATGTTGTTGTATCTAACGTCTACAATTAAACATGAGAATAGTTTGACTAAACTGAATAACAATTCATCATCTTAAGTTTAATTCAGAAAAAAGTATCTTTTTTTTTTTTTTCTATAAACAATATATAGTTTTCTTTTATTATAGTAGATATAAACAGGAAAAATATGTTTACAAAATAAAAGGAAAGTTTGGATAAATCTTTAGTAGATCAATTTAAATAAGAATCCAAATTTCCTATAACTTGTTGGTATTTTCATTATGTAACAATCTATTTTAACCTGGTTATATTCTTATAATCTTTGCTATTTAATGAGCCCAGCAATAAATCCTCTCATTTTTAATTGTCAAAATACTTTACTACATGCAATATAATCTAAAAGAAAAAAGAATCTAATGGCTTCATCTGAGAGAAAATAATGAAGTGAAATAATAATCATTATAATTTCCAGTTAAACATGAAACAAAAATAAGCAGCCATCAATATGAGTTATAACTTAATTTCCTATTACAAAATACTAGAATGGCCAGTAGTAGTTGTCATGGAGACAGATGGATAAATTTAAAAAGAGTAGATATGTGTTGTAGAATGCAATTGTTTATACAAATATGTCAGTTAAAACACAATCTTTAAAAAAATATATTTTTCACAATATTAAAAAAAATAATTTTAGTACAAGGGGGCGCTGAAAAGTTCTCATGAAACATACATTCTAATCTGCATCTTCACTTTTCATTTCAGCACACTTGGCTTATTGTCTCTTAAGTTTAACCCTTAAAAATATTCTGATGTTTGTTCATTGAAATATTGATTTTAGAAAGTGAGTCAGCTAAGAACTTTTCAGCACCCTTTCATATATAAAGAAAATGATATTTTTAAGAAGGAAGCTTTTAAGATATTTTCTCAATAACTTTTTAAAGATATTTTTATTTCACTCTTTGAATTTTAAAATGCTTGAATTTAAGGAAAGAAATATTGCTTTGTTGTCCATCAATGTTTATATTAAGTCCACATTTTTCTTATTGTTGTAACTGTCTTTTAATATTGGAAAAGAAAGAAGAAAAAAAAAACAAAACTTCTCAAACAGCCTCTTTCTTTCTCACTGAACCCACCATTTGCTCAAGCAGTAATAGAATGATTATCCATTTTGTATCTATTCTTTGTTCTTATTTGTATGTTCTGTATTGTTTTGTTACTAAAGATCCATCATTTTTCATCCTTAAGACATGAAATGATATCATGTGATACCATCACATATCAAATGATATCATGTGATACCATCAATGATGATAAATAGTAGGTATCTATATTTAAAAGAAATAAAGTTCCCTATTTTTAATATTTTTACAACAACAGCACTCAATATTTTTTTCCTTACACTCTTCTTTATTTTCTCTCTTTTCTGTTCTTTATGCCTCTTCAGACATTTTATTAAACCTAATTAGATTTGCTTGATATTTTTTTTCCACTCACACTACAATAATCCAGACATTTTTCCTCTCAAAGCAATGTAACTGATTAAATCATGTAAAAAGAAAAGGACTTGCTCATTACTCATCTGTCACCTCTAAATACATCTCACATTTCTGCAAAATCTTACTTTCAATTAGGAAGGAAGAAGAGGAAATTTTTTGAAAGAAAAACAGGAATTGAAATGATAAAGGAAATAATTATTCAAATTCATTTCTATTATGAAATTTTAATCTGTGATATCCAGAGTGCTGTTCATTGTCCTCACTTTTTTTTTTTGCTTGCAGTTCACTTGTTTTATTAGAAGGTGGGTTTGCTTTTGAGTCTTGATAATTAAAAAACAAATTAGTATCTAACAATCTGTTAACATTCCTCTTTTTGATTTTGCTCAAAATTTTCACGTTTTATTTATTTATTTTTTTTTTTAAGCCAACAAAAATGACTGAGAAAACTCATTTACTGATTTTTGTAAGAAAAAGACAGGCAAAAATTCAAGTTTATAAGTCTTTCTTTTTGCTTGGTTCAGGAAATTAAAATTTTTATGCCATGAGTTAGCTGAGAAAGTCCACAAGCTTTAGATTTTTTTTGCTCTTATGTAAAATTATTCATTTTGATTTTGGGGAATGGGAGAAATCCTTTTTGAAATTGACAATTGGAAGGGAATAGGATTTAACAATTTTAACATTTGCAAGTCCAATGAATAATTGTGGAATTATTTAAAATAAAATGTTTAACATTAAAGATGATTATTTGGATATTATGGAGACTGAGTGCCAAAATTACCTTAGAAAAATTTTAAGGAATTGGGTGGAAGGGATTTGTGCTCATTTTTTGGAGCTGTTAGTAGTTGTAAAGTTTGCAGCTTCAGATTATTTGGTTCATTCAAAATGAAAATTCTCTCATTTCTCTAAATGTAAATTGTTAATTTAAAATAAAAAAAATGCATTTTTTTTACAGCAAAAATTGGGAATTCTTTGTAGAAGTATTCTTATGGAAATGCATTTTTGATTTTACAAAGCATTTTTTACAATTTGCAGCAACAAAAACACTAAAAGTAAGGAATTATTACTTTTCCTACTGACAAATAGTCTCTTACAAACCCACCTCTATTATTATAAAATTCAGATAAAAGACCCAATTTGTGATACAAAGTTCAGACTTGAGTTTTGATATTATTTCAGAAAAAATAAAAATATATTTCTACTTTCTTCTATTCTTTGCTTACAGGCTTAATAGCAGTGTGTGATATTTTTCATGTCTTGTCATATCTTGCCCCCTTTTCTACTGTTCCCACATTGTCACCTGTAAACCTTTACTTTCCTTGCACTGTTTTGTTTGTGTACACAGTCAGATGTGATATCGAGATACCCCGACTTTTGTCATTTTTATATAAAACTCCAACTCCTTCAATGACATCTTTCTTTAATGTGTGGTTTTAAACTGTTGCTTTGGGTCACTTCCTTCATTTATGTCCACTCACCACCCCCACTTCTTTCATCATCATGTAAAATCTGTTGGATTTTTTTTTTTTTTGTTCCTGTTATTTGTACAAGAACAGTTATTCTCGTAAAGTAATCCAACAAATCACTTTAACCTGCCATTAGCTATACTTAAAAAAAAACAAAAAAAACCACACGCTCCTTTTGTAATATTCTGCTTTCCAATCTCCCCCCACCCTGCTGCTGTCCCTCGTGATACACATCAAAATTGGCTGTTGAAACAATTTAAAAATGGAAGATTTTTTTTTATTAAACAATAGATAAACAGATATTGAAATCTGTAATAATAAAAAAAAAAGGCAAAGAAAAAGAAGTCTATTTATTTGATTTTTGGTCAGCCAATTCTTCTGCTTAAGTTCCTTGCTCTGCAGACTATTTTTGATCTAATCTGACTGGCATGATTGAGCAGACCCCAAAACTGGCCATAAGGGACAGGGTTTGTTTTTTTTCTCTCTCATGAAATCTGAATAAAATGAAAATCTAAATTTTAAAATTGCATCAATTTTTTGTTTTAATTGAAATTGTTTTCCTGTTTCACTCTCTTTAAAAAAAAAAAAAGGGGGTGGGTGGGTGGTTTCAGAGCCAAGGATTTTAGTGAAATCTTTGAAAGCCTTTCCCTGCTCATTTGAAATAAGTTTTTCTTAATTAGATTTTAATTTAAGTGCAACCAATTTAGGTACTTGAAACTTAAGTGTCAGCTTTTTCTTTCATAATTTATCAACCTGCAGGATGGTAAAGAAGTTGACATCCTATGATTCACCATTTGGAAAGAAATGTGCAAACAATTTATTTACTGCATTGTGTAAATGAAAAAATTTAAAGGATTTCTATTAAATTTAATACATTTGAGTTCCATAAACTCTTTAATCATCACCTTCATCAATGTTTTATTTGCTGTAGCTCTGTCAACAAATGAATATAGTAATTTAGATTTCTATTTCAAATCATTAATAAAAAAAATAAAAAAAGAAATGCCATCTTTAGAAATTAGTTCTATTCACTTTTATCCACTTAACACTAGTATTCTAAGCTGGAAAGTACTTATGCATTATTTCTATGCTTTGTACACGTCTCTACAAAAATGATTGATCTTATCTGGTTGTACTTTGAAAAGCCTTTTCCCTATGTCTTTTTGCTGTTATTTGCCTTCTTAGCACAGTGGCATTGCCTAATATTTTTCTTGCTTTACATCTTCAGAATTAACTTTGAAATATGTCATAATTACCAAAGTTGATGCATTAGCCTCTGTCAAAGTTATTAATTAATATAACTTTTTTTCTGCCTGGACCAGTAATTGCGGGGAATGTGAATTGTTCATTTGCTCACTCTTCTTCAACCATTGTGGCTTACTAGAAGTAAGATATTCTCTTTAGCAAAATGTCAACAAAAATAAGTGCAGGAAAGAATGTATTCATGCCTTTGTCAAGAGGATTAAAACTAATTGAACAGAAACAGCCTCAGTTCAACAACAAATGTTGCTTATGCTGATTTCTAGACTAATAAAATTATCTTGCATGCCTGTATTTGGGAATAATTATTCTGAGCCACAATTTCATCTAAGCAATATTAGTTAAAGACAAAATAAAATTGACTTTTATATATCCTATTATTTTCTGTTGAAAAGAGTATAAACCAAAGATGAATTAAAATTCTCATTTTAAATTTGCCAACAAATGATTTGCAATTATAAAAATTAGCTATTAACTGATTACAAGACTAAGGACATCTCAACAAAACACACTGCATTCTACATCTGAAGCAGTTGCAAATTGCTGATGTCAATTATTACTAGCGTGTTTGCTTCATTCACAGCTTATTTGAGAAATAGTTTTTCATATACATGTATATCCAGAGATAATTCTGATACGTCTTCATAATTCGTTAAGTGATTAATATAATCTTCCATTGTACAGTCATCACTACAGCAAGCAGTTTTCATTACAAAACTGACAGCTACAATGGTTCCATCTGAAAAGATGAAGAGAAACACTGTGAAAGACCTTGCAAAGAAGAAAAATAAAAACACATGAAATATCAAAACAAACAGATTTTTATAAACAAATAAATGCTCCCACAGGGATCCTTTATTATTATGTCAGATTCGAACAGGAACAGAAAAATACATTTTCTTTTGGAGTGACTACAATGGCTGTCATAATGAACTTTAATAAGTAACCATGGCAACAAGTCAGCTGACAAAAAAAAATAGCATTAATATGTATGATACATACATACATATTCTTTGCTTATTTATATTCATGCAGTAAACTTAAGTCAAAAAATAAAATTAAGCTGATATTTTAAGAGTATAAAAAAAAAAATAATTGCGTGTTTTTTGCATATGAACACAAAAAAAAATAATTGCGTGTTTTTTGCATATGAACACAAAAAAATTGCGTGTTTTTTGCATATGAACACAAACATGAATGAAAATAGCATTTTGCTTCTGCTTTTTCTTCAAGTTTATTTTTAATATTTGATAATTGAGTTTTTCAAAAAGCAATTAGTTTACTACCTGATGCGAAGGAAATGTGGTGAGTTACCTGTTAAGAATTGCAAGCCTCACTAACCCAGCACCAAAACCGAACTTAAAAATTCTACAACAGATTGTTGTCAACTAAGGACTGAATGGGGATAAATCCTTTCATCAAAACAAAAATATAAAAGTATACATTTAAGGTAACATTGCCAATTTTTAAATAAAAACATTCAGTTCTGATAATGAGAATTTGTCAGCTGTGTGTCACAATGATTCATTTGATGTTTAACAGGACACAGCAAATGGCGAAAATTGACAAACAATGAAGCAACCTTCCCCAACAATTGCTCTGTGGAAGGACAAGCCAGTTTGAAATCAGCCAAAGATTAAAAAAAAAAAAAAAAATATTTAAAGTCTTTCAAATGAATTTTTGTAGTTTCTAATTTAAATTTGTAGAAACAGAATTTGTTGAATTTTTTAAAAATTAAAAAAAAAATTGGTTTATAGGAAGCAACT
Source organism: Acanthosepion lycidas (assembly GCA_963932145.1). Classification (NCBI taxonomy): domain Eukaryota; kingdom Metazoa; phylum Mollusca; class Cephalopoda; order Sepiida; family Sepiidae; genus Acanthosepion; species Acanthosepion lycidas. The sequence goes on along the minus strand of OZ010593.1, from coordinate 75,099,650 downwards.
TCCAAGTTGCTTTTTTTTTTTTTTTCTTTTTTTAAAAAAAACTTTATTTTAGGTATTTTTTAATTTTTTTTAAATTTTTTTTTTTTAAAGCAATTTTCTTTTTTTTATTTTTATTTTTGCTTTCCATTTTGTTTTGATTTAGAAAGCTATCCGTCACAAAACTCAGACATTTGGGGAGTGACAAATTTATAACCACATTTTGAATAAATCTCCCTTTTCATCAATCTAAAATTTTTATATTTCTAATGGGAATGTATATATGAAAAAAAATATATAGGAATCTAGGTTTTTTTGTTTTGTTTTTTTTTTTTTTTTTTTTTTTTTTTAACTGATTGCAGACTTGCAGTTACAAAAATGTTTGGGAAAATCTCATTTTAAACAAACATGGATATTGCAGATTTTACAAGTATTAGACTGGGTACTAAGAACAAAAGCTTCCTTAGTCTGGTAAGCAATCAGACCTTTCAATTGCCTGCATGAGTCATAATTAATACTTAATACTTGAATCAAATCAGCAAGCACCATCAATAAATATTGTATATATAGTAAATTTGTCAAAGGGTCTCAATAGCAACCAATTTATAAATGGAAAAAATAAAATAGAAATACAATTACTTTGAATACAACTAAAAAAAATAATTTGATAAAAATATACAAAAAAAAAAAGCTTTTATTCTAAATGACTTAATTCACATCACTTACTATATTGTTTAAACTGAATTACTATTTAAAACTGTAAGAATTCAGTTTTTATGGTAGAGAAAGGAATTTGGTATTTAAGCTTGTCTGTCATATCCACACACAAATCAGAAAATTAACAATTTACTGAAAGCTTGCTTTGTGCAACTCACCAGATTCTATCAAGTCTGGAAGGCTTGTTCCAGGTTACACACATTTTGCCCTTGTTTTCATATTTGTCTTCTTCAATTTCTATCTACTCCATCCTCAATTTTTATCCGATGACTGTTACAGTATTAAAAGGCCTTGCACTGACACAGCAACTTTTCCAGTCACAGAAATAAATGAATAACAATTGAATCACAAAAACTTTATCTGATAATAATTTTCATTGAACACCAATCACCTTTAACATCAAGAAAGGGCATTGGTCATGTTTTTGGGAACTATCTAACATATTTTTAATAAGTATCAACAAAAATTGAAGGTTACCTAATCAACTTTGCATAACCTAAGAAAATTTAACAGATTAAATATTTACCAATCTGAGGGAATTTTTTGGTCAAAAGTGATTTACTGAAGGAGAAGGGAGGTCTTCTCAGGAAAAAATGCCATCATTCAATTAGGAAAAATTAGTTTTATAAAAGGATTTTTCTGACAGGTTAAAGAAGTTCTTATTTACTGCAAACATTTGAAGTAAAAAGAATTCGTATATTCTTTGTTTAATAATAATAAAATTAGTTTTTGAATTTATCCTTAGAGTTAGAAAAATATATTCTAACTGGTTTGCTATTTATATATTAAAAATATTAGAATTGTTATCTTTAAAGAATTTAAATAAAGAATAAATGTTCATATTAATTTCAAACATTTTCAACTGAAAACAAAAATAAAATAATTTCTGCAATTGGTGAATAGAGATATGTCCAAACTAATGAAGAGGGATCTATTGAGTTTCCAAAGAACTTAAAAAATAAAATTGATAATATATCTTCTGTCTTTTCTTTTTGATTAAGGAGATTGCGTGTGGATAGTTGACTGGAGTGAACTTTAAGGAATGTTGTTTAATATCACAAACCTTTGCATTCCAGATAAAATACCAAAACAAAATACATAAAAATAAAGAAAAATATATCACATTCCTTTGGGGGGGTGGATTTCTACCTTTTTTTTCAAATGTTCTATGATGGGCGAAAGTGGAATTGATATTGCTAGAAAAAAATACTTTTTTATAAACACAACCAATAGATTTCGGAAATTGAGCGTGGTCCACAACCAGTATGGCCTGAGTTATCACCCCTTGTCCAAAGAAGACAAAATCTTATCACAAGGGCAAGGAGGAAAAAATAATTTTAGCCAAGAGGATTTTTTTTTTTTTTTTTTTTTTTTTTATAACTTTCAAACATTGCAACTTTTACATGAGTAAGTTAACCATATTAAGGATTGGCAGCATGAAAGACTTGCCTAAGGCCTACATAGCTTAATAATTTGAACCAAAGCCAACCAAATGCAATCAGTGATATGTGATTATTTCAGATCATGTATTCTTATTTATTTGGGGCAAGTCATCAATATCACAGTCACTCTTCTCACCAATGTATGTTTAGGTGTTTTTGTGGGGGTGGGGAGAGGATTTACATTTAAGGAAATGGCACTATTGCAGCCAGTTTTTGATTTTGTTTTATTCAGTGTGTTTTCAGAGAACAAATGAATGTACTGAACTCACATGAAAGCTTCTACCTTTGTAGTAATTAAAATTTTGAAGGTTGGCTGTCATTATGAAATTAGATTTTCTGCTGACATAATTTGTGACAACAGTTTTCACCAACATTGCACCAAAGATATCCAAGGCTCTACTCCTGAACAATACCTGAAATTACTTGCTAGAAATAATATAAATCAGTGTCACCTGATGATGGCTGGTGAGCCTAGTAATTGAAAATTGATGAAATTTAAAGTCAAGGATAATAGACTGAAGAAACTCAGTCAGATGCCTTATTCCACAAATACTGAACCATACCAAGACTTGAGCTAAATCTGTTAATAAATCACAAGTTAAAGGAGTTGGAATCAATTTTGGATTTCCCTTATATGGAATACTTGGCCACAACAAAACAGATCTAATCACCCAAAATAGTTCATGTATAAAAAGCAAACAGATTTTGAATACTTTAGAGAATGAGTCAAACAAAAGTCAGAACCACTCAAATGTCAATAGAATTATTTATGATTATTAATATTTCAAGTTTTGGATATCAAATGGGATAAAAACGTAAACTATTTCCATGGCAAATTCAGAACACAAATCAATATTGAACCTTGTCTGAATACAGAACCATGAAAATATCAACTGAAATTTTCAAGATTTAATTATATTTTCTTCAAGTTCCTGGTATGAATTTATATGGAGGTGATATTTGTATAAAGTAGAATGCAAAGTTGTCATGGAAATATTCTGAAAATTCATTAACTGAAATTGATAGTTTAAAAATGTAGAATTTATAAAATATTCTTAATGTGATATTGAGTGAACATATATAATACTGGACATACATAAAATGACCCCAACATGAATAAATGTGCAATATTTCACATTGCACAAGATTCCCTTTAATTCCTTAGTTTTGTTTGTCCCAACAAGAGAACTACCAAATGACTGCAACAAATATGAATCCAAAAAGTTGCCCCCAAACAGTTTCATTTAATAAGTATGCAAAATCTTCAAAATTTGAAATTCATGAATTAAAATTTCAAAATAATTTTAATAACCAAAATAATATACAAAACTACTGACAATTCCCAAGCTAAACTCAAAATTAACACTAATGAATCTTAATTTTGCCAAGTTAAAGAAATATAGTTACCTTTTACTTAAGATAATTATTAAAAATAAAGAAAAAAATTACTATTATTTATTTCGAAACCTTTCAACTAATTTATTCTATTTTTGGTTTATATACACTTTAATTAAAAAAAAAATAAATTTAAAAAAAGTGATGGTCTGAATTCTCCTGTGTGAGAAATTAAGAAAAACAAAAAACACAAATACTAAACAAGGAGCAAGTGTAGTTACTCCTTAATATCTCCTGGGGTTTGTTTTCATTATGAAAATAGTGGAAGTATATGTTATATTAATCTAAAAATGCCAATTGAAAAAAAAAAAAAAATCCTATTATTATTGAACACTTAAGAAAAAACAAATTTTTAAATTTGATGCCATAGAAAAATCCATAGGTTTATAATTGTCTATGGAGGATTTGATAAGTAGCAGTTTCAGAAAACTATTTATTTTGGCAGCAATTTTGTAAATACACCAGATAATAGAAAACATAATAATTATGAAGAAAAAAATGTAATCAATAAAAATATAGATAGTGTATGAGATATTATTAAAAAAAAAATTACAATGTAAAAATTATCTAAAATACAAATTTTTTCTTCATTATTCCAGTGATTTGTTAACCTATAAGAGATTCTAACTTGTGACCACAAAATTTGTACTGCTTATTTTCTCCACAAATCATTCATTGAATTAGTTGAAGGATTTGAGTTTTAACAGATTTACCTCTATTTTATGCAAAATTTTCATGGATAATAATTATTCTTTAAACAGTTGAATTTGCATTAGAATTTGTTAAAAGTTAAATGATTTTCAAAACCTGGTCCCATATTGTAAATTTAACTTAAAAAAATTAAACAAATAAATAAAATTTAACTGCCTTAATGGTAAACGAGAATACAGTGGTAAATTTTCATGGTGAAATAAAAAAAAAATTAAAAAACTTAGAAATTGGCCTTTCCTCTTTCATTTGGCAAAACTTATGACAAGATCTTAAAAAAATACTTCTCCAAACAATTCTCAACATACACAGACCCTTATTCACTACAGTGTCTACCTAATGTTATTTATGTATTTTTAGTAACTATTCAACAATTAAGATTATGAATTGTTTTAAATAACTTAGATTTGCATTTGGTAACCAGGCACAAATATATTTTATGTTTAAATCCTAGAGTAAATTTTTATAAGTAATCTCTGTGAAAATTTAAAAAGAAAACAAAAGATAAATGAAATTATAATAAAAACAAAAAAAAAAAAAAACATATTGACTGTCATTTGCATGTTGGTCTCAAGTAGAATTTTTGCGCATTTGTTTGAAAAAATTCTGCAAGGAAAAGAGTGTGGGAAATATTGAGAGATGCTTCTGACCTGAAGAATGGAATTTGTGGTCACTAAATTCTCTGCAGACAAAAACAGAAGAAACAGGGTCTGACAGTTTAGTCACACTGGTAGAAACCTTCACTCTTGCATAAATTGATAACAGCAGAGTTTGTTGAATAGGTGGAATTCTTTTGTTTGGAATTGATAAGTTATTGGATCCTGTTTGCATCTTTATTTGGATTTTCATGTTCTTTGCAGATTTTTGTGGGATTTACTTCAACATTTTCTCTTTAAATAGTTTTGAATAGAGAAGTTGCAGAGAAACACAATGTATTTGTGAACAAATGTGTGGGTTTGTATAAACAATTGCTGGATTCATACAGAAAATTTAATGTGTGCTTCAATGACAATAAAGAATCTTAGTTTGAATTCAAAATATTCTTTCTGTATAAATGTTTGAAAAAGAATGTCAAGCACTGGGAAATAGAGACCTTTAAGTCTTTAATCCTAAATTATAATCACTGAGCTATACCCAAAAATACATAGGCTTTTATGACCACAGATAAGGATGTGTTTACCGTAAAATGAAATACAAAAATGGTTGTATATTTAGATAGTATACACACAAGGATAGCATCTGAGTGTTTGCAAAAATGAATTGTTTTTTTGTTTTGTTTTTTTTGTTGTTGTTGTCGTTTTTTTTTCTTTTTTCCTATTTGCAAATATGGAGATTTATGTAGGGATGCGAAGTGTGTATTTGTGTGTGTGCACACATCCCTCTGGGTGCATGTGTGTACATAAGATGAAGGACTGACAGAAAATTATAGGTAGCTGAATGATAAAATCTTTACTTCAAAGTTTATTATGAATCTTAGCATTATCAGTTATAAAATAAAAAAAAAAAAAATTGTTACAAGTTGTGTTACAGACATTTGGGAGTCAAGAGACCAAAGCTTATCACACTTTCTACTCAGATTTTTCCGTGTGTTTTTTTTTTTTTCTTTTTTAAAGAGTTTCTTTTTCTGGTTAGTTTTCTGTCTTTAGTATTATAGTTTTCTTTTATTGTTCTTTTCCATTGCTTGTGTAGTTCCTTTTTATTTATTTACTTTTTTTAAATTTTTTTATTTTTTACTAGCCCAGGGTTCAATTGCAGTGGCATTGGCAGCAATGTTCTCACCAATAATGGCATCTGCATCACTTCACTTTGTGCCAAGGTTTCAGGTCAATACCTTTGTGGTCTGGCAAATGACGATAGTGGCATTTCTCTCCAAATTGGCAGCCAGTTGTTCGCCAAAAGTAGCATTCATTACCATTTACAGGTCCTGACTGTTTGGGTAAGCTGCTTCGAATCCTGCAAGCAGAGCAAAAAAGAAAAACAGACTTCATTAATAACTTTGAAAAGTTAAAAGATTATAAATCAAAAAATAAAAATATATTTTTTAAACCAGTATTGAGACAAGATTAAAAAAAAAATATTCAAGTTTCCATGATAAACTTCACACATTTGTTTACTAAGCATCCAGATATGTATCATTCAACTGAAGAGTTTAGGAAAAAGCTCTTTAAATATTTTTTGTTGCAGTTTTTTTTTTTAAATTTCTTAGCTATATAAAGAGTATGTGGGTAAAAATTTGTAAAATATCTAATTTTAAAAGCTAAATTAGGAAGAAAGATTTTGAATCTGTGTTGCTTTTATTCATAAATATATACAATTAATTCTTTAACTTTTTAAATGACTTTGAACAAGCAAAATGACGTTGACAGCCAGTCCTTTTGTTAACTTAGAGAATGCAGATAAAGCATTCTTTCTGGAAACCAAGTTTTAAAATAAAGCAATGACTTCTAAAAGGTGCATTTTTCATACAAGAAAACAAATCAGCAACTGTAAAATACATAATTTTTATAAATTTATATAAATAATTGTAAGAGGCAGTGTGACAGATTAAAAAGGCTCATAAATTTGTGTGAAAAAAATTTTTTTAAAAATTGTGAAAATTAACAACAGAATAAATCTGCCATGGCAAAGTGACATGGCAATGCAAAAAAATGGAAAAAAGGTTTTAAATGAATTTCTGAAAAATACATTGATTCTAATTTATGAGCTTTCAACATAAAGCATCATTTGACTATTGTTTAACTGTTTACATTAGTAAGAATGACCATAACTTGTTTATTGATGCCTGATGATCTCTTCATGGTGAGGTTTTTTCGGGTTTTTTTTATGAATCAACAAACATTATTAGGACACATTGATTTTTTTTATAAATTTATGCACCAAAAGATGCCTGGAGTATGAAATGAAATAATTTTTCAATACCTTAAGGGTCCAGCTATACATTTTATTACAGAAAATAAGTTAAAATTAATAGATCATAATTCCCTAGGTTAAGTAGACATAATAAGAATCTGTTGTAGGGACGCAGAAGTTAGTTATCTCCCTTTTACAGGATGTATTTATTAATGTTCTAAGAGGACCTTGATAGTCAGAATACTTCAGCTGTTAAGGCCTTGAGGAAGACAGATGTAATAGTAACAGCAGTTCAGCAAACAAGAGATTGCTATGAATTCTAAATAAGAACATAAAAGATATCACCAAGGCTGGCAATGTTCCTCCTCAGAACATTACAAAAATAGGACCCTTGATTTATTTGTCTCTTCATAAACTACTTTTGTTCATGTTTTCAATTTCTCTGTAGGACAAATTTTTATAATTATATACATATATTTGTATTGCATTTTTGGTATGACATATTTGGATTTTCTAGTATTGTATATAAAATATTTTCAGGCATAACTCATTTTTGGAATTAATTTTTTTAGCTATTCTACTCCTTCCTCACATTGCATAAAGGTGTTAGTATATCTCAGATAAACTAATGCCTAATGTGGGCCGTGGAGATAAGATATTTCTTTTTCAAAGCACCCTATACTATTATGTAAATTCTTTATTGTAAAACCTTTATTAATAAGTACTTAATATTAGCAGTTAGTTACAGAGACAGTTAAAAGGTTATTTTTAGAAAGTCAACCTAAAATGAAAGGAAAAACAGTTGGTATGAGAAGGAAAGAAACATTATGTTTGAGAAAGGGAGAACACAAATAAAAAAGATTTTTAAAAATTGCAAAAGATTAGTGAAATAGAAAAAACAAGAAATGATATAAAAAAACTGTTACAAAAAGTTCAACAAGCAAACTCGAAAATCTGAAATGAAGATGGGCTGCTTCAACTCATAGTACCCAAGTATTTTCAAAATAAAATATTATCTCCTGAACTATTACAGGCCCCCAATTTCAAAAAAGATAAACTAAGTAAATAAGAACTGGCCAGCTACAGCTAATAATCTATACATTAATGAATTTGTGCTTCAAGGCATCCTTTGGGTACAATGGTTTTAGAACTAAATGCAAGGATCTGAAATATAAACATTTTATTTTTATTTTTATTCCATAATAACACATTTCTAAAAACTCAGAGTGACACTTCTTTTTCAGTAATGCTAACTTACAGCAGTATTGTGCTCAATTGAAGATTCCTCTTTCTCCACTAAACCATTAATAATATTTATTTTGTTTTACCAACCCATATCAGACTTGATCCTTTTCTCTTTACATACATTTCTGAGTTATATGAATGATAGTGTGTGTGTGTGTTTAAACAAAATTTAAAAAACAACATGAGTTAAAATAAATGAAACCTGCTTAACCAGTTACTAAGCAGTTTAAAATTGTTCAAGTAAATCACAAATTTACTAATTATTATTATTTTACTAATTATTTATGAATTTTAAAATACTAGTTTAACTTCTGACTTTAGACACTCTTAAATAACAATTTGATATACAAAGTGAGCTAATATACCTAAAAGGTTATTTAATTTTATATCTGTTAATGTATTATAATAGCCTAGGAAAAGACCAAAATATACATTTAAGAAATAAATTCAGAAATATGTGGTTTTATTAAAAAAAAAAAATTTTAACTTCTGAATCATCATCAGTTATATGCCATGTGTGATACACACATAGGTGATCATGTATCTTTTGATACATGACTGACGAAGCAGCAGAAGGAAAATTTCTGAATTCAAAACTATGTAACCCTGGCGAAGCACTTACTATGCTGGTAAAGAAAGGTTTGTTCACATTGACTCTTGTTTTTAATATGTAACACAAAATCTAATTATTCAAAAATATTGCTTTTTTAAAGCAACAAACCTCGCCTCAACTTCTGAATAATGACAAGGTATAATCTTTAGTCAAACAATAAAATGTTTGCATTATCAATAAAACCAGTAACTAATTTCTTAATTCTTTCTTCAAGATTTTTTTATATTACAGATTTTTATAAAGATAACTTAAAACAGATAAATATTTTGTGATAACATGACAATTTATAATGAATATATATATAAAATAACAATAAAAGAAACTAATCCACATCCAGATTACAAAATTTGACTAGTTTTTCTTTAGCCTACAAGAAAATTTTAAACTTTTATAAACATTTTAATGCAATTACAGTAGAAGGTTCTATAATAGGAACAAACCTGGCGATTTGGTCGAAATTCTTACAACCAAACTCAAAACCACAACTAAATCACCATGTTTTATAGAACTTGATTTAAGAAAGTTTATATTTTCTTTATAATGTTACTCATTGGATATAGGAAACTTTCTAACAGATTTTCCAAAGAATGTAATCAATGAATCTGTAAATACAAATTAAAATAGAATTGTATCAAAGATTAAGTGGAAAAAAAAAAAAAAAAAAGAACATTTTCATTATTATTCTAAATTATAGTTAACTGAATAATAACATGAAAAGAAATACTGAGTAAACCAGTTAATGTTCATCTGGGATATAAAATAACTGGGGACCAGTTCAAAGAAAGGAGAAATTTCAAAAATGAATATAAATTTCTTTGGTGTGTGTGTGTGTGTGTGTGTGTGTGTTAAATAACCCAAATTTTAACTGAAAGTTTATAGAATATAAATTATACATTACATTTATTTCAATTTTTTTATAGGATCTCAGGCAATTCTAATTATCCCAAAGAATATGTTTACAGTATTGGATTTCATAAATATAGCAAAATTTTTGTATCCAAGCAACTCAAATGTGATTTTCCACTTACTGTAATTGAAACTTACAAAAGAAAAAAACACTATATAATAAACTTATAAAATTATTAGTATTTTTGTTATATATTAATTTCCAGATCCAGGCACAAGTTCAAAAAGGTTTTAAAAGAAATAAAAGAACATAGTTCAGAAATAATTGTGAATATTTTTATTATTTTCATCATGTTGTAGAATTAGCATAGGAAAAAGAAGAGAGAAAGCTGTTATGAATGATTGAGTCACATACCTTCTTGTTTTTCCACTGAGAACTGAAAAGCATTATACCAAACTCGTAGAGCAGAGGCTAAATTTTGAAATGTTAGTCTAATTGAAGTCAGTACCCCATTTTTTTTCTTGAATAATTGTGCTTCCTTTTATACACTATTCATTTCTAATGTTTATCAACTTAAAACTCTCCTGTTCCTCACAAGAATTACATTAAAAATACAAGTACATGTTTTCACTTGTTAATAAAAAAGAAAAAGTATCATAGATAATAATGCATATATTTACCATGTTTATTGTCACATTAAATGCATGTTTTGTGATATCTTGCATATTTCCTGACACGAGTGCATCTATTCCACAATTTGAGATTAAAAGATTATTTTTCCCTATAGTCATGCTAATGTTTTTTTTTGTTTTTTTGCCAAATAACAATAAACAGCTCAGCATTGTTGTTATTTTAACTTGATTTGTAGAGCAGTTTTTGGAAAGAAAACAACTATGACACATGTCACTATGCAGAGTGTAAAAAAAAAAGTCAATGCCAAGGACACATTTTATAGTTTAGTAAATTTTATTAAGATAAAGCAATAGTAGCCTAACATAGCAATTTCTAACTCTAACAGACACATAAATGGTATTATGTAAGAGTTCAAATATCCAAGGTAGTTGTGAGCAAGTTAACTTTTCAGTTCAACATTAAAAAAGATAATTACATACAGATAATCAGAAAACATGTTATAAAAGAAAAATACAAGAAATTATATACAAAACCAAACTATATGAGTACATCTTTTCAAACCATTAAGATATTTTAACAGAAATATGCAAACCAGTTAATATGGGGCAGAGATTTAGAGAGGCTGTAAAAATAAATGATTAAGAAAATCATTTATTAAAAGTAATAGTGCATAAACATGTGCTTCAAAATTTTTCACTCAGATTTAATTACAAACATTTGGGTTCTTAAGAAATGGCAGGTTGCAATTTTGTTTAGGTGTGTGCATGCATGTTCACATTTTTCATCAATGCAAAATTGCCTTCTTTTTCATGCATCAAGAAAAAGGTTTAGATCAACATTTTATACAAATATCAAATCATAAGTGTTTCTCAAAAACCAATATCACATAGATAAATAAATCAGTGTTGCTGTTATTTACATTAGAGACAAGGTTCTAATATTTAATTTTTTCATTACAATCATGATAATGCAACTTTTTAACAAAGTCAAAAGGTAAAAGATGTTTAATATCAAAAATTATCTCTTATCTGTTATCAATACAATTCTATTTTCACTAATCTCTTCAAGAAGAGAAACAAAAAGTAGATTTTAAAAAGAAAGGACAGTTGAAAAAATAAAATAAGCAGTAGAAAGCCAATAATCAAAATCAATTACAACAACTAGTGTTCATCAATAAAGCTTTATTGATTTTTACATTCATTTTTTTACAGATATTGAATAAATTACTAAATTATTTAACAGTAAAACATACCAGGAATGCTAATACACTAACATTGTTATGTTATTCTCTTTTTAAGTTCACTATAACTTTTTCCAAATAATTACACTGACATGCTCAAAGTCATGGGTTAGGTGACTAGCAAAATATAGGAACCTCTCAAGCCTGGCAAAATGTATAAACTTAACATGGCATTGATTCCCCAAGTGGTCAGAATGTTATAACTTTTGGCATATAAGTATAATTTAATTAACAAAAACAAAATTTAAGATCTTAAGTTTAAAGAGGATGGCCAAATTTAATGAAAAATATATAGAAAGCATTTTAAGTTAATGAAAAAACTAAGCATTTTTCAAAAAAAAACAAATACTGATATATAAAAATAATGCAAGGGAGACAAATACAAGAGACATCCACTGAGAAATATTCAAAATATATTCTATTATTGTAGCATATTAAAAATAGCTCTAAAACAAATTATTTTCACTGATGTAAATGCATCAATACTCTACCATATAATGATATAACTGAAATCAAGTTATAAAGAAAAAAAAATAGCAGTTTTTCTTAATGTTTTTATAAACTTTAACATTGTTTAGAAACAAATATTAGAAAAGAAAACCTGTGGGAGTGTTGATAAATTCATGGTCAGACCAAGAAAGTCATTTCAAATGATATCCTGATATTTTGTCAGATTGGACAAATAGGTCAAGCTGAAAAATTTTAGCACCCACTCACATAATGTTTAATGTTTGAAGGCAATTCATTTGTATGCTTAAGAGAAAAACTAAACACACATGTATAAATTATAATTATTGTCACTCTCATAATTTAGTCTTTGTTATGAACTATAAAAATGCTTCCCCCACCCGCCCAATCTCTAAGTAAACTTACCAGAATTTCATACATAAACTTCTGGGAAGTCTCAAATATTTAATTTCATTAAAGCTTTCATAGGAAATTTAAGTATTTAGAAAATCGAGTAAACTTTTTCTGTTCATATTAGAGCAGACAATTTATTTGATTTAAATTAGAAAAGAACAACATTTAATAAATGATTTCTTACTTCAGAATCTGATAAAAGATAGAAGAAAAAAAAAAAAACTTACATTTTACAATTAGATGCTGATGATTTTCGTAATGTTACATTTCCTCCATTTACAATTGGATTATCAGGAAATTTTATTAAAAGCTTCTGACCACCACACTCAACACCCTGCAAAATAACAAATTATTATTTTTTTTTTTTATTGAGCTTCAATAAAAAAAAATAAAATAAGCCAACATCAAGTAATGATTATATTGGTTAAAAAAAAAAAAAAAAAAAAGTTATCTTGTCAAATCCACCAATTTAAATAACCAACATATCTTGCAGAATGTAAAACAGGTTTTTCGAGTTTTCATATAATTTCATAAAACTAGTTTTAAGAATATATATTTTTGCTGTTACAAGTCCAAAGAGATTTCTGGACTAATTTTTTGAAAAGAGTTATTAACAAATCTTGTTCAAAGCACTGATACATTAATAAATATCCAGAAAGATTTTTCTCTTTCCAATAACACCAGACCAATGAATCAAATCCTAACAGTTATTATTTTATTCTGAATAACTATTAGCATTTTTGTGTTTGATAGTAAACCATACTTAAAACACACTTGTTCCTTAGCTACCGATAATACTAGTACTGAACCAATATTAATCATGTTAAAATAAGAAAATATTTAAAATCTAATTTCTTTTCAAAGCAGATCCCATTAGATGTTAACCAAGATGATAAAGTTTTTATGTTAACACAACACTATAAGTAGTAATACAAACTGCATTTGTAGTTTTCAATAAGAGAGTAAATACTCACTTGTAAAGAATTCATTGCTTTGCCAGCTGATTCTTTACTTTTAAAATTGATAAAGGCACAGAACCTATTTGGTAAACAGCGCACACTGGTCACAGGTCCATGCCTATTTAGAAAGAGTTTTAACAATGAAATACAGATAAAAAAGTTGAAACTTTTTGGGTTTAAAGAAAATCAGAACAAAATGCAAAACCAAGATAATAATTTCCTGCATTGAAAATTAGTTCAAATGTCCAGTTTTTATAAAAAAAAAAATACTTTTCAAATCAAATATCACCAAAAAAGAAAGGTAAAGAAAGATAACAACAAAATAAGAAGGGTTCAACTGTCCTTATCACTAATCTGAATATAAAAGTTTATTTTTTAAATGGATACAAGAATCAACCAATTAAGGTAGTTTTGATTTGCACAGCTACAATGAACTTGCCAACAATTTTTAGCCAAAATATCCAAAAATATCAAGTGGTACATAAAAACTCAATAAACACTGAAATAAAGATTAATTCCAAATATTTGTTTGCAATAAACTAAATTTTTTATGATATTCAGTTTTCTTCTAAAAGGGTTCTTTTAATATATTTTTTTTTAATACTAGGAACGTCTGGTACTTTTGAGAACAGTTACAGGCAACTCACACGAAGATCAAAAAAATAATAAAGACCCCCCCCACCAAAAAAAATAATAAACAACTAATTATCAAGTTTCTATAAAATTTTCTGAATTTATGAAAATTTTGAGAGAAAAAAAATTGTGGAAATATGTTTTTTAAAAAGTCAATTAATCTACACTTTATTTTATGAATTCACTATAAAAATATCATTTGATAACTAAAAAAAAAAAAAAAAAAAAAAAAAAAAAAAAAAATCAGATTTTTATAAATGGAGAAATTAAATCAAGTGAAATTTTATGAAAAACTTAACTCTATGAAAGAAATCACTTAAAGGGAATTCAACAAGATTTTCAAACAGTCAAAACATTGAAACAGCAATAGGCTGAAGCTGACCCAAATGTGGAACATTAGAAGTCAAATTTGTAGCAGTGTGGAAGCAGCTTTGCACTCAAATGATAAAAGGAAAGAAAAAAAAAAAGTAAATTATTTTATTAAAAAAAAAAAAAAAATTCTCTTTTCCCTTTCCTTTCATGCTTTATATTTTAAAAAAACTATCTTCAAAACCATTTTAAACTTTCTCTTAAATTTGAATTTCAGGATTAATTACATTATTTCCCATAGGCTTTTAAAATTAATTAACACATTAAGTGTATTAGTTGGAATTTCTTACACAATATTTATAGAAAACACACCGAGTAGAAAGGGTAAAATAGTTTTTATCTAAGTTTCCAGACATTTTTATTCTTTCAAGTTAAAGATGATGGAAAAGATAGGCATCTGTGTCAATTTTGATGCCAAATATGATAGTGTGATGGAAAAGAAATCTCTTGTAAAAAGTTTGTTCATTATTGAAATATTATTAGGTTGGTGCAAAAATAATTTCGTTTTCTAACATATGTTACTATGTGAGAAAACGAAATTATTTTTGCACCAACCTAATATAAATATGGTGACAACGATGAGGACAATAGTCTAAATAATGTAAATAGTGTATCATTTCAAATCCTGTCTTTGCTCAAAAGCAAAATTATATTCGTTTTCATAAATTCATCAAAATATAAAAACTTGATATTCTAAAATTGCAAACTTGCATTTATAAATGATTTAAATACCTTGATCTCTTGATTTCGTATTTTTCCCAATAATGTATTAAAAAAATAAAATAAAATTTAAATGTCCTTGGTTTAATTAAATGCTCTTCAAGTTGTTAATTGCAAGTTATTAAACTTTGAAAAATTCAATTACTATTTGTACTTAACACAAAAAGTTATGGAGTGAAAACTTTTGAGTATATTCAGAATAGTAAAATGAAGTTAAAATTGTTTTATATCATATGAAGTTGTTTTGGTGTTTAAACAATAAAACCTAGTCTGGCTTGTAAAATGTTTGTAAAGCTAGATGTGTTCAAGCACTATATATGCAATTATAAGTGGTGCATGTTTGTTTTTTTTATTACCCAAGCTACTGTTAAATAAACAAAATATCTTATTCACTTCAATAACTTTCTTATATGGACTTGACAAAAAGATGATACAAATCAATGATTTATTATCATTTTTCCTTCTTTTTTTTATCATTCCAAGATTTCTCTTATCATCTTGCCATTGTATTCTAGTATTTTGGTATTGTTAGATGTAAGCAACAAACTCATAATCAATCATTTGCAACACTGATAGGCTAATTATCGCACTTCATTCAAAGCATCTTTGAATAAAACTTGTCATGTCCTTCCAAACCTTGAATAAAATATATTTTTCCATCGTTTATAATTTTAAATAATATAAAACATTTAGGACAATCTACTTACTTGGAAAACATCTGGTTTAATTTTTTCTCTGTAACTTCAGGCAACACATTACCTACCCATAAGGCTGTCAACCCTTCAGGGTTAGTGGGGCTACAAATACAAGAAAAAACATCAAAGTAAAATCATGGAAATTTCAATAAAAAGTGATAGGAAAAATTATCTGTTAGATGAAACAGTTTATTAAAAATTATTTTATAAGATTATATAAAATGTTTTGGATAAATAATCTAATCCATTATATAATTTTTTCAAAGTATAAAAACATTCTTGTAATGTTTTCTATCTTTATATATATATATATCAAGGTTTCAAATTTTTTCATTAATATAAAAATACAAATTATGAATATTACAATCAGGCACAGCAATTTGTATGCGAGTTAATATTTACAAAACTAAATCATCATGCACCAATTAAAATACTCACTCCATTTTTGAATCCATTGGAGAAGAGCTTGTATTATAAATTGTTCCTGGATGTGCATGTGTCATTGTATTATTCATACAGAATTCTTCGTCATCAGACTCTAACCCATCATTTAACGAGTTTTCTGCAGCTAAGAAAAACAAAGTTCAAAAATATTTTTAAAATTAAAAAGTATCAATCTCTTACTTCACTATTGCTACTTACAAAAGCACAGAAGACCAGGTACTTTTTACATAACTAATAGAACTCATCAGTTTTTATTAAAATTATTATATCTTGTCTAATTTCTCCACAAGGAAAAGCGTGGCTTATCCCAAAAGAGGTTAGGCAGTGTGAACTATCATGATTACAAAAGATAGACTCCTGTTTTTCCCCTAACAGAAATACAGCAGTATGTTTGAAGAAAACTAGTTTTATTCGAAACAACTAGAAAAAATAAGGTGTAAAAATCAATTCAGAAAATTAATTTTATGCAAGTGATGCTAGCATTGGATTTGTACTCAGAGAAACCCAGTAAAAACAAGTAATATTTGGACATTCAGGTTTCCTGACTGGACTTCATGAGCTGGGAGACACATGCCAGATGGTGTTTGTCTAAAGGTTTATGACTGAAAAATGGGGTTAAATTCTATATACTATTCAACAAATTTGGCACGTAGATAAATTAGAATATGTAATTCATTAAAATGTAGGTTTCAAAGGATACAAAACAGATTCCTATTGATTGATCCAAATGTGAATATTTGAGTTATATGATTTTACTGATCAGTGTGACTTAAATGCATTAATTTTCTTATTTAAATGACAGTGTAGCAACAGGTTGCAAATGGATCCCAGATGTATGCATTTGCAGTCTAATGTCACAGAGCCAAGCAACAGGAGATGTCAGTAGACACACACACTTTCTCTCTCTCTCGGGGATAGAGTGAAGATGCTAAATAAAAAAAAACAAAAAAACCTTCAAATTTGGATAGGGTCTGCTTGAAGTTGCAATTATTAAATTTCTTTTTTCCTTTCAACACATTTAGAATCCTGATGGAGAACATGTGGCAATAAGTCAAGATCTTCATGCCATCACAGTCACCTTTCCAACCAATTTTAATGAAAATTTAACTAACACTGAAGTCAAATGCAGATTTGCTGCTTCAACGTCTTTACATGAACTGACCAAGTGTCAAAACTATCCAACATTGGATTGAAGAGGTAAAAATATCCTTCAGGCCGACAATATGGTAGATATAACTGTTGAGTAAAAAGTGTTGCAATTACCTAATTGTTAGGAGTTCAATCTCTGGATCAGGTACTGAAATTCATATACTCTGATTCAGCAAGAATGAGCAAGACAGCATCACAGGAACAAAATAACAAGAACCAAATCATGGATATCCCCCCCCCCTACCAGCCAAAAAAATAGACACCTGGAGGTGGCCAGAGACTATAAGTTATTGTGTTTAACAAAGCTTCAGATTAACATTGTCCTAGGGAAGATAGAACATTCGTTTGGGATGATTGTTTTATTTTTTTTGGACAATAAAACATTTTTAAATTAAAATTCTATTATATCTATTCTAAAATCAACTAGTTCCTTAAAATAAAAAAAAAAACTAATCTCTCACCAATAGTGGTGGACTTTTAACAAATGGGACACATACACACAAATAAATAAAACAAGTGTTTCCCTTTAAACTGGTGAATGAAACTAAAATGAAAAATGGAATTTTGAATGACTTAAATTTAGATATTTGTATTTATCTTTAAATAGGAAAAACATTTGGAAAATTAAGAACATTTCCATGTAAGGTCATTGAAGGTGAGTTAAACAAAATGTTTAAATAAAAATAAAGCTATGATTTTTTATAAAAAAATTATTATAAAATTGAACTAATTTGTTTTGTATTAGTTCATTTTTTTAAGTTCAAATACTTTAGCTTTTTAAAGTTTTTGTTACAACCTGTACTACTTACATTAAAAACAAATTTCAAAATAATGGCTGCAAGGCACAGAGACCACTGTTTAAAGATTGAATGGATCAAAATTAATGTTTATTTCATAAATGATTTAATGATGTTTTTATATGCTACTAACAACTATAAATGATAAAGTTATATTAAAAAAACACAAATATGTGTAATTTTTAGGGAACAAAGATGTTTTTTTTTTTTTTACAACACCAGTGAAAAATGTTAGTGAGGAGCCCTGGTGTCGATAACAACTAAATCTGAGAATAGTTGTCATAATTCAGAGTAAAATGACATTTCCTAATCTCAAAAATCAAGCAGAAAATTTTCATATACAATTATCTACAAGACTGCATCAATGAATATGAATTTCGTAAAAGAATTAAGTGCAACAAAATAAAGTTTAATAACTTTTGCACTTACCAAAAATCTAAGCCAACAAAACTTTCAGATTGTTGGAAGATAGTGTTATGAATAAATATATAAACAATTCTTGTTCTTTCATATAAACTGGAAATATATATTTACAATACAAACTCATTATGATTACCATGTAATAACAGGAAAATCTAGAAAAACTCATTTTTCAACACCATTTATTAATAACAAGAAACAAAGAATGGTTCTGCTGTAATCAGTGATAAGTCTTTTTCAATGAAATAGAATAACACAGAATGAGAAGACAAACCCACAAAAATTGAACTACTACTATCTATGGTCTTTGCCTTAAAACATTTGACTTGTAGGATTGCAAAGCTGATGCATAAATTTCCTTTTAAGGCCCACTTGCTTTTTGCTAGTGATGGTTGATATTTTAGTCTTGTTTATAAAAATTGTTTTATGAAATCTGTTGGATATCATAAGAAAGAAGTATGTAAGTATATATTTTTTTTTTAAGTTGAGAAAAGGAGAAAATAATGTAAAATTTTATTGTATAAACAAACACTCACCAACACCAGCTAAAAGTGAATCTAATGCTGCTTGCACAGTTCCATGTTGATTTATTGCTGCTTCTGCTTGTGATTTCGTAAAGCCCATTTCCTGTTTGGAGAATTGAGAAATAACCATGGGTAGAGAATATGAGCAAAACTATCCAAAATCCAACAGTAGGCATCAAACTATCATATTTATACTTGGAGAAATAAATTAAGACAAAAGAATACAGTGAAAAGATTTATAATTATCTTGTATTAAATAAAAGCTGTAGGAAAAAAAAATCTTTTTACACAATCTACACATTTGAAAACAAGGAACGACAACACACTTATTCAAGTCAAAAGTCAAAGTAATTACACTGTCATATATGTGTAAATTGGGTAGAATGGGTAATGTGTTTCAAAGAACAAATTTGTTATTTGAAGAATATTATCTAAGCAATAATGGATAGCAATCATTACCAGAGAAACAAGAACGACATGGCTGTGTTAGCATTAAATAAGAAAGGAAAAGAGTAAAACTCACTGTTATTTGATAAGTTCGCACCCTCAGCAGTTCTTGTTTGGCATCTTCACAATTTTTATCTAAGCGCACTACTTGTAAGAAAGCTTGTTCAGCTGTAGAATATTGCTAAATCAAAAGAATTCAAAGAATATGTGAATCACACTAATAAAAACATTGAAACTTTTACATTAAAAATTAACAAAAATTATATATCAAAACAGATTGATTTACAGCTTACCAACACTTTTTGTGGTTTATTTAAAGCCAAAAACATTTAACTTTTTTTGAGAATAACAATGATTTTTTTTCCACATACAAGTTTTGCTATTTAATCTATAGCAAGGGCAAAAAAGATTAGGGGAAAAAATTTTTTTTTTTTTTTTTTAGTTTCTTGGTATACAATTTATCTTTAAACCTATTCATACTGACTCCTAGACAATATTAAAAGTTATATATCAATACGGATAGAGTTTGAAGTATTCTTGATACAAGATGCAGCTGAAAAGGCCTGACCTAGAAGTGCTTTAAAAAAATCTGATGTTTATTCATTTGGATAGATTTGGAAAGTGGGTCAGGTTGAAAAGTTTCCTGCACACCTCAATATATTAGTCATTAAAAAAATTGTGTATAGGACTACCTTTTGAGGTGCTAAGTTCTAAGAATATTTGGGCTTTTAAGTAATAGTCACTTAGCATTAGTATACCAGGAGTGAATGTTTGACAGAGTAATATGTAGTGAGAAAGTATTTTGGATCACTTATTGCAACTTGTTCCCTATTAATTCTGAAAAAATAACCCTAACATTTATCTGCATTATTTCTATTTTTCTTATGGTCTTTAATGCTCTAATTTTACCTCACAGACAAAACCAATCAAGTTTTGTAATTCCTTTAAAATTACAAATTATATTCTATTGACTAACACTCAGATTTTAATTCAAAATAAGTTACTATTTAAACAGTATTAAAACTATTCCAGGCATTGTACAGGTTTATTCAAAAAGAATGAACGAATTCCATAACACTGCTTCAGTTCTCAAGCATCATGATGGAAAGAGTCAGAGGAGTTTTCTAAGTTTTGAATGGCTGCGTTGTAGTCGTGTCATTTCTCCAACAACATTTAGTTGTTTGCTTACCCCCAGAATGGCAAGTCCTCAGCATAAGATGTTCTGCATTCTCGAGTTAACGAAAACAAATAAGGTTGTCACAGTGCAACATGATTTTTGAAGGCAATGCAACATGATTTTTGAAGGCAATTCAACATTAATCTGCCCATCTAAATTCAACAGTAATGTAAACAGTTTCAAGTGAGTGGGTGTCTGCATAAAGTAAAAAAAAACGTCCAGGACAAACACAAGTTTCAGAGGAACAAGTGGCGAGAATCTGTGTTACGTTTGAGGGGAGTCCACAACTTGAGCTAGCCATGAGCTTGTGATCCCTCAATCCACTACCTGGCATGTGCTAAGAAGAAATCTACATTTGAAAATTTACAGACTATTCATCATTCAGGCACTTACCAAGACTTTGCTCTTTGTACTTAGCCTACAAGAACCCAGACTTCACCATGTGCGATATTTTTCTTGTGGAGTTAAGTAAAAGATCACATTTATGTTCCACCGCTACCCACTAACCTTGATGACCTTAAACATCGAATAATAACAGCGTTTAACTCAGTGGATCATGATATGCTGATATGCACCTGGGAGGAATTCTCTTATTGTATTAATGTTGTCCATGCTCCAGGTGGTGGCCACATTGAACACTTGTAAGAAATAAAAGTTGATTGTGTTATAAAATAAAATAAGACATATCTCGGCTGACTTGCAGGCAAATAAACTAACATACTCAAGAGCGAGAGACGGATGTGAACGGGACAAGGCCCCGTCACAAAATGACAATTATTGTCGTTTACGCATAGGCCCAACGCACGAGTTCTGGTTGAAAAATAAAATAATATTCTAAAGTGTTCCTATTTCTCGGCCAATAAAAATGCTTCCCTCCTAATTATACTTGCGTCGTTTTTCGAGCCTGTTAAGCCATAAAAAACACCATAAAAGGTGTCACACGGGGAAGTACAAGTTCAGTCAACAGGAGGCCAGGGAAGAGATCTGTCACATTCAGTCTGGGCAGTCAGCAGGACGAGCGCCACGCCAACCAGTGAGAACTACAATGAGCGATCACCCCAGATCGGCAGCCGGCTTATGAACTATACCACAAGGTAGCTGTCCCAAACCCACACATTCCTATTGAAATAAGTCATGTAAATCTATTTCTGCTGTTGTCGTATTTCTTTCTTGCAACCATACGCTTGTCTATAACAATTGTGAGTAGAATACTTGTGATTTTGTTGGAATTTTCTATTGCTTTTCCTTATTAAAATATTGCATAATGAAATTGGTTCATACTTTTTGAATAACCCTGTATTATTACTTTTTCTAGAATTGACAATAAATATCAAATTCCTATTTCCAAGAGAAGCAACCCACATCAAATGAGACAAGACGCTGTGTAATTTGAAAAGAACTTGTCCTGAACTTACTCGAGCTGAAGTTATAGAAAAGAAAATCTGGGGTAGATTTTTAGTATCAAAATTTTGAAGCAGCCATTAAGATTCTAAGTAGATTTTCAATACTTCTGGATGACTGATCAGGTGGTTAGCTATAAGATAATTATTACTAACAGTAGGAACTCAGCACTGCTTTAAGTGGTTTGGTCAGGCTAGTATATTTACCACTATTTTCTGTTAGGGACTATGAGGAACTGCCAATATTCTGATTTGGTGTAGTGTGTCTTACAAGAAAACAACTAAAATCTTTATTTGAGAAATCTTACTTATTATAAAACGCAGAGTGTATGTTTATATATTGGATCGGATTTCCTACATTTTTCAACCGATTTCAACAAAACTTCACAGGACTGCGTAAAATTACCTTGCAGTGGTTCTGACAGCACCAAAAATTGGAAAAAAACAATTGTTTTTGCACAAAATCAATTTGAAAACACAATTCTGTTGCCAGAATGAAAGGAGGACAACTCATATCAAGTTATACTTATTATAAAACCCCTGTTGTTTGTGTGTGTGTGTTCGTTTATATATGGGATCGGATTTCCTACATTTTTCAACCGATTTCAACAAAAGTTTTTTTTTTTTTTTTTTTTTTTGGCAGGTAGTATTTCTTAATGTCTTGCACACTTTTTTCTTTATTTTTAAATTCAGAATGCATTAAAAATTCCATTTACAAGACAATTGTTTATAATAAAATTCTATTCAATCGGTAGACTCATAATGATTGAAAACAATGTTTTTGTTTGAGTTTGACCAATTCGTTAAAAAAAAAAAAAAAAAAAAATTAAGGCATGCATGTCCGTCAACCTTAAACCATAATCTTTGTTAATTTTATTTTTCAGTCTTTATGATGGTCGATACTTGATCTATCTCTTACTGTTACATCCCCGGGCAACGCCGGGCTCTACTGCTAGTTCTTTAATAAAAGAAATTGGTTATGAGGAATATATAATACTGTAGACTTGAAAATAAGGGAAATATCTGTATTAGAATACAGCTGGCATAGTACTATATATTTCATATCTATATCAAATATGAATGCACAAGTCAAACAAATTTCACTGCATAGTATTTTTTTTGAAAATGGATTATTGGCTAAAATTATAATATACTGAACTATATAAATGAATAAAAATGATCCTGATGATTTGATGCAAACAGAAATGGAAAAATGGATGAAAAAGACAAATGCCCTACCTTCTGTCCTGCTAATGCTCTGCCTTTCCTAAAATAACCTTTTGGCCAATTTGGTGATATTGATATTGATTTTTCAGCATCTTTTAAAGCTCTGAAAATAAAAAAATAAAAAAATAAAAGATGAGTTTTACATCCCAAAATACTATAAACATTAATTTAAATAAAAACAATAATTTCTTCAAGTTGACATTGCTACTTTTTCTTTAACTTTTGAAACAATTCAGCTACTGATATCTGTATAGTTCATGTATCATAAAAGTGTTACATTATTGATTGCCATAGTATTAGTAAACAATGATTCAACTGCAAATAAGTTTTTTCTTGTTGCTTCCTGTAAAATGGAAAAAAAGATAACTTATTTTTAAACTCACAGAAACAAAGCAACAACTTTTAAAGCAGAATGTTTCCAGAGTTTCTCAAAGGTTTTTGTATTTTATTTTTTGCTTAAGCTGACCTAACCTCCAAAATATTTGAACAATTGTTTCAAAACAAATCATTCATTATATGCAATATGGTATCTGTTATTGAGTCGAACATCACCTTTCCCCAATAAATTCTTACTATTTCAAAATTGTGGGAGAAGTGCAGTATAATTGATAACTGGTGTTTGGTAAGTATATGTATAATAGAATTCTAAGTATTTTTTCGTAAAGATTCACTATTTTTGTCTCAGATTCTGTAGATGCCCAGGGAATGTTATATTCAAAATGTAACATAAAAGATGAGAAACTAACCTGAAATTTAACATTATTCTATCAAATAATTACTTAATATTTTCTTACTTTTTTTTTTATAGTAAAAAAATAAATAAAAATCAATTTGTTAGAGAATTCTTAGGGTATATTTCTAACACCATGCAATAATAAAAAAGCAATAGTCTTTTTTATTATTTTAATAGTTTTCACAATAATCAAGAAGCATTATATATTCAAAAAGGAAAATAAGTCCTCAATATATCAAATCATTCTTTAACATTTAACAGCAACACCTGTCATATAATTAATGTGAAAATCTGTTACACTCCAATCAGCAAAACTCTTTGTGATAAAAACATGTTTATTGTATACAATTACATCTTTTAAAGATTCAATGTTATAAAGATTAAATATAATGCTTTTTTTTTTTATATATATATAGTCATTGCTTGAACAAGTCAAAGCAATGACTATATAAAATTGTTGTAGTTAATAAAAAGAGGTGGTCATTAGACTCTGTAAAACTTTTAATTTATTTTCTTTAACGAAGATAATATTTTCAAAGCCCAGAAAAATGTAATCATAAATAACAAAGAAAGCTCAATTATTTACCAGGAAAAAAATGAGAAGCAACATGTGCATAATGGGTAAAAAAAAACAAAAAAATAATAGAGATGACACATATGAGAGTAAAAGTAGGAAGTCTATGGAAGTGGGA
Source organism: Acanthosepion lycidas (assembly GCA_963932145.1). Lineage (NCBI taxonomy): Eukaryota > Metazoa > Mollusca > Cephalopoda > Sepiida > Sepiidae > Acanthosepion > Acanthosepion lycidas. The sequence continues at coordinate 75,074,737 of OZ010593.1, read as the reverse complement.
ATGGAATAAAAAGCAAGCAGTCAGCACTGCAGCATTGTTTTATTTGGAGAGTTTTCTGTGACATTGTGGCTACAGAAAAATTTGTACTGGTTTGATATTTTTTGTAAATTTTGTGTTTATTGTGTTTTAGTATCAGAGGCCATATTAAATGGGAATTTACTCTAAGATTTTTTTTTTTTTCTTCTCTTTTTTTTGTTCCTGATTAGTTTAATACAAATTATTTTGGCATAAATTATTGTGATATGTCAGGAAAGATTGCAATTAGCAGTAAAATGATAAAGCCATTTTATGACAGGGGACCTAGTAAGATGAATAACAAAACTGAAATTACAAAAGATTCCAGATATGGTGACTTTTATACAACTCTAAGAATAATGATGAATGACATTTTTAAAATATTTTAAGCTTTGAGGATTAATCATAGAAATAAGCACTTAACTTCTTAATATGCAACAAACGCTCATTTAAGGAGCAAATTCAATTGAAAATCAAAACAAAAAAAATAATGTAGTTACTTATCATATTGTTGTATTCTCTCATAGCAGTAAGACCGGTTTCCAAAAAAACTGAAAATATAAATAGGTGAAATATAAATAATGTTGAATTTGAAGCCAAAATTTATAAAATACAAGAAACATTTTTACTAAAAAATAAAAAATGTTATGATAGAAAAATGAAATTAACTGATTAGTTACAAAGCTCAGTCAGGTATAATGCCATAATTATGGGGCATTAGTGAGAATTGAACTCAAAACTAATGATCTGTATAATTTGTTTGCTAAGCATTACCAGACAGATTAACTGATAGATTTTTATTGACTTCATTAATTAAAAACTTAATTACTGAAATTAATGAAAGAAAAATTTTTTATTCAAGATCTTCACCATTTGTACTCGAGTATTTTTGTTAATAAGGTACTGGAACACAGAAACTGAATATTTATGAAAACTTCAAACAGAACTGAACATATAAGATAAAAAGCACAACATTTTTCAAAAGTTCATTTTTCAGCCATGAATTTATAAATTCATAAATCTGACAACAAATATTATAATAGTATTTTTTTCATTTTCTCATTTTCAGTGTAACCATGTATTGTATAGTGACATTTCAATCATATACAAGTATACATAAATAAATCTGCAGTTTCGTTATAAAAAAGCATTTATTTTATAGAATCTTCTTAATTCAGGGATCAACATAGAATGACATGTTTATATCAAAATTCAACTAATAACTATAGGTCAGGCAGTAGACTTATTGATTTAACCATATATGTCCATATTATTTTTTTTATTACAAAGATTTAAAACAATACAAGATAATTTTAACAATAAAAATGCAATTTGAAATTCAGTTATTATCTCAAGGTTTGAAAAAAAAACAAAAAAGAAAAAAAAAACAAACAATATCATGACACCTGTTATAAAAAGCAAAGTAGGGAATGTATTCACATACCGAAAATCAGTAGGATCAAGTCGTATTGCTTCGGTAAAAAGATCTATAGCTGCATTATAATGACCCACTTGTGCCATTTCATTACCACGAACTGAAAAAAATTGTAATAAGAAACAATTACATTAGTTAAATAGAATTTTAAACAAGCTTTTGATATTTTTCTTTTTTAATTATTTTTAATAATTTAAAATTGAATAGAACAGATTTATTTCCTTTAAGCAAAGAAACTAAATTATAAAAAAAAAAAAAAAAAAAAAAAAAAAAAAAAAAAAACATAGTGGTGGGAGGAAGGTTCATATTTCTAATTTTAATATTTTACATCCAAGTGCATAAAGTCTCTAATGAAATGATGGACACTATAATTACTGACACCTACTCCTAATATGGGTTGTGGGATGTTTGCACTATGTAAGTTGACATTTCATGCTCGAGTTAATAAATAAATGTTTGGCCACAAACAAAATTATACTTTTCACGCCTTTTAGAAAATTGCAGTAGAAAGAGAAATATATTCTTTGTTGAAGGAATAAGCTCATAGCTGGATATTAAAAAATTATATTCGTTTTATTTTAAAATCTAACCCTTTCTACTGAACTACCAGAAGGTTGAAGAAGGGTGTTATGCAACATTCTCTAGAATGTGAAATGATTGATTATTTAATAGTTTAAAATAGTTTCCAGAAAGGAAAATGAAAAACAAAATTACTTACTTGCTAATTTTCGACTTCTAAGAACAACAGTATCAAGTTCTTCCATCTACAAACATGAAGAAAAAAGTTAACTAAAATTTCTAACATAAAAGGCTTAAGATAAATAAAAGAAAACAGAATATAAAATAATTAAAACATAAAACCAGAAAAATGAAATTACTAATACCTAAGTACAAACGATGATATTTAGAGAAGCAAAGAAAACATTTAATGAGCAATTTTAAATATCAGGCAACTCAGTGAATAAATTTTAAACATTTACAAGTTTTAACCTGTAAAAATTTCATGGTTTTCCTATTTTCATTTTCTAATGAATCTTAATTCTTAAGTTAATGACCAAGTAAGCTCATGGTGAGTTCTACAACAATAAAATATCTGTAGAAATTTCCCTATCACATCATTAGATATTTGGGCTTAACAACTTTAACAAAATAAATTCAATAACAATTATAAATATGAATGCTGATTCTTATTTTAAGAAGTAGGTACAAATGAAAAGATTTGAAATTGACAACAGCAATTGAACACTTCTATCTTTCATTCTCTCCCTGAAACCAAGTAGTGTCTTTTCCCCCCTCATTCCACGTAATCAAAACAGAATAATTTATGAGGTATTGGCAGGACATAACGTTTGTGCAAACTAACGAAGAGAGGGATAAGTACAATTCTAACAGGATTATTGTGTGCATAAATGTAAATATATGCTGAATGAATCAAGTGACACCTCTTTACCTAGATTCAATTTTCATATGAATTCAATGCTGGGAAAATGGCATAAATTCTAATTACTTTAAATTCGTAAAAAATAATTCTCCCTTTTAAAACATTTTTTTTTGTAATGTGATAGAAATATGTAAATGATTTAAAATGATTTTGAAGACAGAATTATTGAAACCTGATGATTGCCAGTCACAAATCTAAATGTGTATGTTTGTGAGCATACAGGCTTAATGCATACTAAACTCATGCAAATCAAAGTCATTTTTGAGCCTAAGTATTTTGAACAATTTGAACAGAATTTTGAAAATTATGTCAATTATGCGCGCACACACACACACACACACTGGGTGTGACAGCAATTATCCATCCCATAAAATGTTTAATATAAAAAAAAAAACTGAGTTTCTTTTTGCAGATTTTCAGATAAGACATTTAGCCATCTTGACACAATTTTTCATAAGAATCCCTGAAAAGCTCTTTGAGTTATTCAGCTAAAAAGAGAACAGGTTTAAATTGTTTTGTGTCAGACCCACTGTCTTCCCAGCTGAGCAATAGCGAGATAAAAAAAGTTAATTCAGGGCTTCAGTAATGATACCAACATTCATACTCTGGCTTCCATTTAAAGCCCATTCAAAATCCATCAAGAGAATCGTGAATAATTTTTAAAAAGAGAGAACAGTAGAGAGGAAAACTGGATTAGGAGGTCACAACAGGAATAACGATCATCATTTCAAAGGATCCAACTCAATTAATAGGATGTTTGGCATGTGAGAGAGCTATTTCAGCTATGATAGTCCAAAGAGCAGTGAAAAAAAAACTTGAAAATGAAATCATACATGAAACCTGTGAGGTACCTTGTTACTCCAGGACAGAACGTTAGAAGATTACAGAGGGTGAAGATCATCTCGAATAAGTTGGAAAATGATTCTGGAATAATATATATATTTGAACTTTATTTCAATACTTTATGAGCTTCTGATCCTTAGCTATTATTAATTAATGATGAAAATGTCATTTTCGTTTATGATTGATTTCACCATGATACATCTTAAGCTTAGAGAATAATTACAGAATCTAATAGTGTTATAAAAACGTCAGAGAATTTCAGTAAAATATCTTTAATCATTTTTAAGATACAACAGTTCAAGGCTTAATCTAACAGCTGAACAATTTTGCTGTTACAGCCTGTATATGTATAGTACAAAGAGAAAATGTAAATTTAATTTTATGCAACAATATGGCATCTCTGGTACATGTAGCATGAAGAAACTTTTCTCTTAAAATATAGTAACAAAATCTGCAACAGATAAGTAGTTACTTTACTGTAGATGAATAAATATCACACTCCTGAAAATATGTATAAGAAATTGATTAAAGAGAGATGACAGCTTTCCCTCACCATTTTCTTTTGCACCATAAAATATCTTCACAAAATTTAAACTTCTGTTTGAATTTCTGATAGGTGTGGTGTTGATACACAGTCCCAACCTATGACATCATGGTGTAATGTTGTAAATTACAACTCTTGCTCACATTTGGTGCTTGTGAAGGAGATGTTGAAAAGTGCCATGTATGCCAGGATATTGTTTAACTTTTAGCAATCTGCATTATTAATATTACTTTCTTTTCCAATGCATTCTTTTTCAAAGTCTCTCAATTGCAGTATCCTTATTGTTAATTTCACTCAAAGTTGTTTTCTGTTGCCAGAGCAGGATATGACAACACAACTATGTTCAGGGATTGTTCAGGGATCAGAATCACCTTCAGTGGTAGGATAAACTTTTTGTACAGAAAATGAAGTCCTCATACAAAGTGATAAAAGTTAACTCATTCTACTGCCATTCCTTCATCTGGAAGGTAATATGCTCTTTTTGAAGGATAATACCCAGCCTTATGATATCTGTGCTATGGAACATGTTCAAGACATTCAACAACTTTCCTGGTCAACATGATCACCAGACCTGTCACTTATTGAATATGTATGAGATATGATGGAATGATGCTCGATTCATTCACTTAGCCCACCTATATCTCTTGCTATATTGCATCAACAGGTGCAAGAGCCATGGAATAATGTATTACGGGTTGCTATTTGCCAAGCATCTAAATGCTGGTAATACCCAACCTTATCTTGGAATCTATGCATTTATTGATCTGTATAGGTGATCATTTACAGTAATCCACCTATATCATCGAGTAAATTGAAATATATATTCAAAGTTACTGCTACTTTATTTAATAACTATCAGACAAAGATTACTTTACAAATGAGACCCTCTTTATGCCACCTGTTAAAACATGAAAATAAAAAATATGAATGTATCTTAAGGGCAGAGTTTACACAAGAAAAAGAAAAAAGTAATTTTTACATCAGTATTCTAATGTGGGGAGTGAAATGCCATCTTTCTTCCGATTACTTCCAGGTGTCAAGTCATATATGTTACTCACCTCATCTTCGCTCTTTGCACTGTGTGACTGTAGTGTAGCCCTATCTTTACTCCGGTCTTTGTTGGAAACTTGGGATTGTTCACTAATATTGAGATTCTTCTTTTTTTTATTTACAATGTTTGCAAAAAATGCTGAACTAGGGTCGAAATCCTGCAAAACAAATAATCTAAGTTAGTCTTTGATAAAATTAAATAAAGCAGTATAAAGAGGTTTTAAAAACAGGATAGTAAAGGAAATTTTTCAGTGGATTTTATTTAAGTCAGATTGTTCAAGTTATATTATGAACTTTTTTTTTATTATTTCTGCAATTAACAAAAAAAATCACTTTAGTCATTTAAAATTTTTTTTCTCTTCACTTTAATAATTATAATGAGTGCTGAAAAGTTCTCAACCGAGCCCACTTGTCAAAATTTGACCAAACATTTTTTTAAAGGGTGTTTTGCTTTCAGCAGCCACTCATACACAATTAATATTTTATCAGTTATGTATTTCAGCTCAACATTTTAATTTTCTTTTTTTTTTTTTATAAATCTGTATACAATATATATCTTCTCTAATACTTTTTTTAAAAATATAAAAATTGTCCAAAGTAATAATTTTTCAATTTAATAATCAGGTGTTATAAAGCAATTGCATATACAATTCTTAGCTGCTATGGCACTCTAGTTGAAGCTGGAAGCTAGGATTGATAATTTAATGCCAAGAAAAAAAAGATAAGCTAAAGTGGTTAAAAATAAAATTCCTATCTTCCTAAATCTACAATACCAAATAATATAGTAACCAATTGTGCAATGGAAGACAAACAGTGTGTGTGTGTGTGTGTGTGTGTGTGTGTAAATTTTTGGGTAGAAAACCATAACATTTTTAGATTCATTTGTATGAATATGCTTAAAAAACCTCCATATGATCAAAAATTAATAAGGGAAAATCTTATATCAATTAATAAAGTAATTGTGGAAAAAATAAATGAAATATACTTGCAAATCACATAACAAAACAATGAAATGTGATGAATGATCATGCAAATAGATTTGGTATTAAATAGAAGAAACAAAATGGTTGCTTTCCCAATTGTGATGTCCTTAACTGAAAGTAACTTATACTGTAGTTCTATTTTGTATTATTTCAAGAGTTAAAATGATGAATTTTAGTAAAAGATAAATATGTGCAGATACAAGGGTAGTGGTGGAGTGAAAAGTTCTTCATCTAACAAAAGACCTAACATCAGAATTTATTTTTGAAGACTTTCTTAGCAGTACTGAAAACTTTACAGCAATTGCTCAAGCAAAGTGATATGAAATTATAGACTGTGTCAATATCAATCAAGTTTATTAGTCTTTTTAAAAGAGTTTCTAATATAGAATAAAGATATTCTATTTATAATGTTTGGTAATTTTAATGTCTTCTTTGCACTCTGAAAACACTTGCTAAATTGGCATAGTAACTTGATTAGGCTTCATACTTCACAGTACACTAAAATCATATCTGTAAGAGACATTGCTATTCATGTAAAATATTTCAAATTTTTTTCACTTTATTCAGTACCATATTTGCAAAATCTAGAATACACAAAGGAGTAACAACTTTAGCATGATGGCTAGCAAGTCTGTTGTATATAACCAATTCCATTACGTGTCCCATTACTGAGGCTTTATAGACTAAACTAAGCTTAATAAATAGACATAATATACAGCTAAATGAAAAACACCTGTTTTTGTATTACAAAGTACCATAAATTTTCATTAGTCTTGTATGTTCAACATCTAACTCATCTATAATTGTTTTACACACACTTGTATTTACACAAACATTACAGACATTAAGATATCTGCTTGTCACAAAGACTTCTCTTTTTTACTTATTCATATTCAATTTTTTTTAATATATCCAAAATTATATTCTAGTTTTATATGAATTATGTAAAACTGTCAAGAAATTTAGCTCATTTGATTTTTTTTTTTTTTCCTTTTAATCAATTCACCCTAAGCAAGTTGACAATGCCACCAGAATGCAAGAGGCTACTGGGAATGAAAGAAAATGAAAAAACCTTAGCTTATTTCCTATTATTTGATTATGGTTACCAAAATTAATGCATCAGATGCTTAAACTTGACTAAACCAAAAGAAAACAAAACAAAGACTGAAAAGTAAAAAAAAATGTCGAGATCTGATTTTACTCTTTTGTAAAATGACTTCAGATGAGGAAGATTTCATTGTTATATAAATAATTTGTATTCTTACAGTTTATGGATGGTAAATCTGCAGTGCACAAATATCTTTTCCAATATTCACTTTAGCTCTAAATAAAAACAGTGGATCAGACAGAAAAAAAATAGAAGATATTCCTGAAGTAGTTTCTACAGATCAGACATAACACTGTCGCTTTCTCAAACTGAACAGGATCATCTATCATTAAGATTGATGACCTCTCCCCTCATCCAACCAGGACATAAAAAGTACAAAATATTTTCTTTTCATTTTACTAAATTTAAAATCAGTGTTAAACATTATTGAAGTTTATTAAATGCACATATTTATACTCTTTGTATTTTATTTATATATGGCACATCTTTAAAAATAACAAGGTAAGTTTTTCAGCTAATCCTAATTTAGAAAGACTACATTAAAATGGATGCAGTGATAGACAATAAAAGATTTCTCTGAAAGATGATGTAATGCAAGAGCAGCATAAAGAATCACTGAATTGATATAAAAAATGTTTGAAGATCCATTTCTCAGAGGTAATTAGTATTGTTTGTTCTCACAAATTCATTTAAGGAAAAGCAATTACAAAATTAAGCAAAATGATTCTTTAATAAATACTAAAGTCATTGTAGAAATTATGTCACTTCTATTTTGCAAATATTTGTTTAGTAATTTGTAATCCTCTAAATGCTAAATTTAAAATCAGTCACGAGTCACATTTAAAGCCTTGCATGAAAAAATAGTTATGTTAAACTACAAAAACAGTGAGAAACATCTGAAATTAAATGGAAGAGCAAAGCAGTAAAATTTAATATTTCTTTATTTTTTTTTATTCACTACATTTCAGCTGTAAATTATCAATTAGATGCAATAGTTGATTATCTAACCTTAAAATTTGATTCAGTTTTAGAATTTCTGTTTATTATATATATATATATATATATATATATATATATATATATATATATATATATATACATACATACATACACACACATTAAGAAATGGACAAAGTCCGACAATTTATTTATTAAAGACATTTTTATGTTTAACGTTCTTTTTATAGATACAAGTATTTAAGTAAATGCTGTTTATAATAAACAGTATTAAATAACATTTACCGGCCTGAATGTCTGAGAAATTTTCATAGAAAATATTCGTCCTTTGACAGGATTCGAACCTGCATCCCATACGGAACCGTCATTTAGCTTGACGTGCCTAACCGCTCGGCCACAAAGGATCGTTCGGTTGGCAAGGTTGAATTTACTGCTTATAAACTTCAATCTTCCATGAATCTCGTACATTCATAACTGCTCATAGCGTTTCAAATGTAAACAAATGACGTCATACATTAAGAAATGGACAAAGTCCGACAATTTATTTATTAAAGACATTTTTATGTTTAACGTTCTTTTTATAGATACAAGTATTTAAGTAAATGCTCTGTTTATAATAAACAGTATTAAATAACATTTACCGGGCTGAATGTCTGAGAAATTTTCATAAAAATGTCTTTAATAAATAAATTGTCGGACTTTGTCCATTTCTTAATGTATGACTTGTTTACATTTGATATGCTATGAGTAGTTATGAATGTACGAGATTCATGGAAGATTGAAGTTTATAAGCAGTAAATTCGACCTTGCCAACCGAATGATCCTTTGTGGCCGAGCGGTTAGGCACGTCAAGCTAAATGACGGTTCCGTATAGGATGCAGGTTCGAATCCTGTCAAAGAACGAATATTTTCTATGAAAATTTCTCGGACATTCAGGCCAGTAAATGTTATTTAATACTGTTTATTATAAACAGAGCATTTACTTAAATACTTGTATCTATAAAAAGAACGTTAAACGTAAAAATGTATTTAATATATATATATATATATATATATACAGTTGGTGCAAAAATAATGTCGGTTTTTGACGTATTTTTAATGTCAAAAACCGACATTATTTTTGCACCAACCTAATACACACACAAAGACTTGTACTCAGAGAAATAGAAAAACAAGATAAACATCATTATTAAACCATTAGGACCCTTTCGGCCAATGCTTTTTCAAAAAGTGATCGTTGGCAAAACACAAACAAAGACACATTAATAATAAATAACAAATGAGGAGGGTAAGTTGGAATGCGATTAAAATGAATTTTAATTGTAAATAAGTTCAGGATTAAAAAAAAAAAATTAGGAAGTTCTAAAAGAGAATAAAGTAGAAAAAAGTCACACACAGTCCTTTGGTCAAACATAAGGAACGCATAAAATGCTCCTTTTATTTGCATAGACTCGGCTGCTGAAATTTGATGTAAACAGCCTCAAGAACTCAGAGATGGTAAACTGATAGTTTAAAATTCCAAAAAGGTTACTGAGTTTGGTGTACACAATTGTTAAAACATTGTGAGTATAATAACCAAGATAAGTATATGTGTCCGAATGGCTACAGATTTATTGATCATGTAAAATATAAAGAAAAGCTAAAAAAATTGAAAAACTTTTAGAATCTTTAAATCAATATTTCTGATTCTGCTGACTGGAAAATTGTTGTCATTATTTGGTGCAGAAAAATGAACAGAAAGTGACAAGGAAATTAAATAATTTTTATAACCATAAGCAGATATCCTTTCATAATCAGAATAGAATCAAGCTTTATATTTAATTCTGTTCAAACATAGAACTATGGTAGGAAGAATATTTTATTTAATTATCAATCATCCTCAATTTAGGAATACGCTTTCTTTATTCAATGTACTAAAGTATATGTACTTCTAAAACCCAACTAAATAGAGAAAGATAAAAGATGCAGTAAATCAATTTAGTCACCATGCAGTTAAGTAAACATCTACATTGAGATTAGAAGGTACAGAAAGGTGTTATGATCTGTAACAAACTTTTACAGCACCTTCTGTTTCTTAAAGATCAATAGAACACTTCTGGTTGATTTGGTTAATTGATTGTGCTACAACTTCAAAATATTCTTTTGAACAATTCCAGGTTAAACTATTACATGATAGTTCTTCTAATCACATTAATTTTAAGTTTTGTTTCTTTTCTTTATTCTAAGATTAGTATTATTTCAATAGAGTTGGTATTGGAACATATTTATTACCTTAAACAATATTGAATCAATATAAAAAAACATTTTTTTCTTTGACTATATTAGCAAAGTGGTTAATTGATATTTAAAGTGATAACAATAATCATGATACACATTCTGTACCAAAATTTAACTACAGTAAAGATATGCTCTTGCAAAATACATCGCTTGTTTTACTGAATATGCATATACCGGCAGGGATATCTACCATTACTCAGGTAAAATAATTTCAAATATAATAACACAGGGAAAATAAAAAGATTACATTACAAATGCAGAAGTGTTACTGAAAAAAATATTTTGATACACAAAACCATATTGTAATCCATTAATTTGAACATCTATTGAATGAATGAGATTAGAATTTCTTCCATTGGGTGCCAAGATAAAAAGGTTGTTTGAGGATCCAATTCAGTAATAACCAATATCAGAGATTGTTTGATTTGATTGATTCATTTTCTACAGCTTATCAATCCCCAACATAAGAGCTAGCTATAGAAAAAACATGGAGAAGTAGATTGAAGTCAGTGCTCTTGATAGATTATATTTGTACCTTGCTGATGGCATAGTAAAGCTGAGCCTCACTGGAAATTAAAGTTGCTTGAATTCAAAGGTCAAATTTATTAGAATTATGGAAACCCTAAGAATAAACACATTCACCTTTTTGCTTACACCAGTTAAGACAGATGACTAATTGACATGTAGAAGCTGTTTGACAGGTGAATTATACTGCAAAATTTTGGAGATAGTCAAGATTCCCAAAAAGTATAATGGGTATAACAACTTTTAGCATGTAGGGAAAAATATCAGGCAGCTCAAGAAAACTGAAGAATTCAACTGGATTATAACAGCCTCTAAAAGTATCTAAAACTGTCAATAGACTTGTACAGTATGAACATTTCTATGGATATGTTGCAACATTGTGAGTTTATTTCTTCAACTGCATCATTTTTTGAAACAAGAATGCCTCATCCTCGAAGACTAATAGTTTAAATAGGCTTGAGCCATTTTTTTTGTTACATTTAAAACAATTTAAAAATCAAGTTTAACTCTGAACATCTTAGTATTTCATCCTTTTTCTTTATTAACAGAAGGGAAAAAACATTCTAATCTGAAATTGACTTCTGGTGCTCAGAGTGTCCCTAAATTCTGGGCACATAGGTAAAAATGTATATTTTCAAGAAAAACAACATTTTATTGAACTGGAATATTAACAAATATGGGCAAGTGGATGAGTGGTTGGAACATTCGCATTCTGACCATGAAACCCGGGTTCAAATTTCACCATGGTTGATTTGTCAGTAAAGAGACTTCCTGATATTATCAGACTGGAGGGGTTGATCCCAGCATGTGGAACATTTGGAAAGTGCCTGAAAACTATACCATGGGTTGACCCAAGCCTTGTGAATGAAATTGGGTAGACAGAACCCTTGAAGGCCATTGATAGCTGTGTTAGCACAAAGTCACATGTCATCGTGGCCGAGGGTTTGAGTGTGCTGGCCTTGTTCAAATAGTTGATCAGGCTAGATAAAAACCTCGTTTCCAGTAACTGTAACTAAGGTCTGCTCAGTATAGTTGCAGTATAAACCACAGGTGGGCTCTGTGTGTGTTGAATAAACATAAATGTACCTGAGCAAGTGTCTGCAATAGGGATTGGCTAGCCACCCTAGTAGACAAGTATCCTCGAATACGAGTGGACAGCTATACATACATACATTAATAACATCTTCAACATGATTTCCATCATTTGTGATGCAAAAGTTGATGCACTTTGCTAGATTCATGTAAACTTTTTCCACATTTTAGCACATTCACTCTTTATATAATCCAGTGTGTTGCATCTGAGATTTTCATTGAGTATACCTTCTTTTGCATATCCCTGGTACCCTTAAATGACCTCTGAGATCAAATAACTTATATCACAAATGAAGTTAGAGACCTGTTTATATTTGTATCCAAAAGCAGTACAAAATCTCATTCTAAATTTTTGACTCGCATAAATCTACAGCATCTTTTGTTCAATTCCTTAGACCTAGTAAAGAATATAAGTTTAAAAACATCATCTATTTTGGAATTGTGGTGCTGGTCAACAAACTGGCAAAGTTGCCTATTTATATATTAGGTTGGTGCAAAAATAATCACGTTTTTTGACGTTAAAAAATACGTCAAAAAACGTGATTATTTTTGCACCAACATAATAGATTGTGTAAGAATTCTTCAAAAATCTGAAAAACTGACAGGTAAATTTCTTTCAACAGTTACAAAAAATCTTTATCTAATTTTATACAAGGGGGGTGCTGAAAAATTCTTTGTCCAACCTACTTTTCAAAATGATTAGACAACTGTTATTTTTTTTTTTTTAGAATTTCTTAATTTGGCCAAGAACCTTTCAGCATCCACTTGTATATAATGAAGTTTATTTTTCTTAAGTTCTGTTCTACTAATTTAATTTATAGATGAAAAAAAAAAAAAAACTTTCCTTTTTACATAACCCTTGAACAGGCATTCAAAAAGCATAAAACATTCAAAAGGTTAATATAAAGAAACTATAGTTAAAAAAATTAACCATGAGAGAGATGAAAAAAGGTATAAAATGATTTACATAAATTTACATAATAAATGTGTTGGATTTTGAACACGAATATTTTTCGTGTTCAAAATCCAACACATTTTTCTTGCTCCCAGCTCAAAAAGACTAAATATTAATGAAACAAATATACATAAAAAAAAAAAAAAAAAGATTCTTCCTTGATTGCAGAATGTTCCTGGATTTAAGAAGGAAAACTATAGTCACCTTTTCAATAATCTCAGATAAGCTTTCATACCTAATATATATAGAAAAGGGTGTAAATATCCGTACCAAACGTAATAAAGTTTTATCCATATAGTGTTAAAAGGTTTAATGGAAAAATAGGTAGCTGCTCTGGATTTGCACAAAACAATTTCATTTTGAATAACAAATAAGAGAAAAGTTTTAATGCTGTAGCAGTTGGACATTTACTCATTTTACAGTTCAATTCACAAGTGTAGTGAATTTGATCCTGATGAGTGTCCCCATTTACAGATTATAGGTTTTACACTATAAACTTTAGAAGTATAAGGCATTAAGTACTGATTGACAGCATAAGAATAATTTAGTTAAAGTCTACAAAGTAGTAATGAATGTACGATACGTAAGTAAATTTTTCATCTAAAATATGCATGTAAATTTCACAAGACAAAAGTTTTATGGCTTAACCTTAAACACCAAAGAATACAATACATTAACATATGTATTGATGAGTAATTATTACATAGCAAACAAAACTATTTTTGCTATTACAAAGTATGACAATAAAGCAGAAGATTGCTAGTAATCTTAGATAATATCAAAAAATAATTGTATAGATTATAAAATACTTTAAGTAATTCTAGAGGATGAGTTTTTTTTTTTTTTTTTTTTTTAAATTGAACAAAAGAATGAGTGGGTTGTATAAATATTAATAGTGGTGATGGATTCTAAGCCAATACATATGAATCTAACCTATTTTTTAAAACATAGCTAACATTGCAGCAACCATTTTTTGATCATGACTGTTGAAAAACTCAAATGTGGATCAATGAAATAAAGACACTGCAAATCTTTTCACAGAGTTTAAAAAAGAATTACTGAATGACAACAAGCTGAAATGAAGAGAAAAATGGCAAAACAAATTCATAGGGAAAAGATGATAATTCTAAATAAAGAACAAATTAAGGGAGGGAACAGACATGACAAATTCAAAATTGACCTCCCAAAAATATTTTCTTGTGAGAAGACTCAAACAAAAGGAGAACTCTTGAAAATTGACATAAAAGTGAGGTAATAAAGAAGAGTAGAATTATCTTACAAATGGCAACAAATAAATTTGCTGATAATTTCTGTCAAGAGAAAGTATAGTTATAATTTTCTTTCTTTCTTTCGGTACAAAGTTGTGCTTAAATTGCATTTCTATTTATTTTTATTAATTCAAACATTATTTTTATTGGATACCCGTATTTGAGAAGACATTACATTTAATTTAAACAGTATTTATTTTGTCTACTGGTCTACATACTCGAGAAAACTTAAAATGTGCCCTCCAGCAGAATTCAAACCTGCATCTGCCTTTGCAGGTAGAACCATTATCTGATCTGGAGTGCTTTTATTGCTTAGCTATAGAGAGCAACACAATAAGGCATGGTTCTATTTTGTCTTTAAAGCACACAGAGTCATTCAGATTTTCCCAAAATACAGTACGAGTACACAGGCGGGTAGACAAAATAAATAACTATTTAAAATAAACGGAGCCTCTACTCAAACATGGGTAACCATTAAAAAAATTGTTTGAATAATAAGAATATGTCAGATTAAAAAATAAAATCCATCAATTCTTCAGAAATTTCTGTTTATATAAAAGTAAACATTTCAGTATATAATTTATCATTTTAATGCAAATTTAATTTTTTGTTCAAATAAATTATGTCATAGATAATTTATTTATTCAAAGCCAGAGTGAATTGAAAGTAAATGTATATCTATATTAGCCTTTGTGCCTCACACATGACCTAGTGGATTAAAGAAATGATTAAAGCATATTTGGTTTTCTGGTAATTGTGTGTTCAATTCCTGTGTCAGGCAGTGTAGAAAATTCATATACTTTGGTTCAAAGCTAAGTTAGTGACACAACACTGAATAAACTAGACAGAACTAACTGATACATGATATCCCCTAAGTATGAAAATCATAATGAGAACAACCTGCCTCTATGGACCGAATAACAGATTCTTTCAAAATTCCAAAAAGATTACCAAGTACAACAGACAATAGAAGAAGGACAAAAAGTACAATGACCAAAATATTGTGAGTATAACCACCAAGATGAATGTACAGTCAAAATGGAAAGACATTTAATAATTCTTCATCTTAAAAAATTCAACATAAATTTCAGTGGCATTTAAACCAATGACTGGAATAGCACTAATATCCAGAATTTCAGAACTAACAATTTAAGACTTAGAAATTTTCAAACTTAAATCTTAATACATGAGTGAACAAAATTAAAATAAAAACAAGATACTAATACAGAAAAGATGAAAGAAATTTGAAAATATTTTGAAGTTTATTCACATCAATTAATTTTTTAATAGAATTTTATCCTATTTTTGTTGTGTGTTTATTGCAACATTCATCCCAAACTCCTATTATTGTTAAGCATTGTGTATGAGAAATAAATAAACCTCAGCAAGATTCAAACTCATATCCCTTGTCCTCAGCTTCCTAAGAATTTGAAGGATAAAGAATTGTCCTTATTATAAACGGATCTACTTCACGTGTCCACATCTTTGTTGTTATAAAAGTGTTGGTGAAACAGATTTAGATAGAGATGGTAGTTGTGAGTTTAAACCCCCCCTCCATAGATGAGTATTGCAAAAAGTCATATACTCTGGTTTAGTGGAAGAGACAAATGACATAAGGAAAAATGAGCTAATATGAGATATTCTCTAGCATGGACAGTGCAATGAGAACAATCTACTCCCATGAATTGAATAGAGGGTTTGGTTCAAAATTTCCAGAAGGTTACCAACTACACAAATTGAAGAGGGCCAGACGGTACTAGGCCAAAATATAATGACTATAACAACCAAGATGAAGAGACTAATCCAAGTAAAACAATCTATAATAATAGAGTTGCAATAAAAAGCAATAGTAAAATGAAAAATATTCACCAAAAATTAATAAATTAACAATGCTTCATCAAATAAAATTCAAATGATATTTACTTCCAAAAATGAATTTAAGATTAAATTACATAAACTCTTCTGAAAATACTGTGAGTTTATATTAGTAGTTAAAATCTATCACAGACTTTCTGTGCAGAAAAATATCCAGTCATTTGGAGTTATCCACTTGGGAGTATTAATTTAATAATATTTAATCTTAAGAAATTCTATATACATATAAGAAGAAATTAATGGTTTTTAAACAATGACAAAACATTTTGTTTCATAAATGAAGACTGATTTCCATACATAATGTTAGGTCCCTGGGCATTTCAACATGATGTAATGGTTAGCAAGCTTATCTCGCTTGATCAATTATGACTGAGTATCTATGTTTAAAAAATTACCATAACACAAGGTTCCTAACATAAAATTTAAAGTGAAGAGGAACTCTGCACTGATTTTATATTAAAAATATATACTTTAAAAATAAAAATATATACTTTAAAAATTAATTTACTAATCTATTTAAATATTTCTGATCATTTGAATCGGAACAATAAATAATTTAAACTTTTGAATAAGTAAGCTATTTATTTTCTATTACAACTAATTGTGCAATATATAAATATTAGATTACTTTGAAAAGTAAAAAAAAATAAAAAGGTCAGGGTTTTTTTTTTTTTGCAGTAGTATATTTTTTTTTTCAATTTTTATATTCAAGCACTATTTAAAATTATATTTACTTAAAACTAGGTACCTCCACTAATTTGCTATATGTAAGGTTTAAGATGAAGTTTTAAAAATGAAAAATTTAATTAATTGAAAGATATAGAATTTAAAATTTACTATTTCCAGTAAGAAAAATACTGTGGTGTATTTCAAACAGAAATTATACTGATTGAAATAATTTTTTTTTTTTAGTAAAATCAATAAAAAACGGCCATTTTGACATATTCTTAAGCAAAAAATTAATTCTTGATTTTAAAAATCTTACAAAAATAAAATATATATTTCCAAAATGTTATTTGAGGAAAATTAGAAAATTTAAAACTTAAATTAATCTGAATTGAAACAAATATTACTTACTTGTTGCATAAAATATTGTATATAAGTATTTCTTAACTACAGGTCTTGTTTTTCTGACATGTTTATTGATTTATTGATAGGTGAATGACTGCTAAACAAGTATGGTGGAGCAGACGATAAAATTTACATAAGGATTTTTTTTCTGTCCCAACACTTAAAACACATGAGCTTGTAATGATAATTTTACAGGTTTGAACATCCATACTTAGAAATTCTGTTAGCAAATATAGTTTTTACTTAACAGTATTTTATAAGAGCTATCACATTGAAACTGAATTTTAAAAGATGTTAAAACTTTATAAATTATTCAATTTAAAATTATAAAAAAAGGAAAATCTTGTAAAAATTCATTTTTTATCTGAAAATTTTTTTCTTTAGGCAATATTGTCTTTAATATATATTATTCATAAAAGCAATTAAAAACTTCTCTAATTAAATAATGTCTTAGTTTTATTGATTTTTATTTTTTTTAATTTAGATTTTTGATAAGACAGGGTCCAATTTTGTAAAAAATTTGGTGATTTAAATTCTTCAGGATATTCTGCTTTTAACTAATATAGTTACTAAAAATCATCATGCTAAATTTCTTTGAGTTTTCAAAAAAATTACGTGAAAGAAGGTGAAACACACAAAAAAGTAAATATATTTTTACCAAGATTTTCTAATAAAAAAATTTAAAAAAAATAATTTAATTCATTTGTGAATAAGTCCTGAAAATTTCATAAAATTTGACAATTATTTGATTTTTGCAAGAATTTCCAAATTAATGTGTCTGGTACTGCAAAAAAGAAAAAAAAAGGGGGCTAAAATTTGCTATGCTAAAAGATAGAAAAATTATTTTTTTTTAATCAAAATTTCAAATGTTCTAAAAAGGAGTAAAAAATTTAATTAAATAATCGAAAAATTACTTTGATCCTTCCCCTTAATAATAACAGAGATTTTGATGGTAAAACTATGTTTTCATTACATTTGGAGCATGTTTTCATCATGGTATGCTGATTTCTTAGTGATTTTGTGGAGGTAAAACATAATGTAGTGAACAGAAAGCTCACATTATAAAAAAAAATAATGAACAAGACATCAGGATTAGTGTTAATTCTATTATAATGTGTACAATTTTTGAATGAATGACTTAGTTTAGTTGTTAAATTATTGAAACAGATAAATGAACTAAGAAAATATGATGACTGAAGATATTCTAATAAACTTCCAAAAAGCTTTTTGTCTCTTTTGTGAAGTTGAAACTTGAAGGATTTATTAGAAGCAGGTCTCTTAAATATGAAAAAAAAATCTAAATATTCAAAAATGCAAATAATAGCTAAATATCCTAATTCTCACAATAAATCAAATGTACAAAAACAACTTACTGCCTCATCTTCTGAGGTGTCAGGGACCAATCTGAAATGAAAATAATATATAGAAAGCAAGGTACATAATTTCTCTTTTAAGCATCTTAATTTTCTCTTATGAAAACCTTTACATATAGAATCGAAAACATTTACAAATACAAACATCTGTGAGAAATTATAGAAAATTAATCAGTTTTTATTAAGTGACATACTATAAAAAAAAGGTACTACAAAATACATCCTTATGTTTGTTTTTTGATTTTTTTATATATATATAGTTGAAAAATGTTATAGCATTTAAATTTAAAAATGGATCTTGTTAGTGTATAATTTTAAACTAATGTATTTTATTCTGTAAAATTATTTTAGTTATTGTTTTAATACAACTAAGTAACGGCTGAAATACTAATTAAAAATACAATTTGGATAGTTTTGCCACAAAGTCAAATAAACACTATTGAACCACAATAACTTGAAAATAATATTTAGGTGTTGACCACCAAGCAATTCAAGTTGGTCATCTATTATTTTTACTGTTAGTATAAGTAGTTGATTATTAGAAATGTTATGATTAAAGAATCTTATTTGCTCTCATTTTGAAGACAGTTTTCCTCTTTCTTGCTTGCAAGTCATGGATACACAATTTATTATAAGCTTTCTTATTTACTCTTTATATAATGGAAACTTCAAAACATCTTCATTCAGAATATTTGAGCAATTTGTACATAAGGTACAACAGCAAAATATCATTACAGACATGTTGGAAAAGAATTACATAGGTATTTGTTTCTTGAATTTAGATGATATGGGAACAGTTTTTTTTTTTTTAATTCATTTTAATATTAGCACAGGATGATCATTTTCAGACATAAATTTGACAACTTTCAAAAGGCAAAGAGAGTTTCACTTTGCTGTTACCAACAAGTTGTCTGGGATACAGTAAAATTAGCTCCAAGGGATATTTTGCTGAGCATATTGTAAACTGAACTTAAAGTATGTTCAGATTGCTTTGAAATTATACATCATTCAAGCCTAAATAAAGAGCAATTTAAAGATTTGTCAAATTCACTGATAGAATCAAGTTAATAAAAACAAGTATGAATTAGACATGAAATGAGAGATAAAAAATATTTGTTCACAAAAAATAAATGAAAATGCAAATAAAATATAACTTACTTTTTATCACTTTTTTTGGATTTTCTATCATTTTGAGATTCGTTAAAAACTTTATTTTTATGTTGTGAAGATTTTTCATTCTGCAAAGAAAAACAAGTATTAATACAAATGAGCAGCAGTAAGAGAAAAAAATTTAAACTTGTCTCATTGTAAATTTTACATTCTCTTAAAATAAATATGATCATCCCAAAATATACAAATTCAACTATAAAAGACATTTTATTATACAGTGTATACCCCACAAATTGTCATCATTTTGTAGTCTATTAACATCGCCAATTCTTGCCCGAATGATCTCAAATTTAAACAAAACGTGTAAAAACTAAGTCAAATGCTTAATTTTTTTTCTCAGGGTGAAGAATGGCATCCACTAAAAATGAAAAGGCTTTTTGTATGTTAGAATATGCTCAAACACAGTCAAAGAAGAGTGTGTAGCATGCATTTTCGAGAAAATTCAAGAAAAATGTACCAACTAGAAAGGAGATTTGGACATGGCACAGGGGTCTGGATGACAGCTAGTATCAGAAAATATCGTCAATCAGCTTTGGGAAAATCCTTCAAAACTGGTTATTTGATGAGCTCATTGCTAATGAGCATGAACACTTTATTTTTCTATGGGGCTATGTGAAAGGACAGGTCTATATCCATCTCCTCCAACAAGCCTAGAGGAATTTAAGCAAAGAACCACTGAGGTTCTGGAGATTGTTACACAAGATATGCTACAGCGTGTTTGACAGGAGCTGGACTACCAATTTGTGTGTTATGTCACAGGTGGCGTGCATATTGAATATTTGTGAAATCGATTATAAAATCTACATCCCTTTAAATATCTTGTTTGAATTTTGATAAATAAATCTTTTATTGCTCAACATAAGCCTATTTAATTTTGTTTGCCTGGGACAAGAAGTTACTCAGATGTTCGCATTTTAAATTTTTTTTGGAACATCCTGTATAATAATAATAATAATAATAATAATAAACCCCAACTACTTGATTCCAAGTAGACCCATCTGCTAGGGTAGTGAGCTAATCCTTTTTGCAGATGCCCACGCAGGTACATTTATGCTTCTTCAACAGGCAACCTGTGGTTTATACTGCAGATATGCTCAGCAATCTTAGTTACAATATCTCGAAGGGAATGCATAATCTGGTATGATCAGCAGTTGAACAAAGCTAGTACATGCAAATTTTCAGTCATGATGATTTGTGATAAGAAATTCATCAACAACTTCCAAACAGTTTTGTCTACACAATTGCACACAAAAGGCTTCAGACAACCTGTAGTATGATTTTCAGACACTTCCCAATGATTCTGTTTTCCGGACAATATTATCAAGAAATCACTTGCTTGAGAAATAGACTCTGTTGAGATTCGAATCCTGGTCTCATGGTTGGAATACTAATGTTCCAAGCACTCAACCATGTGTGTGTGTCTGTAAAAATGCTATTTTTCATATCTTCTACTTGCTTTTCTAAATATATCTCACTAATTTATAGGCTTCTTATATTTTATAAGGAAAACATTTTTAGTTGTTTGATAAGCTTTGATCTCATTGAAAACTTCAGGTTTCTATACATTCAATTTATTTAACATCCTTTTCTTCATCTTGTTCCAAATTTGTTCTTGTAAAACTGAGATAATTTGATTCCTTCTAATTAGTCTTATTTGCTCACAGTACAACTGGTATAAAGTAAATAGATCTAACATGACAACAGTTCAATAGCGAATACCACATTATATTGTAATATACAGAAACATTATAAACACATGTGAAGTGTATTGGCTCTACAGAAACTATTAGGTTGGTGCAAAAATAATGTCGTTTTCTCACGTGAGAAAACGACATTATTTTTGCACCAACCTAATAGTTAGCCTTTTTATGTCTTTATACAAAAATCTAAAAACCTTAAAATGATAATATTTTTTGCATAAACCTATTACAGATTTGAACTGTAACTTGCCTAATAATGCTCAGGCTACTGTCCTCATCTTGGTGTTTGTCATATTTCAGCCACTATACCCTAGAGGTTGACTCTAATAACTTCTTCAGTAGGTCTAGCATAGAAATGAACACTATATATACTTTTAATTAAAGAATGAATAAGTCTGGGACTCAAAAATTTCACTATCTAATTACACTACAAATAGTGTAAAAATCAGTTTAATTGAAGAGGCAGACAAGTAACATTAAGCTCAAAGTTTCTACCACCAAGTTATTTTTAACAGTATGGAATAAACAGAGTAGAACTGATATAAAAAAAAAAAAAATACAAAACACTATAAAAAAAAAAAAAAAAAAAAAAAAAAAATACAAAACACTATAAAAAAAAAAAAAAAAAAAAAAAAAAAAAAATACAAAACACTATAAAAAAAAAAAAAAAAAAAAAAAAAAAAAAAAAAAATACAAAACACTATAAAAAAAAAAAAAAAAAAAAAAAAAAAAAAAAAATACAAAACACTATAAAAAAAAAAAAAAAAAAAAAAAATACAAAACATCTTTTTTACCTGCTTCGGTTGTTGTTCTAATTTTTCCAATTTTTTTCTTTCTCTTCTTCTCTGAAACAAATTTTTTTTTTTTTAATTAAATAAAACAATTCTTAATCAAACCATAGTGTATGTATTAAATATTATGAAGAAAAATAATGCATTTTGTCAATATGTGTCATTAAAACCTTAAATATGGAAAGCATTTCTCATAAAAATGAGATTAACATGAAATCATTACCCATATTTAATAAAGTAGCATTATCTCAATAGCTACCACTGGAAATTTTTTTTTTTTTTTTTTTGTACAAAGAAGTGACTGAAAAAATACAACCATTTTCATGGATAATCCATATAGTTGGCCATTTTTGAAATAAGTGCAATTGCATATTTTTTCCCTTCTGTTTATACATACACCTATCATTTTAAAGTTCTACATCTCTTTTGGATATGGTCTAATTTTTCTGGTTCTCCAGAGTATCAAAGCAAACATTCATAAAATAAACACAATTTTCATGTATTTATGTAACACGAGTTCAGACTGAACCACTGAATAGCCAAAACCATCTGTAAAATCAACAATGGTTGGAGTCAGCTTCAGCATAGACATTTTTATAAAGACGTTTTTGGTTCTGAAAATTTACTTCTGGTTTTCTAAGTTGAGCCTGATTGTAGTCACAAGTCATCATTTGACAAAAATCTGGAGGCAGCCATAGAGATTTATGCCGAAACAATTACTTGGGCAGTGGGAACAAAGCTGAGGTAAAAACATCTGGCACAAATTGGCAAAGTGAAGAAAATGCAAAAGTGAATTAACTGATGATCAGCAGCTTTGCACAGTTGACATTTGCTGCAATTTGTTTGTTTATTTAAAAGAATAAAATGTAACCTTTTCCTTGATCATGTGCACTTATGTTGATGAAAAATGCTTTATGCATGCTAATTAGAAATGTAGCTTTCCTTGGGTTGAGAAAGTTGTTCCTCACTCAACCTTCCTAAAACCAAAACAATCTGCTTGAATATTTGGTGGTTAGTCTCTCAGAACTTGGCCAGACCATCGCAACAGTCCTATTAATATATCTTGGAATTGATGTATCAAATGCATTCTTGCCAGCAGTGGAGAATAAAAAAGCATATTCTGCTGCATACTTTAAAAATCATGACAAAAAAACTGATATAATTAGGCATTGATGTTCTAACCAACCCTCTTTATTTGCCTCTATTCCAAACTTGTCACCTACAAGTGATATCAACTTTTCTAGGCTTTAGATGCATATACATACCACTAATGCAGACCAGGTTATCAATGCCTTTCAAAAGTTTAATTGCTGTGATTCCCAGTCTTTATAGTGATGGAATAAATTAATTTCTTGATCATTGGAAACATTGTGTCAATTTTAATAATGCTTACTTTTATTAATAAGTAAAAAATTGTATTTGAGCAGAGTTCACAATGTTGGCAAATTAAAGTTTCTTGCTCTTTCATCAAAACTACAATTGGACCTCAGAAAAAAACTGTTTTAATGATTTGCCAGATTGGAAATGAGGTCAACATATTATTACATCAAAATTTATGATTATTTCATATAATTTTTTAATCATTGTCCTAATTTTTGTTATTATAGTGTTTTGATTAACATTCTTCAGCTTTTCTCAAATATACACTGCATATACTGGTCTCCAAAAATACTTAATTGTTTTCCTTCTACATCTTAACAGCCTATAAAAGCCAAAAGAATAAGTGTTACAGTGTGGTTAGTAATATTAATGTGGGGACATCTAAGTCAGAAAAGCTTCATCTATTTTTATCAAGAAGATGACCTTTTGTTGAACACAATTATGAGTGCCATTAACAATTTAAAAACAATGGATATACATTGAATTCTGAAATAGGAGTTCTTAACTGCTAAACTTAATTTTTCTTAATACAGATTTCCATAGGATGCTACAATGAAAATCCATGTGTAGCTTGGTTCAATGTAATCAATATCTAAGTGACAAGATTTCTTTTAATCTCTTTTTGACCAAGCTGGTAACTTTTCAGCATTTCCTTATATATATATATATATATATATATATATTTTCATCATAATCATCTGGTTGAGACTGGATAATTTTAATTGTTCAAACTATTTTTAGAGAAGGTGATTTGACCTTCTTTTCCATTATACATGTTCTGCCATGCCTGATTTGAGTATCTCAGTGAAAATAATAGTTTTCTAATATTCCAGTTTGATCATTAAAGTTTGAATCAACTGCATACATTTGCTTAGATTCTTCTCCCACTGTAAACTTATATTTTTGTGAGTGGGTCCATAATACAATTTTACTTTAAAATACTACACTGATATTTTATTAACTGCAGATTATTTTTGTTCTTTTACAACAAACTTTCTTACAAATAAGGTTGTTGAACTTAAAGCTTAAGTATAAATGTGTGTGTCAGTTTTCTAGATATAGTCACTGTGTGGGTTACTAGAACATCTAAAAAAGCTTCTGAATGTATTCTTTTGCCATGATGTATTGAGAGAATTCACATGATTTAATAGTATTTGTATAGCTTCAGAATGAAACCATATATGGTATCATCCCCATGTCTGAGCTATTGTGTAGGTATACAACATTATCAGGGTTAATTTTTTTAAAATTACTAGCAAAATCTTCAGTATCTGTCTATATTTCTGAGATGAGGTATTATGTACATTATTCGGACAGGACCCAAAGAGTGTGAGTTCAATACCTGGTTAAGGCAGTGGAGAACTTTCAGAGGGAAATTAACAGGAGATAACTGACATCCATTAAACACGGCATGCGGAACTAGAACAGCCTACCCCAGTGAGCGAAATAAAGGGTTAAGTTTGACATTCCAACCACCTGAAGAATGCCGGAGCATACAACAGCTGAAACGTAATAAATATGGTAACAAAGATGAGGACAATAGTCCAAATAATGTAAATAATGAAGCAAAATCTTTCATTACTAATTCCATAACAAGGCCTTCTTACTCAGAGGCTTGTGTGGTGCTGGAAACAGGTTTGATATAGCAGTAAAAACAGTAAAAGGCTGAAATTTAACAAATGAAACACTACTGAGATTTGAACTCAAACTTAACTACAAATTAGTTATTATCATTCAATAAAAACAGAGAGCCTCTTGCAGAGAAACTTGTCAAGTTGATGGATAAGTGAATGGAAATGTATTTCTGAAGAAAGTCATGTTTACAAAATTATGCTTAACTCAGAAAGCCAATTTGAAATGAAGTTAAACAAGCATCTTCAAAGTCTATGCCTCAGACAAAGTTGTTAAACTTGGTTAAAAAAAAAAAAAAAAAATCAAAGCCTTTTCCAAACAAAACTGAAGGAGCATTATTTAAGTCAGGGATGTCATAAAATTATCTCTCTAGTATTACAACCTTTAGAAAAGACAATGCTTTCTGGAGTCTCAGGTAGAGATTGATGTTTGAAAAGAAGTCAATCATCAATTCATTATAAGATGCTAATGTTCTCAGATCAAGGAAACTTCAGATACCCTAAGCTGTTGGTAAATATTTTAATTCTCAATACAAGATACTCAGGCCTGTCTAGTGATGTTAAATGCCATACTTGTGATTGATTGTCTCGAAACAGAATTATTGTTCCTTGTTTTCAGATGGGACATGCATCACAGTGCAATTTAAAACTCAGGTTGTTTTTTTTTAGCACCACACTTGCCAATATAAAACATTATACTCTAGTAAACTTCACACACCCAACTTGCAATATTTCATATCTTCCTCAGTTGCTTGACTGAATATTCTATGTTGCAGAATAAAAATATATCATTTACAACAACCATCTAATCTTCTTTTAAGCTTATCACCATGCTACCAAGAACAGCTTATTATACAATGACTTCTAACATTCTATAACATAACATTTTTAATCAACAGCTTCTAAAATCTATGCTAACAACAACTGACATCATCTAAAATCCTGAGATGTTATGAGACATAATGTAATGCACATATAAACCATCTCGGTTGTCATGATCATACAAGTTCTATAATCTAGCAGTCATCTGTCAGATAACAATGTTATAGGCCATAAGAGAGAGAGAGAGAGAGAAAATTAAGAGAGTAGGAAAAGAATGAGCAAAATCATAAGAGGTTTACATGATTTGTAGAATAGCAGCATTTTTACTATTTGATAAAGGCTGAAAAATATATCAATTGACATATTGGATTAAATACATGACAATAATAATTCTAAAAATATATGAACCTATAAGAAACTCTACAAAAGAATGTTATGTTTTACCTTTTTTTTTGCCCTTCTTTTTTCTGCTCGCCGCCTCTCTTTTTCTTCTTCACTTATCAATTCATTGGCATGTTGAACTCTCTTCTGAAATTTCAAAACACAAGAAAAAAAAAGTTATTCATATACTGAAAAATACTGATCAATAGAAAGAGTTTTCTTAAAACAAACATTCCTTTAAATATGAACTAAGTGAAAATATTTAGTATTCATTTAATAGTTTTTGAAAGTTTGCATTTTATGATCTAAATTTGTGCTAAACTGCACAAAGATGACAAAAATCATTAACCAAAATCTAATAGATTTCAAACAAGATGAGTAATAGTTCAAAGAAAACAATTGTTTTAAAAACTTAGAAATGCCTTTCTTCAATAACACTTAAACTATAAATAAAATCATTCTATGCCAAAGATATTTTCTTACAAAGACAAAATTTAAATGCACTTCCTATGCTACGAAAGAAGGTATACAGAAAGTTGATTAAAAATGGAAAGATGATTAATATAGAATTTCTGAGAAAGAAAAAAATCTAAGAAACATTATGTGCCTTGAAATTCAAACAAAAGATTACTTTGATATGTTCCACTTGCAGAAAAATATTCCAGCTAGCTTTTCAACCAAAGTTCTTAAATAAAGATGCTAACATTAAAATAATAAATTACTACTGCCTTCAAATGAAGAAGCATTCCAACAATGGATTTACCCCATCCCACAAAATGTGCTTCTCAAAGCACTAAGAGAAGCAAGGTCAGAGGTACAGGTTGATGTCTGCAGAAAAAGCTGAGAAGTCACAATATTTTGACAATTCCCCATATAAAACAAACCCTGTGAGCTGTAAAGAAGATAAAACAGAAAAACTGTCACAAAATATAAGTAAAAAATAAAAATGAATAAATAAGGAGTGAAAATCTATTTCAACATCAAGCAAAGGTGTAGAGAAATTCATTCTTCCCTTTCTTTAATTCTCATAGTCAAGATAAAGGATTGTTTTTCGGTGTTCTAAAGTAGATCATTTTATTATGAGCACCGAGGTAGAAGGTTTGATCATAGGTTGTGCTTCTTGCAGAATCTGTGCAGAAATTAAACCTCATTTCTATATCTTGCCAGAAAATACTCTTATCAAGGTGACCAGACCCATGGAATGACTAAGTATTGATTTTAAGGAACCTGTGCTTTCTGCCATGTGCAATACATATTTACTGGTAGTAATTGATGAATACTCACATCTTCCATTTGTCAATTACTACCAGTAAAGTCAATACTTAGTTGTTCCATAGGTAAAATAAAAACATTTTCACTTGAGAAAAAGGCACTTGAAGCTTTTGATCAATTAAAAAAAGAACTGGAGTCACTATTTGTCACAGCAACATTTTACCCTAATTACTGATCAGAGATCAGTGGCCTTCATGTTTACCAACAAAAAGCATACTAAAATTAAGAATGCCAAAATTCAAGAATGGTGGTTAGAATTTTCAGCCTTTGCTATACAATAAAATGCCATCCTGGCAAGGAGAACGTAGTTCTCAATGCACTTAGTTGAGCTTACACTTATTCAATCATTACCAATTCTGCCCTTACCAACATTCACAATGGGCTATGCTATCTGGGAGTTACTAGACTATTACATTTTGTTAGAGGAAAAAAAAATCTTCCTTTTTCTATGGTGGAGGAATTAAAGGTGTGTGCTTCTTGCAGAATCTGTACAGAAATTAAACCTCATTTTTATAGCTTGCCAGAAAACACTTATCAAGGCAACCAGACTTTAAGGGATCTATGCCTTCTGCCACATGCAACATATTTACCGGTAGTTATTGACGGTTTCCATTTATCTTCCCATGTCCAAACATGCACACTACGTCATTAATTAAATCCTTAAATCTTTTGCTCAGCTTAGTTGGGATGCCCAGCTACATACACTCGTCATTCATCCCACGGCTAATGTCACCAGGTCCCATATTATTAAGGAAGTTCATAAGAAATAGTAAAAGCAATCCTTATGTGGACCAAGTCAAACTCTTAGAAAGTAATCTGACATGCCAACATAAAGTATCCAGATGGAAAGGAGTATACTGTGCCTGTTCGTGATTTAGCACCCTGCCTTGAAGTGGAGCTAATCCCTAAGTCCCCCACTGTGAAACAAAATAGGAGTACCCTGGATGTCTCCATACCAGGAGGATGACAAATCACATAATGGAGATGATGCTGGGGTCCAACAGTTCAGGAGATCCGAATGGACAACAAGACCCCAGATCATTATGGATAGTAACACTGCATTTTTCTAGGAACAAAGAATGTAGTAGTAGTATCCTATGTTCACTATGTACAAGCAATGGACTTGCCCCAGTTGGTTATCGAACTTGTAACTCCTATTTTCATTTGTAGCTGGGCTTTGTTTAGTTGAATAAGGCTTAGCACTTTTACTGTTGTCATGAGCTCTGTTTACTCTTACAATTACTACAGGTACCACTCAGTTCAGAGGATTATGTGAAGGAGGAGGAGGAGAGTGACCAAATCCTTAACTGAAACAATAATTTCTTGCCTCTTGGTCAACTGTACATGTGCATACTGCAGGTCAGCTTCTATTAAGTCTACCAGATCCATCGGTGGGTGATGTTTAATAGTATGAACATATCTGCATAGTAAAACAGGACCAGGGATGGATAACCAGGTGTGTAAAGAATGGCCATTAAGTGACCGACATTGATATCGAAATAATCTCTTGTTGGGGGTGGCATTTGAATAGAGACTTGATGGAATGTATTGCTTCAGATAAAACTGTTTCCCATTGGAAAGAATAAGTTTCCTAGAAGCTAACACTAGAGAAATAGGCTTCCATATTAACCCATTATACTACTCACATTGACCATTACCTTTCGGATTATAGGGGGTTCATCCAGCTAGTCACAGTGACAGCAAGCTAACCATTTTATCTGCATGTTTAGTGATGTCTCGTTATGTATGAGCTCCACTTAAGGTCAGGTGTGCGTTTAAGATCCAATAGTCATTCAAGTCATATGACAGAAGTGGTATAGTTGGGTTCCTGTATATATTTTTTTTTTGTCTTTAATTGGTATCTGATGGCATGCTCTCTTCAGGTCCAGGGTACTGAAGTAGTAACATTTTGTTACTTCCTGTATCCAGTCATCAATTCGAGGGAGAGCATAGGCATCTAATAGCATGAATCTATCATTGACCATCCTCCTTTTGTAATTCTTTCTGGAACCTTCCATAGAGAGTCACTAGGTTCAATAATTCTTTTCTTTACTTCAGAAGCAGTAAAGGCTTTATCCATATTAGAAAAGTTAGATTTCACTGCAATGGGCTTACAGTTGAGAGTAAGATTGCTAAACAGAGAGGGTGGCTGAACATTCATGGCCACAAGACCACACACATTCAATTCAGGTAAAAGCTTGCTAAAAGGGATGGCTATGCATGAACGCTACAACATAATATTGAGTCAGGACTTTCTATAAAAATCCTGACTTCAAAGTTGAATTTGGTGTCAAGATGAATGCAGAGAATTATTCTAAGTTATTGTGGTACAAGTCACAAGCAAGAAACAGAGAGTATATTCATGCAAGAGATTCCGAAAAATGCCAAAATAATGGAACGGATCCAGCATCTCAAGACATTAATCCTATAGAAAACTTGTGCCTCATCAGATAAACTGTATATCTAAAGAAAGCCATAGAGTAGATCACACAAAACTGTGAAAACAGCAAAAAACTGAATTTCATCATCAAAACAACTTAACAGGTGAGGATTCCAATGAACATAAATATGTATTTTAATGGTGAATACAAGCTTTTTGCCTATATGTTGTCATATTTATTTACACACTAGTAAAAAAAAAAAAAAAAAAAAAAAAAAAAAAAAATTAAATATCACACTTTAAAAAAAGTTAGCGGCATCTAAGTATTTTGAAAATACATGCATCTTTAATGACTATCATTTCAAAAAGAAAAAAAAAGCATGGTGCCATTTTA
The DNA here is from genome assembly GCA_963932145.1 of Acanthosepion lycidas. NCBI lineage: Eukaryota > Metazoa > Mollusca > Cephalopoda > Sepiida > Sepiidae > Acanthosepion > Acanthosepion lycidas. Next base: position 75,044,004 of record OZ010593.1, on the reverse strand, counting down.
GAATCATACATGCATGTATGTAATGCTAACAAAAGAAACTAAGATGAGAATTCAAACAATAAAACTGTTCAGTTAAAAAAAAATACAGCACTTAAAAAGTAACATTGTATAAATTTTATATTACTTATTTCATTATCAGCAAAGAGCATAAAAATTTAAGTTAAGAATATGTAAATTCTTTTCATAGCATTTTTTTTTTATTTTATGATTCACATCACACTTCTCATCACAAGAGTTTAGTGGTTCTTGACATTGGCAAGAGATCAGTCTCTAAGCCACACTGAACAACTCCTCCTCAACTTTTCCAAATTCCACCCACATGTCTGCCATTTACCAAATTCTTCAACACCTCTCACCATAACATTTAAGACAACTGTGTTGCTACAGTAATTGTTACTGTAATATTAGTTCTAATAGCCATTCAGCCTACACTCTTCCCCATAAATTGTGTATCACAGTTAAAGGCTGAAAGGATTACACTATATTACAAAAACTAAGATTCAAATACAAACCAATATTCTTTGACCTTGTTTTTTTATAAATAACCTCATAGTAATATATTCATTTAATTAATGCTATGTTAAATATCTTCTGAAATTTAACATTATCTTCCAGTGCTCTCAAGACAAATTAAAACAAATTCTTGAACTTCTCTCCAATGAATTTAGATGCTTTTTTGGATCACTTCTTTTACATTAAGAATTATTATCAATAACTAAAAATTACTTGCATAATACTAAAGATTCTCTCACTGGCATTAAATAATGTTAATACTACTTTTGTGCCATAATAGTTGTTACATTTATATAAATTTCATATACTAAATGTTATGTAATAACTATTATAGGACAAATGGTAGTAATTCTTTATTTAGATGATAATAGTTCTGTTAATTAACCATTACATTTTAATAACTTGCCAACTTACAAACATTATTAAAGAGGTATAATTTATGAACTAATTATGTTGTAAACAAGAGCAATCAGATAATGAACCATTTGGATAAACTAGTTTAAGTGATTTCTAACAAATGTATTACAAAATAATAAATTATGCAGGTTTAATTTATCATATCCTAACTGTAATAATACACATAGATGTAATCAAGTCTTGATTATACTTTTATATAGGTTTATTTATAATCAAGTATTGTTTACTTTTCATTTTATTTTTTGTGGTGATGAAATTATCATCTTATGTGATTGTTTTATGAAAAAGACATTTCTTCAGCAATGTAGAATTATTTTCTTTGTATAATTTTGAACAAATAAGACAACAGGTAATTGGGAGAGAAAAAAAAAAGAATGAAAGTTATGTATGCATAGATTTCAGTTTCTGTAGCTGGTTGTTTTCATTACCTAATTGGTAAGGCAGCTATCACACTGAGACAAGCTAGTCAAAAAAAAAAAAAAGTACAAGTGTAAATTTCACCCAAGGCTTACTTTTTATTTCCAATCTGTGCTACTTGCTGACAACTGCAGGATGAAAAATTACAATAAAAAGCAATTGAAATTACAATGAAAGAAACATTAATAAATAATTATTAATGAATTATTAAAGGCAATGAAGGTTACTAGGTACATAAACTCATATCTAACCACAGGATTTTCATTCGTGAGTTTACCCCAATTTGCTACCATGTTTTTCATGTTTATATAAAAGTATTAGGTTGGTGCAAAAATAATGACGTAATAATGTCGTTTTTTGACGTTAAAAAATACGTCAAAAAACGACATTATTACGTCATTATTTTTGCACCAACCTAACACTATTAGTAGGAATATTAAGGTGAATTTGTTATTAGATAATGCATTGTCAATTATTCATTTTTTGAATAAATTTCCTTTTATCTTAATTTTTCTTGTTCTTTATTACAATTTCCTCAAATAAAAGGCTTATTTTTTATTTCCAATTCACAGATAATTTGAGAAATTGCAATAAAAAATGAAATCAAGATGAAAGAAATACTAATTAAAAATTAATAATTTACAATGCTTCACCTATTAAACTCAAGGTAACATTTATTTATAACAATAACAAATGTTTTTAATATTTTTTTATAAAATTTTTCAATATTGTTTTTCAATTTTTTTTTACTTTTGTTTTTCTTTGCAATTTATATTTCCTTTGGCCTATCAATACAAAAAAAGAAATTATCAAAATCCCTTACTACTACAATCAATACTGTCATCCAGGTATTTAAATACTAGTTTATATATATATATATATATATATATATATATATATATATATAGAGAGAGAGAGAGAGAGAGAGATATGGATAGATAGATGATATATAATCTTTGGGTACATTGATAAAATTGAATTTCATTAGAACAAAAAGGAAATGCAGTAATGAATAAGATATAATCATTAAAATTTAGTTGAATTACATCCTTAATGAAGAATAGAAAAGTAGATTTGATTATTATTACCGTTTCAGCTAATTGTCTTTCACAGCCATCTGAAAATGTAAGAAGAAATTTTCAACACTTAGAAACTTTATCAAATGAGCATCAATAGAATATTGTTGTATTGAAAACATTATCACCTCCTTAAAATAAAAAAAAAAAAACAATGCTGGTGGCTTATTGAGAAAATATTCTAAATAAAACTTACTTTTCATTTCCTTTTGTATAAACAATTCTTTGATGACGTTTAAAAAAGGTTTGGGCAAAATTTTGCATGTATTAACAAGAGTGATTATGCATTGTGAACTTCTGTGAGATTAATTCTTGTATCAACAATTAGAAATGATGTTGCATTCTAAAGTTTGAAGTTTAATCTTCAGACAAAACCTAGGCTTTTTAAATAGATAATAAAAACATTTCCCCAATTTTAATGTTTTCTGATTTTTCTTTTTATACATGGAATTCTCAATAAAGAATTAATACATTTTGAATAATTTTTATACTTTGCACAACAGTAAAATTTAAAATGCTCTATTGAAGAAAATACTTGAAAAGTGAATTCTTTTCAAATATTTCTAACATTGAGTTAAAAATTCTAAAATACTAATCTTATACAAACTTTTATATAATTACACATACAATACTATTTGTTGTGACTTTTCTCAAGAAGAATTTTTTAAATCAATTCTTAATTGTAGTATATAAAAATATACCTCATGTAATATGTTTATAAAATGAGCAAGGCTTAAAAAGTATACCATTAAAACAAAACTGATTCCAAAAGAAACCTCAATATGAAAATCTATTAATTCTTATATTTTTACTTGTACAAATTATAAATAAAACTAAGATAAACTATGATCTGATGAGAATTTTAGAAGCAAACTTAATGAAAAAAAAAAAAAAATTACAAGTATTATCCTTTTAAGTATAGAAGCCAAATTAGTTACTGTGGACCCATTTCTCAGGCAGCACTTACCCCACTTTTCTCAAAGGGATAGATTCCAGAGCATGCCCTGATACTTGCAGTAAATGCCAGGGGAACTGAACAATTTTAAAAAAAAACAAAACAAAAAATATCATTTAAAGGTGCATAGGTCACCACATTAAAAAGACTTTGTATCATATTTTCCTCTCATGGGACTATGTTAAAATACAGAATAAAATCCTTGTTTTTAATTATCATGTATTTGACATATTTGAATTAGTATCATCTTGGTTGTTAGTCACATTTTGGCCAAAACATTGTGAATATAACTACCAATTGAAAGACACTAGTAAATTAGTATGATAATAATTAATTCTTCATCTAAAAAATTACCGAACATTTTAATCTGACTAAATAACCTGTTAATTTTAATCACCGACACTATCACAATAACATTCAAACATCTTCAATTTACTTTGTTTCATTCAAATCTTGCCATTTATATGAAAGATCTTTCAAGTAATTTGTCTCAGATCACAAATAAAAAAAATGAACAAAGCTTAACCTGCATGAGTTAGCATTCATTTTACCTAGTCTCCAGAATTATGCATTACACAAGAGTAGACTTTTTCTTTTTTAAATCAGAATCACCCCAAGCAAGGCAGTAATGCCACTAGAACACAGGGAGTTACAGGGTGTGGAAGAATTAAGAACAAAAACATTAATAAGCAAAAAGAGAATATAGTAATAAGATGGACAGTAGATAGCAATTGATATTACATTTAAATTTTTGCAGATTAAAGTTGGCTGGAAAGCATGGAGCTGAAAGTGAATACCACAAGCAAGAAGTGTGAGAGAAGAAACTTAGCATAAAATTTATGGTTACATCTAGCCGGCTTAATTGTAAATTGTCAAGATCTCAATACCAGTTTAGTGCTGTGCTTTAATTCAAAAACTCTAGGTACCATAGCAAAGAGCACATTTGGATAATTACCATGAAAGACAGAGAAACAACCTTAGAGCAGTGGGAAAGTGACTAAAGCTGAGTCTCTAGATCAGGGCCAATAATATTGCTGATTCTTCTTTGGATCTTATCAAGGAACTCAAGGTAAATAGCAGGGGCACTGAACCATATGCAGCAGCAATAATCTAAGCATGGACAAATGGTAGACTTATAGTGTAAGATAGATTCTGGAGAGAAAAATTGTCTCACCCTACATAGTGAATCAACTATCTTAGCAGTGGATTCAATATAGTCTTTCAACTTCATATCAGCAGAGAACATGAGCCCAAGAAGGCACAACAACTCATTTTCCTGGAGGATAGCATCAGCCATGTTATTGGAAGGCATCAAGGAGTCTCTCAGATGATTAATGGAGAGAAGTTTCATTTTGGAGGCAATAAAATTAAGCCACCTTTTGCCCCAGTTAACCATGGACTTGAGGTCGTTTTGGACATCACCAGCCATTTTGACCTTGTCAGACTGATAAGCCTATACTATCAAGTCAGGAGTAAACTGTTGTGCCTTGCCTTGAAATAAGATCTACATCTACAATAACATCTACAACAGGTAAAGTTACTAATTAAAAAATATTTATGAAAGGTATGAATTGTCCCTAACATTCATTATTGTAAGCCTTTAAATTCTATTTTGTGACAACAGATTTTACAAACAAGTGACAGTTTCAGTTATTAGTTGGTTGCAATGGCTAACCATGAAGGTTACATGTCAAAGGCCTGAAAGGCTGATATATGTAGAGATTTTCCAAGCGTAACTTAGATGTGGCACAAGGCCAAAAGTATCGGGCATCAAACTCACTTTTCAGTAGTAACTGATCTAGCAAGACAAGCTTGCTAACCATTACACCACACCACAGTGCCCAAGGCCGATATAGGTAATTAGGATTCTACAAGTAAACTAAAAATACCTGAATGTTATCTGGCTTACAGAAAATAAAATTTATTTTGAACTAAAGTTTGAAAGAGAGAAACTAAATTTTAAGAGAAACATAATTTATGAAAAATGTAAGACTATAATTGTTCAGTAATTGCAAAAGCAATATATTTTTTACTGTGCATTGAGGTTCTTGTTTATGTTACATGATTGACAGATATTTCACATTGACATATCACAGGACAAGATCGAAGAGGATGTACCAGGTTGAAGATAAAGAAATAGGCTCAATACTATTGGATACATCAAATGAGTGAGCCATGTATTGTGCTTACACAAGTCAAACTTATGAATTGTGTCAGAGCATGAGTGCATTGTTCAGTTGAGTCATATATCTAAAACAATGGCTGGGCAAAAGTCAAGTCACAGAAACAGTATAAATACATACCAAAAGTTTTAGTTAAGTGATAGTTTTATATTAGCCCTGAAACTAGAAATGATACGAACACATGTCTGTACAAAGAGGCCAGATGAAAAAACAGGTTCATTTAAACTGTTCATTAATTATTTTTGTAAATAGTACAAAATCATTTTTTTCTAATGTTCACTCTATAGAAGGTCCAAGAGCCACTTAAGGTAGAGGGTTACTGAAGGCGATTGTTGTATGAAGGGTAAGAGTAAGACGTATGGCAGGTATCTGACCAATTATGATCTTCTCACTACAGCTCCATAAAGCATGTTTGCTGAAACTCCTGAATATTTGTAGTTTTTCAAGGGAAGAATTCCATAGCTACTGGAACCCTGTCATTAATAAACATTTTTGTTATTTTTTTTTTTCATTATTTTGAAGGGTCATCCCTGTGTTTTTGTATACAGCAACCCTGCACCACACAGATGTTCCAATCAAAACCTTCACCAGATGACCTATGTGAATCTTCAATAATATAATAATAATATATTATCTGGACTTTATATATATATATAAACTTTATTTCAACCCATGAGCTTCCGATCCTTAGCTATGATTAATTAATGATGAACATGTCATTTTCATTTACGATAGATTTCATCATGATTTTTCTGTTAATCTTAGAGAGTAATTATACATTCTTATTACTCAATATCTTCTAAAGTCACATGACACACAAGTATATATGGTAAATATTTTTCAACAATGTCTTTGTCAATGCATTTAAAAAGCAGAACTTCTTCATAGATCACATAAATCAAACATTATATAGTGAAAATTTCAATTCATTATTCAACTGTGTCAGGCTGAAGACATTCCATCAAAAAGAAAAAAATGAAAGGTATGAAATAAAATATAATTTTTTTTTTTAAGATTTTAAATATGCATTTATATACTTTAGCTAATGTTAGTATTAGGTCTGAATAAAATAAATGGTCATTTTGAACCACACACTAAAACAACCCAGCTAAAAAATAACTTTATTAGTCAAATTAAGCACCATTAGGATTACTAATATGATATAGTAGTGTATTACTTCCATTATAAAAACTGCGATTACTGAGAGTTGAAAATCTATCAGAAGAAATCACATTGGTATACACCTGTCGCAGGTATACAGACTAAAAATCTCCAAAAAGGTGATAATCTGTAGGAAATAAGTCTAATGTTGGAGAGTTGGATTGAATAGAGAATTAAATGCATTACTTTTAGCCAAGTAGTTTGGGAAATCAGAGATCTTGCATTATCCTGTACAAAGACAGGTTTCTTTCTATTTACCACTGCTGGTTCAGATGTTTGCAATTTTTGATACATCCATTCCAAATCATAACAATAGGACTCTGCCATGATGGTTTGACCAGGTTGCAAGAAGTCAATAATAGATTATTCCCTTACACCACAGCTGAAAAATCAGCAGTGTCATTTTGGAGTGAAAGTTTGGAAGTGGGTGCAAGTTTGTCAACACCATTTTCAATTTTCATTAATTGTAAAAAAAAAAAAAGTAATTTTTTTGAAATTTTCAAATAAATGGCAGCTGGTATCAAACTGTGCAAGTTACTGATCATCACTCAAATCATAAAGTATCAACTTCAATAGTCTACCCTGAGCTTTGCTCTTAATGTATGAGTATTTGTTTCTGGACAAGCATACTTGGCTAGTCTCAATTATTCATTGTCAAGTGACAACTTTTTACTATGACCAGGTTCATGTTGGATATCCTGGTCACTAGAAACAAATTTTTGGAGCCAATGCCATATTCCATTCTAAAGATAACTCCAGCCTCCAGGCTGCAACAAACAATGGTAAAATTTGAACTTATGGAGCATAATGATATGAAAATTATATTTATCTTTCTTTCAAACAAAAAAAATTCAAACAACAGCCAAAATGCATAAAATGCAAATACATATGTTGTTATTTGAAAAAAAATGGAAATACAAAAAATAATTATAACAAGACATTTTACATCCTGTTTACAAAAGCAGCTATTTATTAAATAATACAATAACTAATATTTCTGGGATAACTAAAAATTAAAAGAAAAAATCCAAGTAAAATATCAGTTGATATGGAATCTCTCAAGAACCAAGAGAAGAGAAGTGGCTAAAGCAAAATTAATAAAAAAAAATTAATAACATTAAAATGAATAAGAATTCAGTTAAATGTGTAATACTCCATATGTTTTGGTGCTATTTTATTTTATTACTTTTTTTTTTTTTTTTGATGAGTTAAGATGATGAGCATTTTAAATAGGTGATGAGAACAAAACAAAAAATATAGAAACCCAACTTGCAGTTGTGATTTAATACAATTAGGAAGTCAAATGAATTACTAAAACATAGATACAATTAAAAATAGACCTATCAAAAAGACAGATCCTTAAAATAAACACTGTAAATAGAAATAGTGATTTTTCAAAAAATATTGTTCTTTTAAATGAAGATGACTGGTATTTTAATTACTAATGAAAAGAAAAAATATATCTAAAGAAATAGAAATTTCAAGATTTTAATATTATTAAATGGAAAAGAGTAAAGTTTATAAAAGCAATTATTACTAAGCTATTTCTATAAATTAAACAAGTTATTTCCTTCTGTCAAACCCTATCAGAAAATAACTCATTAAAAGCCATTTATAGTAAGTATAGAATATATGAAGTTATAAAGAAACATTTATATGTAAATGAACAGAAAAATATTTTTGCCTAGAATTCTGAGGAAACTAAACTGCTATATTACAAGAATTTCACAGATATGCATCTGTGAAATTTTAATTTGAGTAATAATATAAAGATATTTTATGATTGTTTGATTGACATTTTTTCCCTTTTTTTTTTTTTACAACACTTTATGAATTATTTAAAGGTAAAACATAGTTTGGATTGTCAGAATAATTTTTTACAAGTGAATATTGTATTAACAATTATTTGAAAATAACTGATTTTTCTAGATCAGAAGTCTTACTCTTTAATCCACAGCTGGTGGTAGGACATGGATTTATAACTTTCTGAAAGGTATTTGCATGCAAGTGAATGTAATGAACCTGACTGGAATTCAAACTCAGCTCTTTGATTTCTCATTCTGAGCAACTATTATCCTGCACATGTAATATTTTACAATGGACAAGAGAAAATATGTATGTCTATCAGTGTTTACTTACAACCATCTTTCAGTTTTAGTAAAAGCTGATGAAAATTTAAATCTATCTGATGAATGTTAATTACAAATGATTATCACAAAAACTATTTGTCTTGGATAAAGCTAGGATCTCTTATAATTCATAAGATACCCAAATGTTTAAAAGGCCTTTTACTTGATATAGTTATAAACAAAATGCACACAGCATGAAATAAGCTAAAAAGATGACTGAGTTAATAAAAATACTTCTACATACAGCAATTTAGTAACATATCTAATTTCTTGTCTTCTTAATAGTAATTAAGTTTTCTTCTTGTTCCCTAATATACTGGCAATAACAATTTCTAAATGGTTTTCTTTAAAACTACAGCAAGGCATCTATAGTCAAAACACAAAGTCCACATATACTATCTCATAACCAAGGTGGGAGTGGCAAGATAAAACGCAGCCATAATTAATGTTTAGAGTGAAATGCAGATTTTTGCCAATGTGTAAAAATCTATGTCAGTTTTATATTCATTAATATAATAATTAAGATTACAGAAAAAGAAACTGATGGTGCTTAATGTACAGTGACTAAATTATTGTGTGTGTATATACCAGGTGTAACAGCAAAATTGTCCAAATCATGTGACAGCAGCATAATTGTTGATTACAGAAAAGGTTTAATATCTTAAAAAAAACAAAAAACACACTAAACTAATTGAGTTTCTTTTTTCCAGGTTTTCAGATAAGACGTTTAGCCATCATGACACCATTTGTCGTTAAGAATCACTGGAAAACCCTTTGAATTATTCAGTTAGAAAGAGAACAGGTTAAAATCATTTAGTGTCAGCCCCACTGTCTTCCCAAATGAGCAATGGTGAGAGGAAAAAGATCATTCAGGCTTTCAGTAATGGTACCAACATTCATACCCTGGCTTCCATCTTCGAAGTCCATTCAAGAACCATCAAGAGAACAATGAATAAGTTTAAAAAAGAAGGAACAGTAGAAAGGGAAACTGGACCAGGATGTCACAACAGCAAGAGGCATCATCATTCCAACTTAGAGCTAATGAGATCAATTAGAAAAGATCCAACTCAATTCGTAAGACATTTGGCAAATGAGAGAGGAGTTTCAGCCATGTCAGTCCAAAGAGCAGTGAAAAAAGACTTGAAAATGAAATTGTACATGAAACCTGTGAGGCAGCTTGTTACTCCAAGACAGAAACCATGTCACCTATTTGGGCAAATGTTGCATCTAAGTACTAAAAATTGTACATACTTACCTAAACAATCATCCTCATCTTCATCATCTCCTTCATCTGATGAACCATATCCATTTGCAGTTGCTATAAAGAAGTATAAAAATTTCAGTAAGAATTGCCATATAATGAGATTATATATATATTTGGAGATATTTCAGGGCAATATTTTTGACCTTCTGAAAGTTGCTGGAAAGTGAAAAGCATATAAAATTAGGTTATATAAAGATGCATGCAAAAGTTTCTAGCATTTTTATCTAAATATTAATTTTCTACTTTACATTCAGTCTACAGATTTAAAAAAAAAAAAAGAGAATGCTGAGAACTTTTGCATATATCAGATATAAAAAAAATGTCAGTCAATCTCCTTCCTGTTTATTTAAAATGATAACCAGCAATAAAAATAAAATACATTTTGAATTAAAATTTTTAGCTAACACCTTGACTAAAGAACATAAATCAAAAGATCAGTTGAGGCTTTAAATTTATAATCAACCAATGAAGTGCAGATTTTTGTTTTTAATTCAGCCAAACTTGTCCAATATTTTTTGATTTCAAAATAATTCTCTTTCTATGTTTTTGAAAAATTACAAATATTGATGCATTTAAAAAACAAAAGATGATAGTAGCTTTAAAATCACTAAACTTATCCTTGTACTTTTCTTGGTGTTTATTCAATTAAACTACATTTATCAGCAACCATAAAAAAAATAAAAATAAGTTAACAATGCCTGTTCAGCCACCATTCAATTTCATTTAACCAGCATTTCTTGTATTTAAAACACTGATCCAAATATTCAAGTTGGCTTATAGAATTATAGACCCAAGATCACGTGAACTCAAATTGCTTCTCAGATCATTTACTTCGAATAAAAACAAAGTTGTCTTAGTTAATATTAGACTGCCTCCAAGATTTCAAAAATAAAACTGTTTCAAATTCATAGGAATAACTTACTGGTTACACTGCTGGTAGAGAAGTCTGAAATTCACCTCTATTACATTTAAATACAAACAAGTTCCTCAAATGAAAAGGTGCTTCTAAATAGTCAATCTAGTACTGGTAAAATTTAATACCAACCAAACATAAATAACTTTTCCTCTCTCATAAAAAAAGTATGTATAAAAAAAACTTATGTGACAAATGCAGCATCTGTTTTCAAACATTTGTTAGAAAATTGTATAAAAATCACACCAAATTAAATCAGATTTATATACTGTTGCTGCTATATGATTTAAGTATCATCATTTTCTATCTCACTGCAAATATAAAAAAAAATAGGTCAAGAATAAATAAGTACATATTTGCTATGTTAAATTTTGTACATGCAAACCCCATATTACAATACAGTCTCAACTATGACGGAATTATGACACAGTTGTCTCTAAGTATTTCCCAATTCTATGCTTTTAGAAATTTTCAAAGGAAGAAGATTGGCTGGCTAGAAATAACTAACATGAACAATTAAAAATAAATTGAAAAGGGAATAAGTTTGCATTAGACTGACACTGAAATTATTCAGAGCTCTAAGTATCATTTCCTTTTTATAACAAAATATGCTCAGCAAAACAAAAAGGCACATATTCCCACTAAGTATATGAAAAATAAAAAGATAGTGAGCCAAAGAATCATTAAATATAGATTTATTATTAATCACATTTTTTACAGTATTGAATTCCCAGCTATAATGATTGAATGGAAAGCACAGGAGGCAACAAAATCATACAGACTGAAAGGAACTCAGCATCAGATTTGTTATTCAATTTAAATATTTAAAAAAAAAAAGAAGCTGAAAATAGAAACTCAAATAACAAGAGTTATTCATGGAAAAGTTCATTTCACTAATATAGCAATTTTTTTTAAGTATTCCAAATAACCCAACAGATGTTACAAAATTAAATATTTAAAAAATAGAAGTAAAATATATTTCCAGGAACCATATTTACATATTAAGATATTGAAACATCAAATAAAAGATTTTTTAAAAATCCAAATATATTTAAGCTTGGTTCATTTGTATCACAAGAGAATAGGAAAAAAATCTTTTTTTCAAATCTTAATATGCTGCTTTAGCAAAAAGACAAAAGCAGCAACTAATCAATGGCACAATTTTTAAATGGTATGCTTCAGTGTACAAGCAAATTGGATTACTGAATTTTGTTGGAATACAGAAACATGGAGCCTGTCAGATTAACAGGGGAGTAAGGTTGTTCATTTTTTAAAGAATCAAAGAATTAAAAACAATACAACAAAAGAAAAACAAGAACAAAATTGAACAAGATGAGAATGTGAAAACATAAGTGTCAAAAACAGCAGCAAAAAAAAGAATCTGACAAAGTGGTAAGTAACAAATAGTGACAATTTTATCACTAAATGCATCAAAAGTGCTGATTTTTTATTGCATTTAAGAGGAAATACTTAATAGATTTCTTCCGTCATTTTTTTTTTCCAAATCAAAAAAAAGAAAAATGGATTTTTTCAGGAATCTGACAATGGAATAATGGTTAGTTGAATGGTACTGGAAGAGAGAGCCTCTTGTATTGAAGAATAAGTTGAACTATTATGAGTATTTCTTGGAAGAGGTGGCAAAAGTTAAATCTGAGGAGGAGACAGTTGAAAAGAAGTTATTCTCATGCCTTGAGAGAGAAAATGACAATGTTGATAGTGGTAATTCAGGTCAATTCTTTTAAGAACTGTATATCACTTGGAGGGGAGGGGGGAGATACTACAGATGTATGTGAAGAGACCTCTTAAGAAATATGGTGGGGATTTTGACAGACAATCATTGAACTGAAATTTGTATATCTACAACTTCTGTGTAGCAATGAAATTGTGAAAAAATACCAGCTGGTGAATTATAGGAGCAGAATGTACTGTTTTGCTAGGCTGGGATTTGGATTAATTATGGCAACTGTACCCAAGACAATATAAAAAAAAATAGATACAGTGAAAAGGGGGGTCATTAACTCTTCCATAGATGATATATTGAAAGATAAAATATAGGTGACAACAACTGAGGCAATAGAGCATTTAAAAAAAAAATTGGGTTAATTACAAAACTGCTGAAACCACTGAAAGGAGAGGCAGTTTTGAGGTTTGAATTTAAGGAAAACAATGTGGGACAAGTTGGTTTTTCAAAGGGGGCCAAGAGTAAACCTGAAATTGAAAGACAATCTGAGTAGATGGGAAATGTTCTCTGCATGTGGAAAATTGGTGTGTCATTGTTCTGTTACTGAATGGCTCTGTAGTGTGTGTTAAGAGAAGACCTGAAGGTGTCATCTGAGAAAGTAAGAAAAAGGATAGTTTCTATAATGAGAGAGAGAGTGACAGGAATGAGAGAAAATGATCTAATGAGAGAGAGTTGATATGTGCCTAAATTGGGGAAATAATAGTGTGATGAAGAGGTTTTAGAGGTAGGTGATATTACAATATGGCAAGTCTGAGAACAAAATAAAAAAAGATGACTGCAAACATATTAATATAAACAAGAATAAATTTGACTTTAAAGTGGGCATTGCATGCTATCAAAATCCAAACTGATTCAGCAAGTGTGCTTGAGTGAGTGAAATCAGTGATTACCAGTGAGAAGAGAGTTCAAACAAAAGAAGTCACAGAAGTGATTAAGTGACATCTGGAAAACACAGGAGAACTAATTACTGAATTTAACAAAGTTGCATATAACATTCATGCGCTTGGAGAAAAATGAAGCAGATGCTCTCACTAAGGTGAGGAAAATCTGATTGAGAGTACTAGAGAGGGAATTGGATACAGTGCACTATTTGGGAAACCTGTATCTAAGGAAACTGCACAGCATGCATCATTTGAAGGTAGATAGGATTATTTCTAGTCAAGAAAACTGACCCTGATGTAACTCAAGAAACTGTTTAAACAATAGTCTGGAGTTGTTATAAGTGTCAGTCAGTTGAACCCACTGTGGAGTGTGAATGAGAAGGAAAAAAAAAAAGATTCACATAGAAGACAACTGAAAAATAAAGGAATTATCAGCAGTGGTGGTATCTTTCAATGATTGTGAACCCAAAAGAGTAGTCATATAGAGGAAGATTTAGGTAAAGGCTGCAGCTGAAATTTCTATGGAACTCACAAGTATAGGCATTATATATATATATATATATATTTCTTCACTCCACCACCCATTTAACTACAATAAATTTTGAATTAATACTATTGTTATGGAACTCCTAATATCATATTATTTAGCCATTTTCATTGATTAAATTCTTATATATTACCCTTAAAGTCATCGCCTATATTCTGTGGTTGGATATCATAGTACCAAAAACTTTTAAAACCTGAAAAAACACAATTTCTACCAAGGAAAATCTAATAGGAGTTGGTGCATTTCAAATATTCTTGAATATTAATATTAAGATCTTTTTATTATATTTCATGACTATATGGAAAGTACTGAAAATTTCTCAGCTTGATCAGTTACGGTTTTTTGGGTATATATAGTACTAGTGGGACAATCCAAATGACTTAACTTCCTTTATAGTCTATCAATAGAAGGTTAACCAATCAGAAGCCACAGGACATTGTATCCGTCGCGTATAAAGGCGGCCATCTTTGTTTACCCTACGGAAGGACCAGTGCCAACTTGACCAGGCGAAGATGATAGAAGGAAGAACTACGCTCTGCTACTTTGCTACGATATCCACTGCGAACCTGAACTACGCTTTCCTACTGTCTCCAAAATATTCACTGCCAACCTCTGGATTCTATACTTGAAGACGACCGTCATGAATTTGTAACATGATCCACTTCCCAATATCCCATCAAATAAGCAAAACAATTTTGTTTTGGAAGAGCTTCTTGGTAAAGCCAATAAATTTTCAACACCCACTCATATAGTCTTCCTTAAATGTTTTTGATTATATAAAAATAAATCCATTATTTTTCAAATCCTAATTGTGTATACATTTTAAATAGAGAAAATGAGGAGATTTAGGCTTTTAGCCTTTGCATAATTATAAAAGATGTACAGAAACTAAAAATTAGGTTTCTTTTTCTTTTCTTTCTAAATATTCTTAAATCATATAATCTTGTCTTTTGCTAAATTCATAAAAAAAAAAAAAAAAAAAAAAAAAAAAATTATATATGATTTTAAAGATTAAAATTGCCTTCAAAGTTACTATGAGTAAAAATAGTCAGCAAATGTTAATTTTTACCATTAATACTTGATTGGTATCTAAATTTGTTCAAATCAAAAACTGATAGCAAATTATTTTTCAAAAGAATATATATATAGTTTTCTTCCACCATAAGTGCCAGCAACAATGAATTTTCTTTACTATTAAGATCAGTGAAATTTGATTTTGATGTTTGCTTTTTAATTTCAATGAAAATTTTTTTGCAATATATTTTTAGCATTGTTCAAATGCTAACAAGAGTAAAAAAAATCTTCCATTAAAATTTATATCAATTAAAAAATGCTAAAATAAAAGGGATCATAGAAAAAATGATTATTTATAAATATATTATTAGTACTGATAAATTTTACCATTCGATACGTAGGAAACATTGAGTAGGTAATAAAAATCCTTTCATCCTAAAGGTAATCATAGCAAAGAGCATAACTCTTGAGTAAATTTAAAAAGCAAAAGAAAATAAAATTATCCAATAATTAAATATATCATTTTGTTTTTATAACTAGTTTCAAAATAAGTTGAGATAACAAAATGCAATGTTTATGTTGCATAGATTGATACAGGCACTAAAATGGTTTCATTTCAGTACTGTTGTCATTCAATGACTACAACTACACTCCTTTTGGGGCAAAATGACCTTGTTGTATGTGGACACATGATTCAGTTCTTCAAGACACAATTTCAAATAACATGTTAAAAAATTCTAATGTGAAAATCAATTAGTTTTATACTGAACATGAATGTGAAAGTAAAAGCAAAAGAAACTAAAACCCATAGAAATCATATTCAAAGATGCAACAGAATAATTTTAGAGCCTTTCGAAATTAAGTATATGTGCAGTGAACAACACTAACAGACATTGGAATGTACAGATCAATGAAATGTGCAGCATATAGATGTATTGTTATAACAGTATTATTTTTATTCTTCAACAGTACTGAAATTATATCAGTACTATGTGTAAGGATATGATTTTATGGTATATGTGATACAAGCCTACAGCTGTATTTTCATATGTTCCATTAATGTACTAGTTGGTTATATAACCCATAATTTATATAGAGTATTAAGTGAATATGTCAAAACCTATTTATTGTTATTACATATATAGAGACACAGAGACAATTCTGGTAGAACAGGAAAGAAGAAGCAATTAGATTGCATTTGAACGTGTATGACAAGGTTTGGGCTTTTCTTATGGCTGCTGACTTCATTATTCTTTGACTTTACTTTAGTAATACACAAATTATTTCTGGCATTAGAAAATGAATTTTAAAATATTTTAGCACAAACTTCTTTAAGCAAGTTTCAGCAGTTTGTTTAAAAAAGATTGTCAGTGATAAGAAATTAAAGCCAGTAAAGATATGAGAATAGAGCTATGATATAATGGTACTAATAACAATATTTTTTTTTTTACATGTATGTAACTTGGATCATTGAAGTAAGGAAGTCAGATTCTAATTTGGTCTAGAGGAGATTTTATATATATATATATATATATATATATATATAAAATTGCAAATAAGCCTACAAGGCAAAAAAAAAAAAAAAAAAAAAAACACAAATATCTTTAAATAAATACAGAACACTCCAAATTAGAGAAATAGTGAGATAGTCTCTTCTACCTAATAGTACAACTTTATTATAATCATATTACAAAATAATTGTAAATACTATTATTTTAGAACCCACAAATCTATAGATCTAACAGCACTTTCTTTCATATTAAAAGTGTGACTAACTTATACATATTTCGGATCTAAAAAACTAGTTGCATTTTTTCCTTTTCATATTGTCAGCATTTTGTAATGAGAGAGAGAAATCAACTGCTGAGAAAGATCGAGTAATTAATAGTGCAAATGTCTTCCAATGAAAATGAAAACTAATAATTTTGGTTTTATCTACAATTTGATAGTCAAACAAGATGATAGAATGATATTTAGATTACACTTGAAAAATTGCAACATATGTCAAAGTAAATCTTTAAATTTAAAAGGATTGGTCTTTCACATAAAAATAGATTTACTTTTGTCCTGATTAATTACAGCAAGATGAAAACTTAGTATGAACTATTAAAATAGTCCTAAAAGAGAAGAAAAAATACAACATATATATCCTTGTATAAAAAGAAAGTTTTTTTTTTTTTACACTGCAATAATTAATACAGTTTTAAATAGTGTCCCTAAAAATGAATATTGTAGATAAATATACAGAGATTATTGGGATATTTTATCAATTGCAATATTCTGCCTGCATAAAGAAATAAAATAAGTAGCCATTTGAGTAACCATTTATATCAGTAGCTGGACATTTTAAGGATCATGCACACACGCAAAACTTCAGCTATGAAAAATAATCAAATAAAATTAAATAAAACTATTTTAGACATTTTGAACAATGAAATTCCTAGTTTCTAATTTTATTTGTTTATTCAACAAGGAAATTGATATTAACACAAGATATTAAGAAATTTGGTAAGTAAAAATTAATATTATTGCCTTTGTATGCTAGAAATTTTGTATTATTTAATCCAGTACTTCATTATAGTTCTAATTTTTAATTATTCAAACAAAAAATATAGCTAGATATTTAACATTTAAATTAATTTTTTTTCCTAAATTACCTCAAGACATTTCATCAAAGAAACAAATAAATATCAATGTTTTACAGACAAATGACAATATAAATATACAAATAAAACTAAGCATTATGCAAGAATGAATCAATAATTATGTAGCTTGATATGTAATTATTACCTGAATATTAAATTGAAATTTTCACAGTTCAATCTACATGATTAAGATTTCCTACTGAATTAAATATATTACTGAGAAAGGAAATTGTGTTAAAAAATAATTGTTGTGTAAAATAAATAGTCTCTTCATTATTAGGCTATGGACCCAAACATAAAAACTTGAAATAATGTGTGTGTTTCTTTATATATATATATATATATATATAAACCCATGAAGAGATAATCTTGGAAACATTGCTAGTCAAATTAACTGGAGTTTTGATTTTGAAATTTGATTTATACTGCACAATCATAGTTTGTTTTTTTTTGTTTTTTTTTTCTTTCTTTTTTCTATAACAAAAAAGTCTTTGCAAATAAATTGTATCAAGTTTCTTCTCTATTGTCAGTTTTACTGTTTGGAAATTGAAATGTTTCATAAACAAATTGGTTGAAATAACATTCACCAAAGTGACTTCTTGATCTCATTCAAGATACTGGAAAATTTTTTCTCTTCGTTTGTTGGGTTAGTTAAGCTTCTGAAACTGAATCTATTTTCATCATTTTAAATCTCATCTAAAAAGTGTCCAATGACTATGAATGCTAAATCTAAACTTATAAAACATACACATTGTGTTGCTCTCTGGAAAATTCCAGGTGTTATAAAATGAAAGAAAACTGGGTCCAATACTAAATGCACTAGCAAACCTTAGCAATAAAACATACTTAGAATATCTTGAAACTGAATTGAATTAGTTGCTCTGGAAGCAACAGTAGTTATGAAAAACTGATACCAATCTCAATCAATGTAACTTATAGGAACACTTATTTTTAATACATTAATATCTCTTGGGGTTACTATTAAGTAAATTTTCTATTTGTGGCAGTTTTTTTATTGATATATATAGTGAACAATACAATCTTATATTTATTACTTTAAATCTGTAAAGCAAAGATATACTTTTATCCAAACCAGAGAGTAGAGACCTAAAGTTTAAACTGGATTTCTCATGTAGTTTAGAAACTGCATTCTTTATTAAGTCACCATTGGGCAATGAAATTGAAAAAAGGGAAATGTTAATGAAATCCTAAAAACATAAAAAATTGCTTAATATTAAATTTTATGAAATGATTGAGTCAAAATTAAAGGAACATGTACTAAAGATTAAATTAACATGACTTTTATCATGTCAATCAAAAAGCAATGCTGAATAGTCATATTACAAATAACAATTGTGGTTTAAGTGACAATTTTGATATGCTTTCTTCCTGCCATCACTTCAACCAATGAAACAGAATGAATGGTTGTAACAAAAAAAATATCCTTTTCAATTTCTCAAACTATTTTTTTTCTTTTCTTTCCTTCCTGTTTTCACCTAACCTCAATATTTGTCTTGATCATACACCAGTTTAAAAATATGAATAATGTGGCTTAGTCATGCTTTCTTTTTTTCTTGGCTACTACCTATAATTCTTTTGTTTACATCCCCACAAACCAACCAAGTCTCAAATGTTTTTCTTCACATGAAAACACAACCAGCACAGAACAGACTTTTCTTTACATCCACCCTCATGTCACCTCTATATAAAGTCTTACTATCAACAGGGCAGCCATCCCTCTCTTTGTGATCATTGTGCCAGTTTGTCTTTAACCTCATTATCTAATTCTTCAAAGCTCATCTTCCAATGAGTTCACCACTTGTCTCAAATCATGACTGTATTAGTACAGTATCAGTCAATACACTATTCAATAACTACATTTCAGTTATCACTTCCCCTTTTCCACTATGTTGTGCAATGATTGAATTTAGACATCAGTTATCCTCAAGTGCTGCATAACAGTCATCTCTGTAGCACCCTTTTCTGGACTCTCCTCTTAGCTGAATAAGTTCAGTTATTATGACTAAGAACAATAGCTGAATTAGTTCTGATTTTGATGTTATTTAATCCCCATTTTAAAGCCAAGTTGACACCCTTTAATGTGGCATCAAACTTCATGTTAATATGGCTATAATCACTCTTCTTCAACTATTAATTTCTACACATACCTGTGGCAACACTGCTCACATGACTCCATATTACTACTTTTGTTGATTCAGGAACATGCTAATTCCTTCAAACTAGATTATTCCTTCTCACTTCCAAAATCTTCAGTAACATGGTAAATCTTCCCAGCCCTCTCTTGCATCCTACCTTCCTTTTTACATAGTTACATGCTGTCTGAAGCTATCCAACAATGGGTTAATGGCCCACTAGCTTTCTGCAGACAGAAAACAATTTCCATCTGCTCATGTCATTTCCAGAACCCTATTCTCCCTTCTAAATACCAAATTGCCTGCTCTCTCTTTATACAATTGAAGACCCAACACCAACTTATGATTCTAGAATGTCTTTCCTTTATACATCATCAGCTGGTAATTCCATAACCTCTCACCACATATCTGCAGGTAGGTATATATCAGCTCACTTGTAGAAGCCCCAGTCATCTCCTTTCATTTCCATATGGATTCTCAACACAAAACAATCACCCCATCCCCTGTGTAGCATATCACATAGCTGTTCAATGATCAGACATCTAATACTGACCTGATCACTTTTTTTTTTGTTGGCTGGATCACTGCCATCTATGGTAACACTCCATTGCTTCTTTCCATGGTGTAAGAATCCCTTCCTCAATCCATCTTTCCACTACTTTTCAAACATAGCACTCTCCTCCTCCTATGTTCTTCAGCCCTTAGAGGCCCTCTTGTAAAAGGTCCTGTTCCTCTACATCTCCCCTCTTCCACCTTTATGCTGAACCTTTCACGCCAGTTATTTCCCAGCTTTGCGGTTAGCAATATAATGGTACACTCTGTGCCAACAAGAGCTCTTGACTCCTTTCTCTCTACTAACACTTGTATTGGTCTGTTGTGTACCACTGCTGAGAGGTAAGCAAAGAGATAAACACCATAACAATTCCCCTGTAGACAATAACTCCTGATATGCCTAATCCCAAATAAATTGTTTCAGATCTGTGGTTCCTTACACTTCCTCAACAAGTGCAATCCTCTATGTCTAAAACACTGGCTGCAAAACTTTCGTTTGCTTCTTGCTTTCTGTTGGTTCTTCTTCAGTAACAACTGGGCTATGTCCTGCAGCTGCTGCCATTCCAAGCTCTTGTATTCTATGAACCATCAATAATGTAGCAGTGGTTATCAGGTTGCTCACATCTATAGTATCTATCTCCTGGGTAACTACTAGAGGGCTACTGAAACACTCTAACAAGCCATTGGCAGACATCACCTTCACAATCAGATCCAACTTCTTTTTTATGAACCCTGCCAATATTGACAATCCCCTGATGTTTGACAGACATTCATTAAATCCTTGGTCCATATGATTCTACCCAGCTTTTTATATGCCATATAACACACACTTCTGTAAATGTTTTTTTTCAACATGAACTCTATTATGCCTGAATGTAACTTATCTTCATAATTTTGAACTAGAGTGACAAAGTGACTTTCTCCAAAAATATAGATATTAATTTCACAAGGTCAAGAATTTTCAGCAGCTTTGTAACAAACTTCACTGTTGCAAACCAAATAAGTATATTCTCTTCTTCACTAAAGGGTTTTATTATCATCACTCAGCCACATTCTCCCCACCAATTTGTGTCAAAATAAGGTAAAAATAATTTGATTTCAGAAGCAGTTTTGATATGCTCTCTTCCTGTCTTCACTCCAACCACTAACAAAAGAACAACTAGTAACAAAAAAATTCTTTAAAGTTTGTCACACAACTCTTTTCCTCTCTTCTTTCCTTTCGTCTTCAATTCAACTACCCTTAATGTCTCTCAATCACACACCAGCTCAGAAAAATATTTTTCCTTGTATCAAGAACAACTGGTACACACTTTTCTTTCTTTTTTTATAAGTACTCTTAATAAATTTTCTACAATATCAAAAATGTAAATTGGTAGCAATATAAGATTGTAGAGCTCTCAACCATACCTCAAACACATCTTGACTGTCAGACTGGTCAGATTTTACAAGTAACAATCTATATTTTTCTAAACTATGGATTCATCATTTCAATAAAGATTCTACTTTTTAAATAAATGACTCTCATTGATAGATTAAAAATTAAAATTGAGACAAACAAATAAAACTAAAATTGTTTATATAATCAAATTCTAAGATAATTTTCTTTATTCTAAATTAACTCAAATGTAAATTTAATTAAAATATGCCAAGTAACATGCAAAAAGATTTAACATACTAAAAAAAAACTAAAGAAAGTGTGAGAATTAACTTGAAGAAAACTAAACAAAAGAAGTTATGTGCTGGTTTTTAACACATAAGAATGGATAAAACAAATTCTATACTGCTAAAGAGTAAATTAAAAGAAAATAGATGTGTTCACTGAATATAATAAAATTATTTTTTGTTTGTTTTAGTACTTAAAATAAAATTGTTGCTAATTTTTTTTCCATTACTTAGACAAATGCTCAGTGTTCTGAAATATACCAAATAAATGTCTACATCTCATTTTCTTTTTAACCTACAACAACACAGAAATATACAAAAAGAGAAAGTAAGCAAATTCCTGAATTTTTGAGTCTCAGCCAGCTTGGCATATCTTGCTACAGGTTGGGCCAGTCGGTGGCACTTTTTTTTTTTTTTTTATCAGTGCACACAATAACTTCTCTGCTTCTTAAGTCAATTTTATGATTATTTATTGGATAAATTGAGTATGCTTTTATATCTAAAAACTGACATTACATCTTTATGCAAAAATATAATTCAATAATTGAATATTACAAATTGTAAATTGCAATTCTCAGTATTAGGAATAACAAATAGTCTTATTTTTCAAGTGCTTCGAATAGTAGGCAACACTGAAGTTACCTGCATTAAAAAGAGAAAATGGTTATTTTAAAGGTCTGCAAATTCTAGTTTATTTGCATTGTAAAAAAGTAAAGATATCTGAATTAAGCAAAACAACAAAATTAGCATCTAGATAAGACTTGCTAATCTCAAAAACTAGCTATTGCAGTGAAATTTCTATCAAATGTTAAAAATTGTAACCAAAAGTCAATAGAAAGAAATGGCTATGAAATCAAAACAAAAAATATATTATACATATACAAGTATGTTTATTACTCTCAATCTTCAAATTACCACATATTAGTTTATCTACCAAGTTATTTGTAAACACATACAGACCAAGTAATTATTAAGTAATGTCTTCATCTGCATTCACTTTCTTCAGGTAACCTGGTTTTCAAACTGAGGTTATTTAAAGAAAAAACGAACCATTAAATGATAACTTATAAGTGATCACAAAAATTAAAATAAAAAGTTTTTCCAATTTTTTTTTTATTCTCTAAGGCCAGTGTAATTTTGAAATTTTATAACTTGTGCTTTGAAAAGAAATTTTTATACACAAATAGGAGTTCACTTGAAAATCAGTTTTATTAGTTTATTCATAATTAAGATAAGAATCTTACTGTAAAACCCTGACAGAAAATCAAATTCAGTTCATTGGTAGAATGAAAACAGTTTAAGAAAAAATATTTTTAAAGCAGCTTTTTGTGTATATTTTACATTAAATAAAATTTCTTCATGTATGACAAATTTTTCTTTGATAAAGTATGTCTACATGATGTCAGATTTTATTGTTTAAGTCAATGTTTTCACAATAAAACTGCTACTAAACAACTGATGTTGGTAAAATTTTCAGAATATATTTTTGTAGTAATGTATATGAAAATGAGCTTAATATTTGTGTTGAAAAATACTGATTATGTTTTACAGGTGTCTGATTTTATTGTACAAACTAAATGCATTATAATTTTTTTTATTTAGAAATAGAAAAGATATATGACATAAGTATGAGTTATTTTGTGTCAAATCAACACGGATCTTATCACTGATACAATTTTTTTTTTTTTTTTTTTTTCAAATTTGGTATCCTTATAGAGCTTCATGAAAGAAAGTGAATGGTAACTATTTTACATCTCCAGGTCAAAGGGTTCCCAAGATATAATGCTTTGACCCTAGCCAAAAAGGTGAATTTTGGAAAATAGTCACAAAGTTTAAATAACAATATCTCAGTTGTTTTTTTCACTCACAAAGCTAAATTATATACCATTTTAAAGTATTTGGATAGATGTAAAAGGTGATCTATTTATTTTTTTTGTTTAAGAGACAAATAAGATAAGTTGAATTTGACTTTTAATTTCTCAAAAAATGGTTCTTTAATTTTTTTTAAAAAATTTACAACAAATTTGTCTGATTTATGGCAAGATATGTACAAATTTTGTTGTGGCCTGGGTTACTTGGGCCAAATTCAAAATTGCTACTATATGCTAACATATGCTAACATTTTCATATCACCCAATATGGTCAAGTTGTATATCTTCAGAAAGCTCTTTGAATGCTGATTAATATTCACATAAGAACTAGGGTCATAAAATCAACAGAATCTGTGTTATTTGTGGTTAAATATTGACAAATTTGATGGAAAAAACTTATTTTTGGTTTTGTTTATATTTTGTATTATACAACAAATAGATTTTTATATGAAAAAGTTGCATAACGAAAATAATTATTTAAAAAAATGTGTCCTGAATTAATGTTAAGATAAAATAAAATATGAAAATATACAACAAATGATGTTAATGATTAACAAATTTTTGTTGACATTTGACATGGTACACTAAAATGTACAATACAATAAATTTTTGTTTTATTTTTATTTAAAATTTAACTTTTGAACTGAATTCATGACACATTAAAATCTTTAAAAAAGAGATTCCTAACATTTACAAAGAAATTAAGAAGCAAACTTATTTTTCTTGGAATACATGTTTAAATAGTAAATAAAAATTTGGATATGGAAACCACTTATATTTGAAACTTTTTCCATCTCAATTTTCAAAAGTTTATAACTTCTTCCAGTGTCAGTTATTGGATCAACTAAACTAAGAATATCAGAATAATTTAAAATTAATATATCTGGATGTAATGGATAATAGAAAGATGGTGGGAGGGCTATTCGGTTGTAAAAATGTCAATGTTACCTTTTCATTATCAGGATATTTTTCAAGCATAGATCCTAACCACCAATTCCTATCATAAATTGCTGGAAAAAAAACCTTTAATGTTTTCAAGCTCTATATTGAACCGTTTTATAATTTTAACTATTTTTCTTTCAGCCTGAGTTGACACAGTTTTATTCCTGTGTTTCACGAAGAGGTAGAAGTAAAAACAATGTGGTTTTTGATCTCCTGCAATTGGAGGCATTTTTTAATCTATTTTCTAAGATTTTTGCTTCATCTGTTGAGGAATTAAAAAATATTTATGCCTGAAATGTTTTTTCTTACATAATCAAACAACTGTTCAGTGTCATTATTTGCTAATTATAGGGTCGTTGCAGGCTTGCTTTTACTGTTAATCTCTTAATAGTGCCACCTAACCCATCACATGGTCCTTTCTCATGAGATGTAGCAAAAAAGTGCCACTCTGCATCAATACCAAAGTCAGCTTTATGATTGTACAAATTGATAAAATTTTCATAATTTTTATAATGTGAAGTGGCACCATCAGCAAAAAATTATTTTTTTTTAGTACTTCTGTAAGTTTATTTTGGAACCAAAGTTACAGCTACTGTGTCATGCTTGAGACAATCTGATATAATGACAATATTAATATGCTCCAGCTCTTTGTCATTTATGTAATAACAGACAAATAGATGTAATGTGGTTCGAGAATTATTCCAGTGGAAGCCTGCAAAATAAAAGAATAATTCTTAGCAAGAGCTGCAATAACTATGACTTTGCCAGCCATCAAAGAACTTTTCTTATTAGAACAAAATTTTGATTGTTCTGTGGCAATGAAATCATGCTTTTTTTTAAGGTTTGAAGTCCTGCACAAAAAGTTACAAATTCTTTTGTAGATTGTTATAGTCTGCAGTGTGGTTCTATCAGTTGATAGCCACTGTTTGTAGATAAAATCTATTAAATTTTTACTTAAAATTTCTTCTATATATTGCTACAATTTGAGCAGTCAAAGGTTACTTCATTGCATATAACAGCAGCTATATGGTAATCTGCTAAATGATATTGTTCATCTTGAGTCAGTGTACCAAAATGAGCCACCAGTCATCAGATTCATATTTTGATGTATTGTGCAAACAGTGTTTTCCAGCACCACCTGCTAGGATACACTCTTTTGCTCTGAGCTCAGCAAATTTTGAAAAAATAAGTGTTTGATATTTTTTTTTTATTTAACTAATTGATATGACACTTTCAGGTTACATAGTACAAGATACCTTTGTTCCTGAACTTTTCTACCATTCTATAAGATTGTTTTATAATCATTTTTTCCAGGCATCACTCTGCAGACTTTTTCACTCATATAAAACAGCACAACTTCGTCAATTGTCTCTTTGCGCATTTGGTAGAGTTAATATTCCTTGTTCATTTACAAGTTTTTTTTAGTTTGTCTTACCATGTATGTTGTGGTACCAAATTCTATTTGAATTCTTAAGATACTCCAGCTTTTTGGAAGTATTGTCAAAATTTGTACTTTTTGGGGCCTTTTTTCACAAGCTGAAAATAATTTCACTTACATCAGATCTTCTGTGCTCTTCTACACTGGTAGATTCTTGAAATATTTTAGCTGAAATCAGTTTAATTTTCTTTGATACTGCTCCTTCAATTTTTCCTACTTTTTTTATTTGTTTTTCAAGTTTTTGACACTTGACTGGGGATTCACCAATCATTGACAGTGACTCATTAAGAAGTTGCAGTTCATTTTCAGTATCTACAAAAATGCTAGAAGGCTGTGGCTGAACTTCAGTTGAAATTGAAGTACTTTCAAAAACTTCAGGTAATGCTGTTAATTTTAGTCAACAATGGGTGCAAATTTTTCTACCAGGTGTCAATTTAACTTGTTTGATTATATCAGCAAATTCTTTTGTTATGTCTCTTAATCCTTTTTTAATTTTTTATGGATTTTAAAATGGTTGCAGCATATTTTGTCCAATGAAAGTATTGTTGACATATCCATATTGATTCAATAAGATTATTAATGTCTCAGAAAAAAAATATTTTTCTCTGAAACTTGTCTATAAATAAAAAAAATATTTTACATCTAAGTATTTCATAGTAATTTTATGACAAAACAGTAAATATTTCTTTAACAGACATGCTCTTCTATGAAATATTCTGTGAACACACAATACTGTACTGAAAATCTTGTACAAATCTTTAATAATTTTAAATAAATTTCTTATTTGTAACTGTGATAGGAATCTCAGAAAAAATTAATAATTTACAAAGAAAAAGAAAATCAGACATTGAAAACAAATGAAAAAAGTTAGAGAGCACATTGGCTTTTGAAAATATTAATTTGTTAAATTGTAAAAAGTCTTGCATTTTTATCTCCATAGGAGAGAAACTGAACATTAACCCTTGCTTAATAGAATTTTTCCAATTATTTATTCTGTAATTTTTCAACATTTTTATACACAATGAGATTAAACAAAATAAATTTTCTTATAAAAGAAAAACTATGTAAATTTAATAGTCATTAAAAGAATAGTCAAGTAAAATTACTAATGAAAGCCAGAAGAGGCTTAAAATATTCAGTAACAGAAGTTTATATGATTATTTATACCAGTAGTATGAATTAAAATGTCTCAAAAGATATCTCATTGTTTTGCAGTAAACAACTTTCACCCACTGATTATTTAGCAGTAATAATTATGTTGTATCATTACACCAACATAAATTTTTAAAAAATTGGATATGAAATTAAAAATTACTTACCACAACTGTTTTGGCTTTCCAGTATTGGCGAAGAATCCCAACTACTATGAAAAGCCACCAACCAATATCTGGAGAGTAAGTGAGTTGTTTCAGAGGACCAAGTTTATAGGTGTCAATTTAAGGTTATATTGACGTTAGTTTTTTTTTTGGGGGGGGTACCATTTTTTGTTTATTAATTTTATGACCAACAGATATTTTGTCTTACCAAAAAGTTAAAATGATATAGATACTAGACAGAATCATGGAGTTGTACAAATAATGAGATCGCATGTAACTGTTAATGATATATATAAAAGCAATAACAAAAAATTGATTGTTTTGTACATTTCTTTAGTGTACCATGTCAAATGTCAACAAAAATTTGTTAACCATTAACATCATTTGTTTCATATTTTCATAATATTTTATGCTATTTTAACATTGATCCATGACACATTTTTAAATAATTATTTTCATTATGCAACTTTTTCATATAAAAATCTATTTGTTGTATAATACAAAATATAAACAAAACCAAAAATAAGTTTTTTTTTTTCAAATTTGTCAATATTTAACCACAAATAACACAAATTCTGTTGATTTTATGACCCTAGTTCTTATGTGAATATTAATCAGCATTCAAAGAGCTTTCTAAAGATATACAACTTGACCATATTGAGTGATATGAAAATGTTAGAATATAGTAGCAATTTTGAATTTGGCCCAACTAGGTAAAACCTTTGTAACTCAGGCCACAGTCAAAAGTCCACAACAAAATTTTGTACATATCTTGCCATCAATCAGACAAATCTGTTGTCAATTTTTAAAAAAAAATTAGAAACCGTTTTTTGAGAAATTAAAGGTCAAATGTTACGGTCAAATTATCTTATTTGACCTTTAAACAAAATATCACCTTTTAGATTTATCCAAGTACTTTAAAATGGTATATAATTTAGCTTTGTGGGTGAAAAAACAACTGAAATATTGATATGACTATTATCAAAATTCACCTTTTTGGCTAGGATCAAAGGGTCATATCTTGGGAACCCTTTGACCTAGAGATGTAAAATAGTTAACATTCAATTTCTATCATGAAGCTCTATAACAGTACCAAATTTGAAAAAAAAAAAAAAAAAATCTGTACCAGTGATGATCAGATCATTGTTGATTTGACACGGAATGACTCATATTTTGATTCACACAATATCACATACATCTGAATAATTATTATATATGTTAATAGCTCTAACATTTTATAACCATCATCAGTCTCTTATTCATTAATTTTGTTAGATTTTCTATTGTTTTGACTAACATAACTTGCAACAGTTTTCATTGCTTCAGTTTTATTTTTCATTCTCAGACATCCTTTTCAATTTTCTATTGGGTTAATATCTGGAGCTGTATTATTTGTTATCTTCGAAACATTTTTTGCCAAGGTGGGTCATAATCAGCCTTGCAGAATATAACAGAACATTATCTTGCATGAATATATTCTTTAGCTTAAAGCTTTTTGGTTGTAACTTTTACTGCTCAAAATTGTATTGTTCAAGACCTTAGAATAAATTTCTACATTTATCTTTAAACACCATCAACTTTGAAGGAATGTATAATTTTACTATTTATAATAATGCTAGCTCAAAACATTATTCACTTTCCACCTCTTATTTTCTAAATTGTATTGGTTGACTTTTTTCATAAAGGACCCAACCTCTCGACCAGACATTAGGTCAATCCAACAAAGGTCTAAATTCATCACAAAAAATTATCGCTTAGACATTTTTTTTTTTTAACATAGTTCCTCACCTAACTTACACTTATGGATGCTTATTTAAAAGTGATAGTTTGGTTGTTTTCATGTGTAGTAGGATTAGGTAGTAATAACACCATACAAAAAATATACACTTTCCTCTTTACTAAGTGAGTGACAAAAAAAAAAAAAAAACTCTCTCCCTCTCTTCTATATATTTCCTTTCCTTTCTTCTATTGTTCCTATCCTCGGTAACGGACGTGAACACGGACTTAGTTCTTAGTTTATGTGGGTCAGTGAACGTCATAAAAAAAAAAAAAAAAAAAAAAGAGAGAGAAAATCAACCAATGACAACATGTCCCGCCAAAAATCAAACAGGAAACACAGATGTGTCAGCCCCAATAAAAAGAAGAGAACCATGTACAAGATTAGAGATGCCACAGGAGAGGAACTTGATTCGAGGTAGCAGTTTGAGATGCAAGGGTTGGTGATTCATCAGCTGTGAGTTTGACCTCATGTACAACCTCAGAAGATAAAGAATAAAGGATGAATGCAACAAATTAATTTCCGTCAACAAGAAGGAACATAACAACTCTGTATAAATTCTCAAATCACAAAAAAAAAAAAACTATGACAATAGTCAACCATTTTAAACACTGTAACCAAATAGTCAACAATAAATGGTACTATAGACAGTAAATTTGGCCTTTACTTCATCTCTATATACCATAGATGTCTTTAATTTTCTGCATCATTTCTTTTTACATGTGAGGCACCAGCTTCAAATAATTTCTTTTCAATCCACATTTCTTGCTTAATACTCTTTATTTCTTCTTGTGACATTCTTAAAACCCATGTTTTTTTTTGTTTTCTTGTCTATGTTTTAAATGCTTTTGCCTGTTCTATGATATCTGCTCAACTTGTTCACAATTTCTAACACAGTATTCCTATCATTCAATAATTTTCCAACATCTTTCTCCTTTGAGATTGCATCTTAAACCCATATAACTTTATATATAAAAAGTAAAAAAATAAATATTAATAAACTATTATACACATTTACTTACAACACTCAAGTTGCATCATCTCACATCACCAAATAAGTTATTATAAATATTTCTAATGAAAACAAGTTGCAGTTCACATAGTATCATAGTTATCATAAATATATCCTGAAAATTTCACCAATTTCAGTTGGTTAATAGTAATTCTTTTATAACATTTACTTGCATAACAAAACTGTGCAGCAATATTTTTTTTTCATTTGATTTAAGCAAAATAATTAAAATTTTAAAAAATCCTGAAAATTTACACTGGCTTACTTTATATATCTCAAAAGATCTTGTGTTTAGTTTACTTATAAATATTTTGATGGCAACATTCAAAATTTTAACCCTGTGCCACAATCAATCTTACTAAAATGATTTATGTGCAACAGTTCATATTTGTCTATTTCTACAAAGCTGAAAAAAAATTGTGGGTAGAGAGATTCTGAAAAAATTGAGTTAATGGTAGAGTTTTTTATTTGTTTATTTCTCAATAACCTTTTCATATAAGTCCAATGAAGAAAGAAGAAAAAAAAAAAAAAGAAAGACATTGCTGTCAAAATTCACATAGGAAAGAAAAAAATAAAAAAAAAAAAGGTTTTTAAAAAAATCACAAAAAAAAAATCACAAAAAAAAAAAAAAAAAAAAAAAAAAAATCACAGATTTTCTTTAAGATGGCTAGGTAATTTTGTTATGGAGTGAGAGGAGTACATCTCAAAGCAATTCACTTTATTTTATAATATTTGAAAATCACATCTTTTCCAGAAAATGATAGAAGCAAAAGACAAAGTGAAATTTTATATCAAAATTATTAATAAGAGAAAAATGAGAACAAAAAAGTTTCATTCCCCAAAATATGCCAAGAATTTCATATTTAAAAAAGTCCAATTCCAGAAATGTTTACTACTGAATGCAGAAAACCCAGACAACAAATAGATAATAAAAAGAATCCATTAGAACCAAAATATCTAACCAATAAAGTAATGAGAATTGATTAAGACTAATAGCCTTATTTTTGGCATGTATATTTGACTGAATTCAAAACCATATCCTGAATAGTTGAAGTTTGTTGCTGTAACGTCCTAGGAAAGTCTCATTTTAAAGGTAAGAAAAATTATATTTTTCAAAACCAATCTTATACATATACAACCAGCAATTTAAATTTAATCTATAAAGTGAGATTGTGGTAGTTATATCACAAAATAAGTAGCTGTGAAACACTATTTTACATACTCTGGTTAATTAAGTGCAATTGCCTTTGGGCTCAGGTTAAAAAAAAAAAAAAAAGAAAAGAAAAGAGAACTATTTAGGACAGATGAGTGTATGACAACAAGGCAATAATTAGCTGAAGTGCACAAGGAGTTTGCATGTTCTTAATCTTTTGCAAGACAGATTACTCATAAAATAAAAATATTTTTAACTGAAAGATTTCCCAAATTGACATTGAGCTATTAATACCAACCGTAAATTTTGGTATATAAAGTTGTAGCCTCTGTATATCTGTTATTGAACTCCTCCTAGGGTTTTGGAGATAGACCCCCCATAATCATACATATTCTGAAACTACATTACCCAGGGTACTTGGATAAGTATATTTCATTTTGATAAAAGGAGTCCTTGGGGGGCACAAACCTCCACTGAAAATTTTTTTCTCTTTGAT
Organism: Acanthosepion lycidas; assembly: GCA_963932145.1. Taxonomy (NCBI): domain Eukaryota; kingdom Metazoa; phylum Mollusca; class Cephalopoda; order Sepiida; family Sepiidae; genus Acanthosepion; species Acanthosepion lycidas. The sequence continues at coordinate 75,011,776 of OZ010593.1, read as the reverse complement.
TTAAATTAAATTTGAATAAGGGAATAACTCCTATCCAAAATATAGAAGGAAAAAGCCAAAAGATGGAGGTCACATCGGCAAGATCAAAATGAGACAATATGGATGTCAAGTTGAGCAAGAAATTCCCAATCAGTGGGAAGTGCTTTACAATATATGCTTGTTGCAACAATTCATATCAATGTCGAAATCTGCTCATCAACTCATTCAATCAAGTATGACATCAAATACATATAAAAAAGGTCAGATCAAGCTCTTTTTGTACACTCTACACTGAAAATCTTTTTCCCTTGGATTTAAATTAAATTTGAACAAGGGAATGACTCCTATTCAAAATATAGGAGAAAGCCAGAAGATGGAGGTGACATCGGCAAGATCATTGAGTAATATTGAAATTCATCATTTTTCTCCACAAATGATTTAAAATTAATCATCATTTTCTTACAAAAAAAAAAAAAAAAAGTGATGCACAAGGTGCAGGTAATTCAGGTAGTTAATTATAAAACTTATAATAAAAAATGTTGTAAAAATAAGTGGTCTCTACCTATAAGCCATTAATGCTCACCATCTCAAATATGAGATGGTGAGCATTAATGGGTAAACAATATTCATTACCGATTTACTGGGATGATTCTAGAAACAAACCAATAACTTCAAATGCTTTTTATTATTTTATATGCCTTTTAATGAACTGTTATTTTTAAGTATATTTAACCAGTTTAATGTTTGCCAAAAACTAGCATAGGTGTCAGATGTCTTAATTTTAGTGTTGTATTTTGCTAAAATTAAAATATTTGTTTGATGTATAGAATGAAGCTTGTTAATGGATCATTCTGGAAACAGAAAGCTTAAGACTTTTTTTTTCTTCTTTTCTTTTAAATGCATCAACTTCTTATGAAGTAAGGACCTACCATTTTAATATATTTATGAATAATTTAAAATATTTTTCTTTTTTATAAATGAAGTTCACAAGTTTGAAACATAAAGAGCATCTTTAAAAAATCATTGAAAAATATCCCAACAATCTACTTAGTTCAAAGCTCATCTAATTTTAATGCTATGATTCATAATTGTGCATGTATTTTTCATTTCTTTAATGAACAAATTTGTGCAAGTAAAATGTTTAAATGTGATTGTGCTTGTACAGTTACAAACCTTTGTGTTTTAAGTTGTCCATAAAACCTTTGTTTAGATTAAAAAAAAAAAAAACATTTAAATCAGCAGAGTGAAAGAATATTATGTCAATCAATGAAATGAATTGTAAAATTAGTTTATATTAATGCATTATAGTTTTTAAGTCTATTTTGTGTTAACATAAGTAATATCTAACTTTTTATTGAGGTAATTGTTTGAACAATAAAAGAGAAGAATATACATTTTTTGTAAATATTAAAAAATATTAAAGATTAAGCCCAAAACTATCTTTACAAAGGTTAGATATCAAACAAGAAACAAAACGGTCATAAATTTTAATCTAAATTCCATAATTTATTTAGAATGCAAAATGACTACAGAAACTAAAAAGCATTTTTGCAAGTAAATTCCAAAGTTAATAAAAAAAATTGACTTCTATGAATGAAATTAAAAAAAAAAAAAAGATGATTGGTAAAACCTGTTCTTGTTATTAATTTTGATTTTAATATAGATGTCAATATATCTAATAATAAATGATAATTTCAACAGTGATTAAAAAAGCGTAATTATACTTTCCAAAATAAATGCATAAATTACCTTTTTGTCTGGTATAAAAAGATTTTGTTTATTGACACTTCTTGGACATTTTTTCTTGATAAGCAAAGATTTGATTTTTAATTTAGGTGACCAGAAATGAGGTTCATTTTTATCAAATGGAAATAGCATAATTTAATATATCATTTTTATTTTTTATAAAAGTGGCTAATTCAAAAAATGGAATATAAAATAATCATGCCTACACAAATATAAGAAAATGGATTATCAACAAATAGCTAGCATACAGCCAAACAGGCTGGAAACTAGAAATCACTAAAGCTGACATACAATGTGACACTTAAGTAAGCATTTCAAAATAGGGAGAAGTGTATACAAAAATCTAAAGATCTCAATGTACTAATTAATTTTTTGTTTTTTTTGGAGACGGTATAATTTTTTAATATTTTTAAAAAGGTCAAAAGACAACTTTAAATTTTTTTTTTTTAAACCATAAAGATATTGAAAAAGCAACTGAAGAGCTTTAAAATGAGGTGAAAATCAATTCTCTGGTTTTAATAGTCTTTTGTTAAGCCATTATAAAAACAGTTATGCGACACTAAAAAGTGAAAATAGGAATGAATTTGTGACTTTGTATCTTAGTGACTAAAGTTCACTCATCTCTCTTTTGGGAATTTCAGTTTAGCAGTTTCTGCTATTGTGACAAGTTTGAACAAATTGAAGCAGTCAATGCAAAAAGTGCTATTTTGTGGCTGAGTTGATATAGAATGACCCCAAGAAATAGACCTTGTTCAAAGTACTGGTAGATTATTCCTGCAATTATTTCTATCATATCTATTAACTATTTGCCTTTGCCTTTACTTTTGCTATTTACTGTAAAAAGGATTTTTTTTAATTATTGCAATATAAACTAAGTGATTATTAGAAGATTAAACTTTGGAAACCTCTGCTAAAGCTTAAACTTAAAAAATAAAAAAAGAATCACTTAAGTTTAATAGGTTTTCTTAATTTTCAAGTTTGTATAAAAAAGCTTTATACCTTTGTTGCCTGAATTTGTCAACGTCTTCGCATTCATGAGTATCTGCATTTTGGTCTTGCTCGATTTGTTCCATATCAATTTCCCAAACAACATGGCCACTATGGATATCATCAATGTAAAAACCTTCACACCTTCCATCCAAGCCAGTGTCAGCAAAATAAAGCAAAAAAAGGTTGTCTTTTGCCATCTTTGAAGAGGAATTTGTTGTCTGACATTTTGCAAAAAGTGACAAGCCTTAGTTATAGCGGCCAATGAAATGTCCTGTTACTTTAGTTATACCAGCCAATGAAATGCCTTGTTACTTCAGAAAATGAAACCTGGGGAGGAAATGACAAAACACAAATGGAAATAGGAACATAGAAGTAAAGTAATGTGCTAAAGAAATTATAAAGTAGTGTATAAAATGTTGTTTAAAATACAACCAGTCGAAAAAGTGACAGTACCTTCTTTTATAATTCTCATGCAATTAATACATGGATATTAAATCTGCACAATACAAACTTTTTCATTTTCAAAATTTATATAAAATAGAAATGGTAGTAAAAGTGAAAAGAACCCAATATTCACCAGATAAAGTTTCAAAAATTTATAAAAAAAATTATCCTTTAAAAGTGCTAATATATTATCTACAAATAGAATAAACTGTTTTCTATATGAAAAAGCATTTTAAGATAATAATTAAAATGAAGGAGAATTAAACTATGTCTAATTTTATACTCATGGGAAATTAAGAAAAATAATCATGTAACATTTATACAAAGAAATGATGTATTGTTAAGGCATAGTAGATGGCTTAAAAAGTATATTTATAGATGGTGAAAATTACAAAACTAGCTCAGGTTAAATGTGGAAAGTATAATAATATTGATCTAGGTTGAATAGTTCAATCCTTGCTGAGTAAAGACTTGGTAATAACTTAGACAAAAAGGAAGCAAACTTGTTTTAAAATGCAACAAATTATGCAGCATTTATTTCAATTAATCACATTACTTAGAACATGACTTCACTATTTATGTAAATGTAAAAACAGTCTTAACAATAATATAAGTAACAGATGGCTATAAAAAAGGCACTGTTGAATATTTACAGCTAATTTGTTTCAATAATTTATTGACTACAGTTTGTGTCGCATTACAATAATTGTAAGTTTAATGATGCACTAAAATAAGTAACTAAGTAATCATTTTAAGTTGTCTGAATATTGGTGCCATTTCAAAACAGGCTAAATTTCTACAAACCTTCTAAACAAATGTCATGATATCCAAGAATTAAATGTGTGAATATTAAAATATTTCAATGAATTTTTCTTTTTAATTTGTGATATAGAGGTTTTGTTAATTCATTCAATACTGTTTCAATTTGGAACTAATTTCTTTCTATTTAGAATACACAATACACCCAAGCAAAACAGGTTTTTCTTTTTGTGATAACCAGGGATTACCCAGAAATATTTCATCCACAAGTCACTAATAATTTTTCAATGTAAAAACAAGCAAGGGTTTTTCCAAATCATAAAACCTGTTTGTGTGGCAAATTTTTCGGTTTATTCATAAATACAATCTAACAGTTCTTCATCAAAAGAGAGATTGAAAAAATCCAAAGAAATCATTTCAGCACTCATAATTTGGTTCCCACACCTACAGCACCACTAAAACAAAGCATGAAAAGAGTCATAATCAGTGTGTTCGCAATTCATTTTGCACCATTATTGAGCATTGAAAATATAGTTGTGTTCATTCTCTGAATAAAAAACAGCATTACTAAAACCTAGTAATTCACTACCTGACTAAGAGTCACCTTGAGTTCTTGCTGTCATGAAATAAAACTTCTGATTTAATATCTAAAAAATTGCTAATCATTTTCACCTCTGAATCAGTGTGTGCATTAAATAAGGGATTAATTAAAATTCCAAGAAGGTTATTAAGTATAGACAGACACATAAATAAGGTTGGAAAGTATTATGGTCAAAACATTTTGAGTAGAACAACTAAGATGAGCATGATAACCTGAAAACATAAGGTAATAATAAGCCCTCACCTAAAAATTTCTGACAAAAATTAAACAGCTTGTGAGGTGGGGCTTAAGAAAATAAAGTTACAAATCCATGTTACTAGGAGATTGTGCTGAAAATTCCTGAACAGGAGAACCCCTTAAAAAGTTATATTTGATCTTTTATTTAGATTTTGGAAAGTGAGTTGAACCGAGAACTTATCAGCACCCCTTCATCATACTGTATGTGCCTTAAACATATTCACATTAAAGATGGCTAAATGTTACTCCATTAACACTAGATAATGACAATTGCAGAATTCATATATATTCAAAGTTTTCCATGCAATATTGTAGACCTTAAAAAAATCTATTGTAGAAAACTTAACCATAATATTATGTCTTAAAATGTTCTCAAGCAAACAGAAACTATTCAAATTAAAAATCTGAATTTGACACATTTGCTTTAATTTTTTTAAATTACTTCAAAGAAATTTCTTTCATGTTAACATAATTATTTTTTGTGGGTTTATCCTTAATTCTTAAAAACAAGTTACTTTTCATTAATTTCTTTATTAGGATAATATAAATAAAAAATTAGACATGTTAACATTACACATTTCCCTCTCTCAGACAAGATTGGGAAGAGGATTTTTATTCACTTTTCTTCTTTGTGCTACATCACTGCTATTCATGACTCTCCTCAACTTGTGGCTCTTAGCAGCTTTTCTCCCTTTGCTAAGGATCCTGTCTGTTTCACCATTCATTCACACAAGCCTGTCAGGTAAATAGCCACTGCCCCCCCTCTCTCTCTCTTGCTCTCAATATGCTCCAAAGAATTTCAGCTCTCTTTTTCTGATTCTCAGTAGAAGTATTCTACTTGTTACCATTTTCTTTAAGATTTCCTTGTTGCTTACTAGGTCCATCCATGAAATTTTTAGTATCCTTCTACAGAACTACATTTATGCTGCATGTAGTTTTCTCCTCATCCATGGAGAGATTGTCCAGTATTTATTGCCAAATAAGAGGATGGATAACACAGTAATCTAACACTCTTTTCTTTGTTTCTAATGAAATTTTTCTGTTTTTCAGCACCTTGCTTAACTTTTTGAATGCTGCTTTCACTAGTTCAATGTATATTTGGAACTTAGTAGTGTCACATGTTCCATTCTCTGTTAAAACACTTTCCAAATATTTAAACTTCTGCACCTGCTTGATGTTAATATCTACAATTTGTAACTTGCATCTTGAGCTTTTTCTCTTGCTGATGACCCATACTTTCTGTCTTCTTGCAACTGATGGTTAGTCCTTTTTTCTTGCTTTCTTCTAATACCCCTTTTAGGAGGTAGTTTTCTTTCCAAGTCTGACATCAATACAGTGTCATCTGTGTATCTTATATTAAGATTACACCTGCTGATAATAAATCCTTTATAATGACATCACTGTAGAGATGGGATACATCTGGGGAAAATATGCATCCTTGTCTCATGCCTCTTTCTTACTGCTAATTAAATACAAAGATCACAGGATAACACCATTGCACAATTTAGGAACACAAATAGAAATCAACATTTTAGCAACATAGTTTCCATATATAATACATTTTGGAATTTGAATATATCAAATATTACAAAAAAAAAATTACATGTAATATAAACCATTTGAATCTTGTCGGAGAATTTACCAGAAAAAAAAATCATGATTGGTTTTGCTAATTAATAAAAACAATTATTCTTCAATGAAAGGGTTAATATATAAATAAAATTCAGATTGCAATTGAATTTTTTATATAAACAATGAAAAGAGTTCATAATTCATTTATTGATAAGCTTTTTATTTGATATACTGACAAATTAATATTGGTTATTACTTTTGTTCTTGCTTAATCATTAACTTTTAACAAGAAATGCTAATGTAGAAACAAAACTGATATATTTCAGTGTCTTTGCTAGAAAGATTCATAGGTAAATACTCAGTTAAGAAAGAAAAAGTAATTTCAAATCATAGCCATTAACATTTCATCTTAAAGTAAAATCTGTAATGTTACATGTTAATATGTAAAATGGTTGCCAATTTTTTTAAGAAAAATTTTGTTCAAGAAAAAGCTTATGTTCAAGAAAAAGCTTATTTTCAATCTGTTTTTATGGAGGAGTCATATAATCTTTCAAATTTATTAAATTTGTTCATGGCCAATTCAAAAATTAAATGGCTTAAAAACAAAATCACTGTGAAAAAATAAAACCTGTATACATAACAAAAACAATTAAAAACAATTCTAACTGAATATAGAGTAATGAAGTCAAAGTAAGAATAATTAGAGATTAGTATGCTGATCTTGTTTATTATACTCATTTTTCAGTTGTTGTACTCTCTGGCCTTGTTCAGGTTCTGCATTGTATTAAGAAATCATCTTAGAATTTTTAAGCTGAACTCTTTATTCAATCAGAGATAAATTGTTCTGGATCAGTGATGACCTAGATACATACCAACAGGCAATGATCAGCATTAGTAGCATCCTTCAAGATAATTACACTACAAGTATAACATCAGCTTCGACAAGCAATAACAGAAGAGTCGAGGACAGTAATAAAAAGAAAATCTGTCATGCTATGTCTGCCATATCCATATAACAGGATATGGATTCAAAAGCAGTTCAACCCATCAGATATTTCAAGCTCTCATTGGAAGAAAACAATTAAGAACTGTGTGTATTCAATTTCATGCAGTTGTGGCAAAGAATGCAGAGGAGGAACAACTGGCTCCTACAAGAGTCGAGGAACTATGATACATGGAATAACATTAATATCAGGCATGGCTGATCATATATGAAGGAAAAAGTGTATTCAGTTTCTGTTGAATGATCAAGATAACAGAACAGCTATGGAAGATAAAACAAAAGTCAGTCCATGTGACAGGCACTAACAATATCCTCAGTAAACCTAGCATAGAGATGAACACCATCTGGGAGCTTCTGATTAAGGACACATACAATCACACCACCTGAGTCGAGACAAAGTTTAAGACTCCAAAATTACATTACTGGATTGTCCAAGAGATGCATAGATTAATCCTAGTGGATTAAAGTGTTGATTAAAACATATCTGTATCCTTGGCAGTTGCAAAATAAGTTCAATGCCTGGACCTGATAGTACTAAAAAGATGCATACTTTTTTTTGGGGGGGTGGGGGGAGAAATGAACATGTGACACTAAAAGTAGATAAAACTTGAGAGTATCAACTGATATGAAATCAAGCAAGCCTAGAAAGGAGAACAATCTCTGTGGATTGAATAAAGGGTTTGGTCCAAAAATTCTGAGATGGTTACCAAGTGCAATGATAGGCTTTTATTTAAAACATTAGTAATCGGGTTGAGTATACTGACCTGAACAGTAAGGCATATAATAATCATGAGTTCCTCATTTCAAAAATTTTGGAATAGTTAAATTTAGCATTAAATCTGTGAGGACTTTTTACTGAAATAGGTAATTACATTCCTTATTTTTAAGAGATTTCAAGAAATTAAAGAGAAATATTCATCATAATTGCATCCATATCCAAAACATTTTATTAAATCTAAAATATCTATATTAATTTTGAATATTGATCTTTCAATGAATTTTATTAAATATACTTTTACTGTTAATTGACAAAGCAATGGAATTTATCTATTTCCTTTATAATGGTATCATTAGTAAAATCTGATTAGTTATGATTGGTATGATACTATCAAAGAAAGCTTTCCTGTGCTATACAGAGAACTTTAAGAATAATATAACACATAAGAAAAGAAAGTAAGGGTAAAGTCTCCCATTTAATAATTCTGGTATAAGCAAATATTCCCTAGAGAGGATTATGGAGATGAGTAACAGGTTAACATTAATTGTAAACATTTTCATTTTACACATCTTACTTGTGAATTATTAATTTGTGTCAAAGTAGCTACTTCTGATAGCCATCCTTTCCCAAATCAACCATTATACAAAAATATGACCTTGAAGTTTATTTTCCCAATTAGAAAATTTTAAGAATTCAGAACAATCATGAATCTTCTAAAAATATAATTATAACAAACTTAAAAAGCCAACTTCTTCCCAAAAAAATCAATTAAAAAAAAAAAAAAAAAGTACAATTACAAACCAAACAATCATCAACACCACAAAAATAGTACATATACAATAATCAAAATATGGAAGAAAATTTTTTAGTGAAAACACCTTTGACTGTTCTCCTGCTCTCAATGTTGGATGACAATTCCAAAAGTGATATTCATACACACTGATCAATTTTATTACTACTAACCTGGAGATTTCCCAGTTACTGTTTGTTGGAATATGTGAAGCATTTCATCCTGCAAAAACAAAACAAAACAAAAAAAAAACAAAAACAACATTTAAATAATCTATAGAAATTTGGAGTTAAAACTTCATATTTACTAAGATTTGTTACATATGGCATAAGACTAAAGAGGCACAAATAGCTGGTTAGAAAAATGTGTATGGGAAAGATTTCCTGTCCTTGAAAATCAGCATTTAAAATCCTTAAACATTAACCTCTTGCATATTTGATTATGAAATTGAAACTTTGAAAAAATTTATCACACCATTGACTGGATTAAAGAACCAATGGATAGATTTACCAAATTGGTATAATGGTTAGACACTGTTAATGATTTGAATTACATTATAATTTATACATAAAACACAGGAACTATAATGTAAAACCTAATTATTGTGTTATTACAGATTAACTTATTTGTTCTTAGTTTTGTTAGAGCCTTTCTAGGAAAGAGAACAAACTTATGCAAGTTAACATTTTAAGCCCAAGTGATATGGGCTATATCTAGTCTGAACGTAGACAGTCTCAGGATTTCAGAATTGATCTAACTTTGCCCTAACTCCAAGTATTTGTCAAGTTATGATTGTTTGAAGTTAATCAAAACCCACACAGGTTTTTAATTTTTTTTTTTTTTTTTTACATGATCAGTTTTGGCTCGTTGCTTTTCTGCATGTGGGGGAGGAAAGTAATTGGAATCTTGTTGAAAGTGACAGACAGGTTTTTTAACCTTTTTTTTTTTTTTTTTTCAAAAACCATATCAAATGTATTTTAGGGTCCTATAACAAAATTTAAAAAAATTAATTTTTTTGTCATATTTTGCCTAAAAGACAAGTTTAAAAATTTTAAAACAATTTAAATTTGCAAGATATAAAAAAATTGATCTCAGAAAGATATTTAAAACATACTTAGTTCCTGTCATACATTAAATTGATCATTATTCCCTTTTGGCACTATATAAATATCAGACTCCAAATATCAGTTTTCAACATAACTTTGTATTTATCAGAAAATCATGATCTAGACTCCTATTCATATGTTTTTTTTTATGGGAGAGCTGAATATATTTTTATCATTGTAAAGAAAAAAAAAAAGTCTAAATGAATTAAATACAAAATTCAAGCTCTAGTCTAGAATTTTAGCTCTTCACTACAGACCAGAATTTCTATTTTTGAATTAGAAATATGCAAGTTTTGTGTTAATCTTCCACTTAAGTACAAATAACATTAATACAATTTCATAATTGAGTGGAAAATCATTCAGGGTGCTTAAAAAACTACAAATGTTCACTTAGCTAAATCCTGTGAGCCCACTGTGAAGCATTTCTTTAAATATAAAGATGTCTATCAGAAAAAAGACAAAAGGAACAAATACAGAAACTTGATTTCAGTCAATAACAAGACATTATTCTTTGAATCTATAATGAAGTGAAACAGTGAAAAGGATAAATGGAGGAATGAGAGCTCTTAAAGATTTTGTTCTTGCCAATGATGTAAAAGAATATGACTAGTAATATTTTTGTTGATATTGTTAAAAATTATTGATTTTGCTGGACCATTCATGGGACATATTCTTGATTGTTGTTATGTACTTGAAATGAACTGTGCATGTCAACAAAGTCATCTGTTACTTCAGTCACAATCAAGAAATTGAGAGTAATCATCATGCATGGTTGGCCTGTTTGATATTAGTAATCATATTATCACAGTGAAAAGTTCAAGTTGTTTATAAAACTTGAATGTAATTTGGCATATATTTATAACTCTGGACCACCTATCCTCAAATGTCCAAGCTGAATGCAAGATTCACACATTCAAGGAGGCAATAAAGAAAGTAAAGGTGGATGGAAACTAAGGTCAACAAGTTCTTATTCAGAACTACTTGGACATCAACAGCCAGAGTTTATCCTGATGAACTGTTCTTTAAACATCAGTTATAAACATCTACTAAAGCCAAATACATCACATTGAGGGGTCAATATAATATAGAATGAATGAAAAAGAATTTAAATCTTTTGTGTAAATTTAGTGTTGATGATCTTGTTCTTGTACAGAAGTGTGTGCAAGTGTGAAGAAACAACATGTAGATCAAATTCTAAATCTTCCAAGTCAGCTGATGTATTAGATAAATTTAATGTTTTTGGCATTCTTAAAATCAAAAGAAAGATTTGTATTTAGAATACGAAAGAATAAAGAATTTAATGTATTCCCAATCTTTATAGATCTTTTTTGTTCAATACATTTTTGAAACTAATTATTTTTATTTTTTGATTTATTAACTGTGTATTATTGTAGCTGATATAGCTACAAAATTAACTACTGTTTTAAGTAGAAATGTTGCTATGGTAACAACTTTTCCTTAGATTTTTTTTCATTTGTTTTCATAACGTTCATGTGAAATGAAGCAAAATGTAAACAACCAAATAATTTATACATTCACTGGCTTCCACATATTCAATCTTACATACTTTGTTTTTAATGAGTCAAATATTTTCACGCATCCTTATGTTTTAAATAATCATCACAAAATGGAAATTTAAACATAGCAAGACATGTTATATAATATTATATGACCTAAAGGTTCAAACAATTCATTAAAAAATATAGTAATCACAGGTTTTTCAAGAAAATGTTATGAATGCTTGCCAAAAATAATGTTCCTTATTCTCCATGTCTAAAATAGTTCAATAGGATACAGACTTCATTAGGGTTATCATTTTCTTTGTTTACAAGCTCTTGTTTCTGTTTTATAATCTGATGAACTTTTGCCTAAAAACAAAGAAATGGATCTTTATTTCAATATCTTTTCAGAAAATGTCACTCCTAAAACAAAAATATTTTTGCATATGTATCTGTATATTTAATATACATTTTTCATAATACAAACAACTAAATAACCCATAAATGTTATAATAGTTGGACATCACTGTTTATTGCAGGCATAATAGAGTTCCAGCATCAATTTTAATGCATGTTCTGAGCACTGAATACTTTGGTTCATTTAGTATGCTTCCAGTAGTTCTCCAATGAATTTAATGGTTTTTGTAAGGTTTCAATATTTCTGAAAAATTCTTAGTCATTTCATTGTACATTTGATTATTAAACCAGTACTCTGCTCATTTGTATGAAATGAATCTACATACTTGATCCAAAATCTTCTTTATTGTAGATATAAGAATGAATGCAATGATAAAAAGAAAGACAATGCAAAGTGGAATTCCAAAGCCAATGTTCAGAATTTTCTGAAATTCAATCAAAGATCATGCCTTTTTTCTTCAAAAGAATCTAAACTTCACGTTATTTTTCAACCCCCATTTATATAGGATCTTTTACATTCTTTTCCTGTAACTGTATCTTCAATTTTTATAATTCATAACTTGTTGAGACACAAACAGATAATGTTTAGAGAATCCTGTCTAGAATGTGATGTTGACACTGATAAATTGCAATTTATCAACACCCTTTTCCAAAATATTCAAAAGTTTTTATTCTAGGTAACAACTGTTCACTACAGCAGCTGCAGGTCAAACGCCAGGGTCCAAAATGAGATAGACTCCAAGAAGTCTATCACAGTAAACAAGGGTGACAACTATCAGATGATTAGCTCAATCTATAGAGGGCAGAGAAATATTCAAGTAGAAAACTAAGAGTCATTAATTGACAGAGGGTGTTACTATAGAATAGTTTTTGCTTAAAAACAACAAAATTATCTTAAAATGTCTCCGTTTCAAGAAATGGTCATCCCTGCATGAATTTAATGTTCATATATATGCTGACTACTCAAGATTTTATATTTTGGGCTTTCCCCAATGGCTATATGAAGCCAGCATAATAGTAAACAATGCCAACCACCTGAAGACTGTATACTAGCATATACAGGCAACTTTAAATAATGGTCATCTGGAAGAGACACTTTGTGAGGAATAAAAAAAAATATATAAATAAAATGTTTGTGTGTGCGCATACAAAGTTTCTACACTACTTAAAAAAAGGCAGGAGCTCTTAATAATAATTGAAAAATATGGTTGAAACCTCTGTATATGATTTATTCAAATGTATTTTAGTGAAATCAGCCAACAAGATCAAGTTTATAAAGAAACTGATCAAAATTAATCTGGATGTATGACAGCTAATATGCAGACTGGAAAAATGTAATAAAAATTTTAAAATAGCAAGATATTGTTTGTCAATTTCAATAAAACTTGTTTGAATATATATTATACACAAGTTACATTATAAAGGAATTGCTTCTTAAAAACAAGTTAAATAGTAAAGTGATAAAGCCAATATGAAATAGTAGACAGTTCAAAAATAAACCTTTAAAAAAGAGGTCATTTTAAATTATTGACAATTTATAGTTTTTGTTATTTAAATTTTGATTATTCTAATAATCTAAAAAAAAATAAAACTTAATGATCACACTTTTATAGTTCATATTATATATATATATGAAAAGAATTTACATAAAATAAATAGACAACACGTGTCTATATTATTTAATGAAACATGTATGAATATATATATATATATATATATATATATATATATATATATATATGATGAGAAATAATATCAAAAAATTTAAGCTATACAAGGCTTTCATGTATACATGAGAAAGGTTTTTTTTGTTCATAATTAATTCCTGTAGCAACAAATGAGCAAAAAGATAATATTAAAAAATAAAAACATTTATTTAATAAAACATTTTATTTAAATAAAACAAAATATTTCTTGGAGAGTAGTGATTACTGATCAAGTAAATATGTCAAATGCACAATTAGGACAAAAGCTAATACAGGAAAAACATTTTAAAAATGTCCAACATACCAGATAAAAGAAAATATTGGAAAATTATGCTAAAATCTTCATTTTTACAAATTATATTATATACAAATATAAATGTTAATTTCAAAATATTCTGAGAATTTTGTAAATTTTACTAATTAACAGAATAGATTATATATTACAGGTGAAATTAAACATGCAGAAGAGGATAATAATAAACATTTATAAAGTAGAGCTAATAAATATGAATCTATGTGGTTTGTTGAAGGAAAGTTTAAACAAACATTTTTCTTGAAACACCAAAATAAAAAATAAGACGCGTTTTTAATAAAAAAAGCATAAATCACTCATGGGTCTCTTAAAATTTTCTTAACATGTTCCATAGTATATTTAGAATGAATAAATTTTACAGATGAGAATTAAGAAACTTCTAAATAAAATATAATGTACAACTACTAATTTTCTTACAAATCAAATCAATTAACTATCATTTTTTGACTTTTTTTTTTTAAACAATGATTCTCTGGTAACAAAATAAAAGTACTTTATTAAACTCTTACAGTACTTTGCATAACAAATAAGACTGAAAGAAAGTGATGGAAAATTCATTCTATTAGAATTTATTTTAAAACTAGTTATAACAAAGGATATTGGGAACATACATGAAGAGGCCCATACCAATTCTCAATGACAGAGAAACTTAGAAATAATGCTAAAAGTTTAACGTTGTAAAATCATCGATATAATTTGAATTAATAATTCTCAGATCATTATTACTCGATTTTGAACAGAACCTGTTTAAAGTACATAATGAAAATTATACTGGAAACATTGTTAGAATTATACAGAATGCAACATCAGGTCATCTCTTAAGTAATGTAGGAAATCTAAGAGCAATGAATTGAACAATATTTTTGCAATTCCAAAATAACAATATATGCTAGTATTATTCATAGAATTTAAATGAGTTACATCACAACAGTATGATGAAATTTAGTTACTAACTTGATCCTCCTGAAATTGAACTTTTCTATGGAACATAAAAATTGTCAAATACTCTATGAAATACTCTCTCTCAATTTTTTTTTTTTTTTTTTCTTTTAAAAATGTTCATCCAAGTGCCACCTAAAGTAGGGCGTTACCAAATGAGGTTATTGTATGGAAATGGGGAAATAAGTGCAGATTATTAAGATACCTATGACAGGTAACGATTGGCCCTACACTTGAAGAGGTTAAGATTATAGTGTTTGAGGAAGCATCCTCAAGAGAGTGGCTCTTGGTAAAAAGCTGTCCAAATGGAAACTCCTTCTTGACAATGGAATGCAAAGGGAATGAGGACGGTTCACCCCTGTGCATATGGTATAGCAAGTCTTAGTTGTAAAGGTTTGAACTGGTGGAATTAAGGGATGTAGCTCATCAGAACATTTTCCATGAAAATAGCAAATAGCTTACCAATAGGCTTGTGTCTGTGAGAAAGGGGTTGTAGGGTAGAAAATAACTGCCCACAAGGTCATGTAAAAACTTTTGAATTCTGTCAAGACTGGAAATAGAGAATTGGGTAGCACCAGTATGGCAGAAATCTTCCATTTTTGGTCTGATCTGACTGTAAAAATAGAGTATGGCAGGTTGAGTGAGATAGTTTCTGGAATGTTTCTTAAAACACATGAAGAGGTTGAAACTATTCACACTAAATCCTTTTTCTCTAAACCAAAATACTTTTACAAATAAGCTATTATGAAGCTTGTGAATCACTAAAAGGAGGTTATTGTTAATGATGAGATATGTTAAAAAATACTAATTAAAAACAAAAAAAATTTTTTTTCCGACACTAAACTTAGATAGTACTGAAGAGATGATCTGCTATTTCTAAATCTCATAGTTCAAGATGAGTTTTATTGCTATTAACTAGTTTTTGTTTTATCCCGGCATCACCAGAACCATTATGAATTGATCACCAAAGTATTTACAGAGAGATTTAAAAGAGGAAGAGTTCTAGAATTCACTTAAAAGAAAATGTAAAACAAAATTTGTCCAGTAAAACCAATGAAAAACAATCTTCTATTACTATGGCTGGTAACTACAACATCCTTGACTACATTAGTAATACTAATTTCATTAAACAACCAGTTTCTAATGAAGCAATCAATAATGCTACATAAAGAACAATAGAGGAAAAGACAGATCAATAGTATTATATTCATTCTAATACAAAACCTTATTTTATAGATGTCTTATAGTTTCATATCATCAGAAACAAAAAATAAGTATGATACCAATGATGGTTCTACAGCTTTTACAAGAATGTTATGTCTCTATGGACAAGTAAAACTTACAAATTAATGTTACAACTATTTGTAAAAGCACATGTGCTTAGATGACATTATTTTGAATGATAATTGTATATCATAACGGCTGCTATTTGACCAGACACAGATATTGATTTTTTTTTAACAATAGACAGAACTCTTTATGCTGTAACAAAGAGCACCACTCAGAAAAAAAGAACAGACTATGATTGTCTATGGCAAATAACTTTTAATCTTTGATTTTTTTAAATTACAAGGATTCTTATATTTTTTGTGAAAGAAATTAATTTAAAAAAAAATCTAAGTAGATAATAAAGAGCAGAAAATGAATATATTTATAAAATTTCTTTGCGGACAGAAAAACTATTAAATTCTAATATGGAAAACTCCATTCATTAGAGTCAATATGCATTTACTTGTGCATTAATATGCAATTAGAAAAATATAGAACCGATTAAAAAACTTAAAAACACTTCCTAAATTATGAATTGTACACCTGAACGTTTATATATCAAATATTTTAAAACTGAACAGAACAATCTTAAATCATTAAAATAAATATTTGTCAAATTATTTCATTTTCAATTGGATTTTTTTTTTTTATTAAAATAGTATTTAAAAAGGCAAATATGTATTAGATTTAAAATAAATATTTAAACAAGATTTATTTAAGATATATAAGGGAATGCAGAAAAGATATCAGTCTAACCAAGAATATTCCAAAAACACAAAAAATCAGATATTTTGCCATTTGGTCAGATTTTGATTGGGTTTGGCAAGAAGACTTTTTAGCACTCCTTCATCTACATATTACTTGTGTATCAATTAGATTACATACCATCTTATATGATTCTTGAGATTTAATGTGATGTGCCAGGAAGTTAGAAAATTGATTTTCAAGTTACTAGTAATGAAACATTTTTTTTTTTTATTAGCTTCCATGTAAAGCAATCTTTATTTATTGAAAAATATCAATCATTATAGGAAAAGTAAAAAATTTGTGTGTGGGAAGTCAGAGATTGAGCGTAATTAATGATTTACTGACCAAAATGGGAAATTTAAATGATTTTTTTTCTTTACACTATTGTTCAGACTGTTGTCCTCATCTTTACTGTCACAATGTTTCAGCCATTGTATGCTCTAGCCTTCTTC
>OZ010593.1:74896989-74991989 GCA_963932145.1 Acanthosepion lycidas | reverse complement strand
CCAGTAGTTTTGCTTTTTATTTTCATTGAAGAAAAAAAACCTGCTCTGGCTACATTTTGCAATGTTTTTTTCCCCTGCATAAAGAGAATTCCATGACCAAAGTAAATGCTAATCTGGATGTGTAATATCTATTGAATACAACATACAAGTCAAAACCTCTCAGACAAAATGTAACAATTTTGCTTAGTAAAAAAGAAAACAACCATGCTCTAGTGTTATACTGATGGAAATACATTTTTTACTTTTTATTAACTTCAAATACTTTTTATCAATTGTTATCTGTTGCTCTAATTGAGATCAGTATTTAGTTCAAATCAATTATATAGTCCTCTTCTAGAACTATCTTGACATATACACTTGTTTGTGTGAAGTTTTGGTAGTTAGTGGTGGTGGTTCATTTGCTTGCCTCACAAAGAATTATATTCTATGATGCTTTAATGTACTTTTCCTCACTTGTCAAAATTTGTTTCATACAGAGGAATATATTCCTTACATGTACATAAATTGTATATGGAAATATAACCTAGCATTTTTCTACATTTATGTAACAGCTACATATCAATTAAAATAACCAAGCTGGTGCAAAGGATTTTTCAACAGTTATTTTGGATATTTTGAATGTTGGCTACTTCCAATAATCAATGACTGATTATTCTCATTTCTTTGATATCAAGACATCTCTAGCCTAAAACTCTACAAACCACTTTTGATTAATCATTCACTATACCTTCTTCATAAAGTGCATAATTTTGCCTTAGAGCTACATTTTTACAGTTTTTAGAAAAGCATAAATGTTGAAAATGTTCTTTCCTTCCATTTTCAGTTAGAATCAATAAACAAAAATAACACCATTTTTAATTTTTTCAATTAATACTGACAACTGATACAATACAATCAACAATCTTCATAAGTGGAGTATGTTAAAGCTAAAAATTTCTACCATCATTGAATGATAAAATCCCAATACAGCTTAGTGTACAAAATTTGTAAAAATTACTATTTCTTTCATTTATGTAAATGTTTCTTATGACACAATTATCTATATAACCTCATCTCAGTAATCTGATTTTTGCTTGAGCAAAAAAAATAGTAATGTAAATGTAACAATAAGTCTACAGTCTAATAATAAACCAATATTTGTTTTTTTTAACAATCTCCTTCCTTGTCAATGCACTTAATTCAGTAGTGAATATATTTATGCCAGAACACATATTATACAGTGAAAATTTCACATAAATAAAATCAACTCCTAATGACATTTCAGTTTAGAAATTTATTAGAGTACTGAAATATAAGCTACCCTTCAGCAATATTTTCACTCTAAAATAATTCTCAATTTAGTAGTTCTAGAAAAAAACTGAAAAAAAGCAAAATTATAACAGGCAATGAGGTTGACTTGGAATATCAGTAATCAGTGTCTTAATAATTATTTTCACCCTTTGGCACATGTTATTCTGTTTCATGTATCTACAATCAAGATTATGATAAATTATGAACAATGTCCTTGGATCTTATGAAAAATAAAGGCAAAATAAATACTGACCAGCGTCATAGTTACGTCCTCATCGGATTCATCAGCAGCAAGAAGGCGATAAGCTTGAGTTATTTTTTTAAATTTCTGAAAGTAACAAGAAAAACAAAAACTAGAATAGATGATGGCAGATTGGAAATATTGGTAGCTTATAGTTGTATCTAAGATTTATAGGATGGAAAAAGTTTTTTTTTTTAAAGATTTTTATTTTGTTTCACAATGACATTCCTTTTTATTCATGTTGGTGACAAAAAAGATACTTTTTTTAATGTTTTTTTTTATTAGTATTATGTTTTTTATAACTTACTAACACTACTAATCTTCAAATTAGTACAAATTATATACACATTTTTTTTTCTAACTACAAAAAGCCTTTGCTATAATATAGGCACACAATTACAGAATAAATTTCCATCTTATCTGCTCTTATTACTCTGGTTTGTTTCTTTTCTACAAAATGGTTTCTTTTTAATACAACTGACCAAAAAACTAACAGTTAAATTCTGTTTGAGAAGCTAAAGTTGCATAAAAATATACCTTCTAAACTTCACTTTCTTTCTTGTTAGATATCAGTATTTGTGCGTGTGGAGAGAGAGGGAATTGGTACAGATTATTTAAATAATTATTATGTGAGAATTTCAGTTAAGAGAATGGTCTCTGGCTTAAAAAAAAAATTAATAAAATGGATTATTTTTAAAAGTTCATGTGGCTGATCTACAAGCAAGCTACTGTGTTACATATCAAAATAAAACACATACAAAATATATTTCAATATCAAAGGATTTTTTTGGAATAAGATATTTTTCTTCAACTTAATTCTGCACATTATATCCCCATCCAAATCAAATTTTTATTTGCTTCAGTGTAGTGAAAATAAAACAAGCTTTTCAATTTAAAAAAGAGAGAGAGAGTTAATTTTTAATTGGAAACAAACTCATTAGAAATTTTAAAATGTATTTTCAAACTTTTATACATATTTCAAATTTTGGGGTAACCTTTTAATTTAAAGTAGGAGTTACACTGAATTATTTTGGAATGCAAAAGTAAAATTTGAACATAGAATTTTTCTAATTTTTAATTTTTTTTTAACTAAAAATATTAAATGTGTGCAAGTCTAGTGGAAAAAACAAAAACAAAAATAATTTTGTTTACACCTAATAACAACCAAAATATTTCCTACTGATATTACCCAACCAAATCAAGTTTTTGTTTTCAATATTATATAAAAAGTTATTGTTCAATAAAAAAAATGCAATATTTTTTTAATTATTTTTAATTACAATGACAAAAATGAAATAAAATATAACTCTTACACTGTTTTGCTTCATTATATCTTAAATTTTAAGTCAGTTTTTAATTTTATGACTGATATTTAGATCTTTATACCAGAAAAAGCAAGAATATCAGGTCAAAATTTTCTCTTATTGTGAGATAAATGGTTATCTCAGGCTAAAGTCATGTTGCCTTTATCTAAAACATTGATTAGTCCATTTTTTTTTTTTTACCAAGGAAAGTGAATAAACAAATTAATATTTACTGATAAGACACAAATAATGAAGCACTTTTATTTCAGTTAAAGAAATAAACAGACAACATGACACATTATACTTAAAGAACATCCTGAATTGAAATTAACCCAATGCATACAATACAGTTTGAAAGTGAACATTTAACACTATGCACATTTGGAGACATCTCTACTAAAAGTCTTAAAAAAATAAAAAATGAAAAATAAAAAATAAAAATAAAAAATAAAAATAAAAAATAAAAATAAAAAAATCAGGAATTTATTTTTTTTAGCAAAGGAGATCCATAGTGCATGCAATGATAATGTTACTATTTTGTACTGGATAGTTAATGTTTAGCACAGTCTGACTTAAGGCAAAATATTGGTGGGGAATTAATAAGATTGTAATATACCAAGCATCCAAATGAAAAAAGCTTACAAGTCTTGGAAATCGACATTCAACATTTTGGTACTTGGATTCAAATACCAACAGTGCAAGCAAGAAATAACTATTTCTGGCTTTACATTTGTTTAATTTATTCAACATACAAAAAGTTTTATTTTGTAATATTGCTTAATTGTTAATTTAAAATAACTGAATATTCAGTTTAATTTAATCAGGCACAAGTCCTTAACATTTTAAAATAAAACCATCAAAAAACATCAGTAATAACTAAACATATAAAAAAGCAGAGTACAAAAGTAATCGCACATCCTAAATTTTATCCTGTATTTTACACAATGCATTTATTGCTAGAAACATTTCTTTCAATGACAACAAAACTGATTCTATTTTAAGGATAATTGTAAAGTTTTCAGACAGTTAATATATAATTAGAAAAGGAAAAAATGTTTGTATAATTCCTACAATTACAACAGATAATTTATTTGGAATATGTTTCAATAGGGTGTTACATCTGTAAATGTTTCTTGCTTTTGATTTTACGTGCAATCAGGTACAGAACATTAAAATATGTGTAAAAATATAAAGATCAAGAAATTTCACAATTATTAAAAGTATAATACATGACAGAGAATTATTTTTAGAATGTACCTCTTGTTCTGATAAGTTTTATTTAAACTCGGATATTCAAGAGAGTGTTTAAAAGATTTTGGCTTCACCAAGAAGAGATTTTGAAACAAAATCTGATGTTTGATCATCTGGTCAGATTTTGGAAAGTAGGTTGGGCTGATAATTTTCAGTACTTCTTGTGCATGTGTATACATACGTACCTGTTCATTTTAAATGAATAAAGCCATGAAGCCACATATTTTATATCTATTAAGAATTCAACTTCTAACTTTCCTTAAATAATGATTATATCATGCCTAATCTAATTATGTAAAACGATATGCAGGTAGTATAACTTCTATCAGAGCAGAAAGTGAAATTATTGAGCCATGTTCAAATTTCTGCCTAATTTGTCGTGTTCACTTTGCACAAATGCCATAAGGAAAGGCATGAATCCATCTCTTCTCTCTCCACTTAGGAGTTAAATAGCAGAGTAGACAAGGTTTTCTAGCCTTGAGTGGAAGCCAATCTTACCATTGCTGGTTTTTCCTTCTGCATATCAAGATTTTCTTTAAGATTAGGAGATTTTCTGTTCTGTCTTAGACTGGCGGAGTCACTACTGTTTTTATCCTATCCATTTATGATTAGGGCTCTTCTCCAAAACTCCGTTTTCTAATTGAGGCCCTAAAAGTAACTAAGATCACATTGCTTGGACATTCCTACTGCCTGCCAATCTCCCTCAATCTTATCCAGTGGTTCTCTGACCATTTTTCATGATGCAGAATTACATTGAGTAGAAGAGAGGATGTTATGCTCCAATATTTAGCTGAAGTGTGTGAGGGGGGGGGGAAGGTTGGACAAAGATCATACAACTTATTGCACCATAACAACTATACTCAACAGTGATTTAATCAAAGTCTATGAAAGACTTGACAATCTTGTTTGGTTTCCTGTCAATCACAAAGACAGAAAATTCTTTTTCCAATGACCCTCAATTCAGGCAGATCCACCAGCAATTCATCTGACTTAATTATTAGGTTGGTGCAAAAATAATGTCGTTTTCTCACATATGTTACTATGTGAGAAAACGACATTATTTTTGCACCAACCTAATAGTTTGGTGTACTGCTTGACTTGCTGCACAAAATCCACAATATCAATTAGTCATGATGGTGGGCATATACAAGCATTTTGAGGGGTAGCCTCACTTGTTGTCTGGGTCTCATTTCCACAGATTGATTGTTTTAATTCTGTTTTTCTTTTGGCTCATTTTTTATTTTTGCATTGTTGTTTTTTTCTATTCTTTTGGGTCTTTTTCTTTGTTCTCTTTTTCACATACTTTACGCACTGTTTTCCTCTTTACTAAGAATCTGAAATATAGCTTTTACTGCCTTGGGGATATACAAGTTAGCCATTAAAAAAAAAAAACAAAAGAAGAAAAAAAACAAAAGAAGAGGAAAAAGAGAAAGAGAAAAGAGGAAAAAGAGAAAAAAGAGGAAAAAGAGAAAAAAGAGGAAAAAGAGAAAAAAGAGGAAAAAGAGAAAAAAGAGGAAAAAGAGAAAAAAGAGGAAAAAGAGAAAAAAGAGGAAAAAGAGAAAAAAGAGGAAAAAGAGAAAAAAGAGGAAAAAGAGAAAAAAGAGGAAAAAGAGAAAAAAGAGGAAAAAGAGAAAAAAGAGGAAAAAGAGGAAAAAGAGGAAAAAGAGGAAAAAGAGAAAAAAGAGGAAAAGAGAAAAAGAGGAAAAAGAGAAAAAAGAGGAAAAAGAGAAAAAAGAGGAAAAAGAGAAAAAAGAGGAAAAAGAGAAAAAAGAGGAAAAAGAGAAAAAAGAGGAAAAAGAGAAAAAAGAGGAAAAAGAGAGAAAAGAGAAAAGAGAGAAAGAGAGAAAAGAGAGAAAGAGAGAAAAAGAGAGAAAAGAGAGAAAGAGAGAAAGAGAGAAAGAGAGAAAGAGAGAAAAGAGAGAAAAGAGAGAAAAGAGAGAAAGAGAGAAAGAGAGAAAAGAGAGAAAGAGAGAAAAGAGAGAAAGAGAGAAAGAGAGAAAGAGAGAAAGAGAGAAAGAGAGAAAAGAGAGAAAGAGAGAAAAGAGAAAGAGAGAAAAGAGAAAGAGAGAAAGAGAGAAGAGAGAAAGAGAGAAAGAGAGAAGGAGAGAAGAGAGAAGAGAGAAAGAGAGAGAGAAGAGAGAAAGAGAGAAGAGAGAAGAGAGAAGAGAGAAAGAAAGAAGAAAGAAAAGAGAGAAAGAAAGAGAGAAAAGAGAAAAGAGAGAAAAGAAAAGAAGAGAGAAAAGAGAGAAAAGAAAGAAGAGAAAAAGAGGGAGAGAAAAAGAGAGAAAGAGAAAAGAGAGAAAGAGAGGGGAAAAAAGAGAGAAAGAGAGAAAAAAAAGAGAGAAAAAGAGGGAGAAGAGGGGAGAAAAAAGAAGAGAGAAAAGAGAGAAAGAGAGAAAAGAGAAAGAGAGAAAAGAGAAAGAGAGAAAGAGAGAAAAGAGAGAAAAGAGAGAAAAGAGAAAGAGAGAAAAGAGAAAGAGAGAAGAGAGAAAAGAGAAAGAGAAAGAGAGAAAAGAGAAAGAGAAAGAGAGAAAAGAGAAAGAGAGAAAAGAGAAAGAGAGAAAAGAGAAAGAGAGAAAAGAGAAAGAGAGAAAAGAGAAAGAGAGAAAAGAGAAAGAGAGAAAAGAGAAAGAGAGAAAAGAGAAAGAGAGAAAAGAGAAAGAGAGAAAAGAGAAAGAGAGAAAAGAGAAAGAGAGAAAAAGAGAAAGAGAGAAAAGAGAAAGAGAGAAAAGAGAAAGAGAGAAAAGAGAAAGAGAGAAAAGAGAAAGAGAGAAAAGAGAAAGAGAGAAAAGAGAAAGAGAGAAAAGAGAAAGAGAGAAAAGAGAAAGAGAGAAAAGAGAAAGAGAGAAAAGAGAAAGAGAGAAAAGAGAAAGAGAGAAAAGAGAAAGAGAGAAAAGAGAAAGAGAGAAAAGAGAAAAGAGAGAAAAGAGAAAGAGAGAAAAGAGAAAGAGAGAAAAGAGAAAGAGAGAAAAGAGAAAGAGAGAAAAGAGAAGAGAGAAAGAGAAAAGAGAAGAGAGAGAAAAGAGAAAGAGAGAAAGAGAAAGAGAGAAAAGAGAAAGAGAGAAAAGAGAAAGAGAGAAAAAGAGAAAGAGAGAAAAGAGAAAGAGAGAAAAGAGAAAGAAAAGAGGAAAAAGGAAAAGAGAAAAAGAAAAGAGAAAGAGAAAAAGAAAAGAGAAAGAGAAAAAGAAAAGAGAAAGAGAAAAAGAAAAGAGAAAGAGAAAAAGAGAAAAAGAAAGAGAAGAGAAAAAGAGAAAGAGAAAAAGAAAAGAGTAATAAAATAAATCTGCCTAACTGTGACAGTCAAGCAGACTTTTCAAAAATCATTCACAAAGCAAAAATATATCTGACTGCTACAAAACTAATAAATATAATTCCAATAGACTGAGACAAAAAAATATTCAGCTCATTTACAGAATCCCAGAGGAAGAATCTCTTTTAAAGAAATGAGAAAGGCAGTTTAACATTAACCATGATCAATTTGTGAAAAGCTAACACTGAAATTGTGATATATTCTTCAACAAAACTTGTCTGAGAAATACAGAATATCTTTCTCTCAATCATCTAGCCAACATTCTGCCTAAATTCAATAGAAGTATCCTTGAGAGTAAAAAAATTGTTTATACAGAAAAAAAATATCCTGTTCAAATGATAGTGAATAAAATGTATCTTTTAGGTTTCAACTATGTAAATTTTCATTTGGATCCACTGAAGAAACCCAAGCATTACCTTCTTCAAAACAATATTTGTTCTACTATCATTTGCCAACTCAAAGTAGTTTTTGTGGTTAAAATTGTTATAAAAATTTATAAATTTTGATTTGGCCATCATGACAGTCATCCCAACATTACATTCAAATTTTATATATTAACCATTCCAATTAAAAATAGAAACAAATATTCAAAGTAATTCTTTTTGCTTTGGCAGTTCCCAGCTTTTTGTTCTTGTTTGGCACATGCATAAAATTGATTCTTAATTTTGAGTCAGGTTATTTGTTCCTATTCTCTAGTTTTCTTCATGATCTTCTCAAAAATTCTTTCCATCTTAAAACTTCTTAGAGATACTTTGAATTCATTGTGAAAGATTTTTTTCTTTTTGTATAACATTAGTAAATGGTTTAAATTCTGACAAACATCTTTAAAATGTGGTTATTAATATTAATTTAATAATTGATTATTTCCCTTAATGTTGAAGTGGCAGCAGTTTCTGTTCTTAACCCATCATCAGTAATGCTTTCTAATTAATTTCCTCAAAGTTAATTCTATGTGTAATGAATTGATTTTGTGTTTTCCTTTAGATGAATAGTGTTCCCACAAGATTTCCAGTGCCTTTCTACTATTGTCTTTCACATCAAAGAGGACCAGGGAAAGACTTCCATCAGCTTGGTTGGCAGAATAGGGTTTAGGAGAAATAGCAAAAGGACAAAATTTACTAAGGAAAAAGGACAGGAAATTGTAAAGAGGCACAATCACCGACATCCTGAAGATACATGGCACATAGATCATTTGGAATAATACAGCATAAAATTATGTGCATACAATAAGGCTTCTTCTATTTTAGAAGACAACACTTTATACATAATTTGCATATGTGGTAATATGCCTTTATATTCTAACATGTATATTTATAAATAGAATCATTTTAAAAAGATTAATCAACAAGAGTGTCAGTTTCACTAGCCTTAATAAAATATCTGCTAAATGAAATGTCAGTATTAAGTATTACTGGAATGAATATGATTGATTTTTATCATCTGAAGGAATAACAAAAAGTTTTAATATCTGTTTAAGTGATTAACATTATGGTTCATTAGAATTTCCAAATATTTATCTACATGTAAAAATATTTTCAAAAAGCAAAATATGCAACTAAAATTGGTTTCAATTCCCATTACGAAGCAGATATTGTTTGTTTATACATGCAAATAAGGTAGATATCATCTGAGATATTTCATGGCAACAGCAAGAAATTTATATCTATAAAACAGATGTCAGAGTGTGTGTACATGTGTGTGTGCGTGCATGCATCTGTATGTTATTTATGCACATTCACATTTCTCAACTGATTTTGATGAAATTGTACACACATGTTGCAAATTTACAAAGATAGGTCAAGACCAACTGTTCAACCTCCAAGCACCCCAGGTAATGCAAAAAAAAAAAAAAAAAAAAAAGGTGGGTACGACTTTTTGCAAAATCTAAGGCAAAGTTACACAAACAAAATGAGCTGATGTTCTTTACACTTAATGAAAAACATAGCTCATGTTGTGAGGTTTATGTAGAGGACTTGATAGTTTTCCTGCAACATTGGCTGCACACAAAAAATTGCAAAAAAATGCAAAAAAAAAAAAAAAAAAAAAAAATCAGGATTTTCGTACTACTTTAAATAAAAACTTGAATAACGTACTCATTTTTTATCTGATTTTCTTCGGACAGGTCACAAAAAGTTTGCCATCATGCAAGAAATAAGATAGTGTGTTTTAGTACTGATCATTTCCCTGCATATAAAAAAAAACTTTAAAAAGCCTGTTTTTCGGTCATAAGTCCTTGGTTTTTCATCTGACGCTTTCCAAATTTGCCATGTAAATTACATATGACATACAAATTGTCTTGCATGAATGGTTTAAATTATTTAAGTGGACAAAATCTCTGACAAACTAGGTCCAAAATCGGTTTTTGCCATTTAGCCAATAGTTTCTTCATATGATTCCATCCTAAATTAGCATTTGACAAACCTTTGATGCAAAGATTGTTTGAGAAGGATTATTGAAGCATTAAAAAGGGAAAATTTCCCAAATAACCTCTTATAAACCCCAGCTTTACAGTAAAAGTATGAAGGAGGCAGGAGGGGGCATTCATGTGCTTGCACTTGCTGTTGAGTTAAGCTCTGACACTTCATCCCTGTTTTTGTTTGATTATTAGATTTGTGAACAATACCATACTATTTGAAAGTTACTATGGCCATAGGAAATTTACTGTATATATTTAAAACGTTGATATAATTGAACCCTAAAACAACAATCACACAAGGTTTTATCAATAGGATTCTTAATAAGAACAATCAAACACTTGCGAAGGACATACTGTATAAAAGATAAGGGGAGGAGTAGCTTAGCATACCAATGGTTGATGCATGCAAGTGGGGACACAGGCAAACATTTCTACACATGGGGGTGCAGGTATATAGGGGGTGCAGTTATACAATTGCAACCCTGTACACCTGTGAAACACCAAGTACCTCAGCTAGTAATTTATAAGCATAGAAAGACCTGTAAGAAGGTTAGGTTAACACTGGCCAAGCTGAAGAGGAACAGTGCAGCAGGACCAGATGAGATGTAATATAGATGCTAATAGCATTAGATGGTTTTAGAAATATGTTATCAAAATAATAAAATATATAACAAATGTGAAATGCTAAAGAACTTCTGTGGCCAATCTTCAGGGTTGCAAAAGAATTTGTTGTGGAGTACCAGAGCACCCTCACAAGATGAACTGACCTAAAGAGATAAATAGTATGCTCTCTTACTGAGTAAGTGGAAGTTGAATAGAACTGAGGTGAAGTTCACGATTAATGGTTATTCAGTAGACTGTTTTCTCGACTGTTAGTACCAAATTATTCTTCGGAATAAATTGCTACTATTTTTTATATGTGTATTAACTTTTTACAGTAGATATCAACAGTTGACAATGAAAAATTTGAATGTTAATAGCAACATGGACTAAGAATTTGAGTGTAAAAATTTATAGTCATATACCAAGAAATTATTTGTAGACTAATCAACTTTGGATTAATTCCAAGTCAGACGTGTAAAAACAAGTAAGAATTTTGTCTGGTGTTCAGTTAAATTTTGTCTCCATAAAGAAACATGGAGGATTTTAAAGAAGCAATGTTGGAATTCATGAGAATCTACCAGAAACAAGATGAACAGTTGGAGGAACAACAACATTTGGACCAGGAATGGTTAGAAAAAGTGTTTGAATTGTTAGAGTTAAAAAAAAATAAGGAAAATAGCAAGGCAATACAAATTCCTTTTCTCAAGATTCAGTAATAAATGTAATTGGCAAATTTAAGTACAGTCCTGAGGAAGGTAACTTTTGCAGTTATGAAGATGTCTTTCATAAAGATTGCACTACATGGTAAGATGAAAAGAAAATATGTCTGTTGCTCGGAAAATCTGGTCCAAATGGACCTGTTCACTATGGATTGGATCGAGTCATTCGACCTTCTCAACCAACCAATTTAGGACATCACGCACCGCCCACAGTCACTGGGCATGTCCTATGATCAGCCTTGGAGTTAATTGCTATGATCCTCAATCCCACCCTGCTCACATTGTGTTTTGGATCACAAGGCGGGTGTGAAGGCCAAGTCATGTACCCAATGTCATTGAGTGGTTTGCTTTATGGCATATCAACCTGAATGGGTTATTTAATGCCGACAAAATTTTTATTGCTGGTAAATTTTTTTTTTTTCTTCAAAAATCTATTGCAGGTAATTTTTTTTCTTCAAAAATGCATTGCTGGTAATAATTCTTTCCTTTATAAAAGTGTTACTGGTAAAACATTTTCCTAAAAAAATGTATTTCTGGTAATAAATTTTCCTCCAAAAATGTATTGCTGGTATTAATACCTATTTTTACACCTCCATAGTGTTTTGACACCAGATTGGAGGGTCAACTATTTGCACATAGTTGAGACTCTAACAGATGCTTCCACCCTGGATTAGGATGGACCTGGGAACACCAGCAATTAAAAGGTGGTTCCACTCTCCTCAAAATCTCCTGATCAGAGGCCTTGCTGTTAGATATAGTTTAATGTCTTACCCAAGAGGCAAATGTAGTTTATCATCATACCCAGGACAACATCGTTATTGATCCAGCAGTTTCGGTGAGATGACACCACAAGGAACAAAGTGACAGCACCCCAAACTGTCTGGTTTTCTCTGTCTCTTGCTCCACTTGTCTGTATTTATGGACCCTCGTGCAAACCCGGCATGAGATGGTGATTTTTCCCAGGGAAACCCCAACATCTATACAGAGCCTTTCATTGTCAGGTCTTGGGAAATTGATTGCCCAACCAAATTTGGAGAGATCCCTCCCCCAAAGAGTGGTGGTGGCAGAATATCGATCTGCCCAACTCCATTTATCTTGTGTGGTTTCTTCTCGCCATCACCATTCGAAGAGTGCAGGCAATTCCTCCGCCTTCCTTGAAATTCTACCTGAGCCTCTACCTTTCTATCCATCTCCTGATTGAACCTGTTCCCAGAAGCTAGGCATGGTCTAGCCCAAACTGCTAAATTCAATTATCATCCAAAATTTCCATCAGTGAGGAATTCTTATCATGTCCTTGTGGGCCAGTTACATTTTGGATCTGTCATCTTCTCTCGCCAGCTCTTTGGCTGACAAGCAACAAAAAAAGACAATTCTTTTGTTTTAATAAATTTTATCATGTCTTAGGCAGACAAACAAAAAAAATATATCCACAATTTCATTTCTGTCTTAAGATCCAAGTCTTTATCAACTGACCGAATTTTGGCTAGACTCATTTTTAACCATCATGGGTGCCCCCACCCCATTACCCACTTTGTTCAACAGTCACTGTCGCTCTATCCTGTTCCCTTGTCAGCACTTAAGGTTGTTAAAATATAATCTATTCTTCCATGTGGAGTTGATTGGACACGTAAGAAAATACCATCACATAATATTAATTTGACTAAAAACAGATGGTTTCTAGGATAGCTGTTATCAGCATCTCAACCCCAGGGTGGGGAGAGAACAGAAAAATATCCTTTTTTTCCTTGTCTTTTTATCAATATACTTTCAGTCTATTAAGAAATAGTATTTTTTTGTTTTTGTTATCAGTATACTTTCAGAGGCAGTGTAATAGTTAGCAAGCTTGTCTTGCTAGCACAATTACAAATGAGTAGTGAGTTTGATCCTCACTGGGTGCCCCATACTTTCGGCCTTGTGCCACATCTAAGCTATGCTTGGAAAATCACTACTTTCAATCTATCAATAGACACCATTTTTCTCCGTGCTTTCTAGTTTATTTTCAAGGCTTTTTTTCCCCAATTTACCAGTGCCTTTGTAATAGTGTCACAAATTAATTCGTTCTGCTTTAGTGTTAGTGTTAATTCAAACAGAATGTAAAAATTAAAAAAATAAATTAACGGTAAAATTTCCTGAAATTTTTTCTGAGGGTCTTGGCAGGTGCACCAGAATTAAAGTGACATTCAAACTGAAAGATAATGTGACACCTATATTAAGACCAAAAAGAAAAGTACCCTTTGCAGTGGAAGCTTCCATTTGTAAGGAGTTGGATCATTTAGAAAAAATTGGCATGTTAAGCAAAACAGATTGCAGTAAGTGAGCAAGCCCTGCCATCTACATGAAAAAGAAAAATAATAAAATTAGAGTCTGTGCAGATTTTTCTACAGGATTGAATGATTGTTTGGAAACATACAATTACCCTCTGCTGAGTCTGGAAGACATATTTGCAAAATTGAATGGTGGCAAAGTGTTCTCAAAACTAGATTTGTCTGAGGCATACCTCCAGATTCCTGTCAATGAAGAATGTGCAAAGTATTTAACTATAAATATTCATAAGGGTCTTTGTACTTTCAACAGACTGCCATTCGGGATAAAAGGTGCACCAAACATTTGCCAACAAATCATGGATACATTATTGAATAAAGTGGACTATGCAATAGCCTACCAACATCTTAATTTAGAGTGATAACCAATCATGTTAAAAGATTTGTTGAAAAAATAAAATAATACAGCTTAAAACTTAGATTAAAAAATATTCACATTGATCTAAACTAAATATCGGGGACAAGTTATAAATGCGAAAGGCAGAAAACCAGTCCCATCAAGACTGAGTGCAATAAAAACATGTCACTCCTAACAAATGTGTCAGCACTACAAGCATTCTTGGGTCTAGCAAATTACTACAGTAATTTTATCCCAAATATGCATGTATTGAGAGCTCCTCTAAACAAATTGTGAAAATAAGATTCCAAATGGTACTGGAGTACAGAATGTCAGAGTGCTTTTGAGGAAATTAAAACATTATGATCCAAATAAGGATATTATTGTTGCAAGTGACATTAGTAATTTGGGCTTAGGATCTGTAATATTACACAAAGAAAGCAACAGCCAAGTGATTGCACGTGTGTCAAGGACCCTATTGCCAGCTAAAAAAGGATATAGCCAAGTTGAAAAAGAGGCTTTAGGGATAATTTTTGCAGTAAAAAGGTTACATAGATTCATACATAGGAGTTTTACACTTCAAACGAACCATCAACCATTATTGTCTATTTTTGTTTCCAAAAAGGGATTTCTACATATACAGCAAATCCACTTCAGAGATGGGGAACAATATTATTAAATTACAATTTCCATCAAAGAGGTTAGGTCATGCAGATGGGTTATCCAGGCTAATTCCCAAACTATGTGATCCATTAGAGGAAACTGTGATAGCAGCATTAAGAATAGAAATGGAAAAGCATGTTATGCAACACCATATGGGAATTACTTGTGATGCTGGAAGAAATCAGGATCAAAGAAAAAATAGACAAGTATATCATAGAAATAAAGAAGCAAATTAGTAGCCAACATTACAAAAAGAATGATAGTGAAAAATTTTTTCTATCTGTGATGGAATATACAGTGAACATATGGTAAAACCGGAAATACTAGAAAAAGAATACTTAAAAGATTTTCATACTGGACACCCTGGCATATCAAGGATAAAAGCTTTAATGAAAAGCTATATTTTTTGGCCGAATATGAACAAAGATATAGAGAAAAATGTAAAAACATGCATAGGTTGTGCGATGACAGCAAAGGCACTACCAGTGAAATTTAACCCTTGGCCAAAGACAGACCGACTTTGGCAAAGGCTGCATATTGATTTTGCAGATCCAATAAAGGGGCAATACTATTTAATTGTGGTTGACAGTTTTTAGAAATGACCTGAGGTGATAAAATTTTAAAATCCTACATGTAGTGATACAATAAAATTTTGAATGAACTTTTCCAAGATTTGGTGTTTCGGATACAATTGTGTCGGACAATGGCATTTGTCGATTGTGTCAGACAAAGAGTTCAAAGATTTTTGTAATCTTTTTTACATTTTGTACATCTGACTATCACACTATATCACCCACAATCTAATGGCCAAGAAGAAAGATTTGTTGATACTTTCAAGCAAGCATTGAAAAAGTCAAATGGAAACAAATCCATTGACGAGATACTACAATTCTTAAGAGTATACTGGGTAACACTGAACCCAAGTACAAATTTGGTATTGTCATCAGCAGAATTAATGTTCATGAGGAAAATAAAAGTCAGTATTCAACAAGCTGTTACCAAAGGAAAATAAAAAAGGAAAAAAAAATGAGAAAATCCTATACACCAGGAGAAATGATTTTTACAAAAGAATATAGGTACAGTAAAGAGTTCCAGAATGCTGGTGTCATAGATAAATGCATCAGGAGATTGATGTACATGATTAAAGACCCAAAAAAGATTGTTAAGATACATCACAACCAGATAAGGAAAAGGTAATTGAACAATATGAATAACTGAAAAGAAGAGATGATGAAAGTTATTTATATTCTATTCAAGATACCAATGCCTTTAGTAGCCCTGAATGAGAGACGTTTGAGTAAACAAAAAAGAAAATTGCCAGAGATTATACAAATAAACCCCAAAAAGACAAAAATACAACTTCCAGAGAAAGTAGTAAATTTAAAAAAGGAGGATGTTGTGGAGTATCAGAGTACCCCGACAAGACAAACTGATCTAAAATGATAAATAGCACATTCTCTTACTGAGGAAGTGGAAGTTGAACAGAACTAAGGTGAAGTTCATGATGAACTGTTAGTCAGTAGACTGTTTTCTCAACTGTTAGTACCATATTATTCTTTGGAATAAATTACTACTACTTTTTATATGTGTATCGACTTACCCATTTTACGATACAACAAAATTCATGTACAAATGAATACAAATCCCTTGATGAACCATCAAGAATCACATACCTAATAACTAAGATTCTAATAAGAGCATGTACAAGAATTAGACTTGAAATAAGAGAATATTGCTATTTTTATTTCAAGACACTGGAACAAGAAATGTAATTTTTGTGATAAGAATTCTATCAGAACAAGCTAAAAATGCATAAAGATCTAAATGTTTCATAGATTACACAGATTACAGGAAAAAGATATTCAATCTGTAACCTCCTGTAGGAACAAAATGTGTATGCATATAAAGAACAAGTGAACAATACAAGAAAACAATAAAATGAGTACAATATGGACAGGTTTTCTCATAAGATTTATTTAACTTTTGCAGCAAGATGATTCTAAGAAGACCTACCAGGATTTATTATCAGTGGACATAATTTAATATACATTATTGTAGATGATACTATAATGATGGAAGATTAAAAAAGATAACTGAAAGAACTATTAAAGAAGGTAGTTGAGGAAAGCAGGAAGTTAACTCTTAAGAAGACCAAGTGCATTGTTGTAAGCAAAAGCATCAACCAAAGATGTGATTTAAATATTGGGGAGATCAAAGTCAAACAGGTACACAAATTTTACTATTTGATTAGTATAGTATTAGCTAGAAAGTATGACATAGAAATCCAAAGGTGCATAGGAATAATGAAAGAGGTCATTCAGAAACTGAGTAAGGATTATAAAATGTCTGTTTCTAAGAAAAAAAAAATCTGTTGGAGTGATATTTAATAACTACCATATAGCAGTGAATGCTGTAAAATTTCATTATGGCTGAAGAAGTGACAGAGACAAATTTTGAGAATACTATGGAAAGTGGGGAAATTAGCTAGTAACCTACTTAGCTAATAAATGGCTGGCAGAGCAAGTATGACAAAAACAAACTTTAAGTGGATTTATACTGGCATTTCAACTCTTTAGAGTCAACAAAAACAAGAAAAGGACGATAAAAGAGAAAGAATTACTTAGAGCAACATAAGTTGAAGAGAGCAATCCATGATCAGCTCTATCAAAAAAGGGCAGAATACACACTACCAGTTTATGTGTGTGTGTGTGTGTGTGTGTGTGTGTATGAGAGAAAGAGAGAGTAGGCAATGAGAAATCAATATCAAAAATTAGTTTACCAAAAATAAATAGCTCACAGAATTAAATTTTAAAAGTAATACTTAAAATATATTTCATTAAGTAAATATACACATTAATGACATTATATAATCAAATTACAATATTTCAGCTATTTACTAAGAGTTATCAAATGACATAATGAATTTTTTTTTTTTTTTTTTTTTTTAGAAAAGTTTAAATTGATAAAACTTGTTACAAAAATGTATTACAATCATTAGAAACATCAATATATAAAAGAGAAAAGTATGACAAGCAAATTAGAGACAAGTGAAGTGAATCAATGAACAGGGATAATTACATATATACAGTTATTGAGAAAGTGCAATTACTTTTTATGGGAAATTAGTTGAAACAGTCAATTTGAAAAGGTAGTCAAACTTAATTCACATAATAAAAATACTGAAAGAAGTATCCTCTATGAAGATTATCTTCTTCTGCCAAGGCTACTGTATACTGTCTCAGTACATGTTGGAAGAAATACAGAGCATTTATTGGTCCATCAGTATAGCATATTGCCAATTCTAAAACTTTACATGATTCAGCCAATAACACATTTGAGAAATTTCAGTAAGATTAGTCAGCACCTATAGTCTTACAGCCATGAGTTCTTTAATCTTGGACATCATAGGTGGTCAACATAATTAGTGAAAATAGAGTACTATATGGAATCATGCAAGAAATTGTAACTTCTCTCACATGCTGAGAAAGAAATTGTTTGACATTGGAATGTGTACATGCATTAATAATCAATTATCAATTTGACTCAATTGATTCAACCCACAAATTCTTTCACAAACTTCATAATAATATGCAATACTCTGGATTACATAAAGAGTAACACAGTGGATATTAAGTCACTTAAAATTTGGAAATGTTGTCCTGCTTATGGTATCATAGAGAATTTGGCCTTCAAGCCTTCTGTCAAAGAAACATAGAATATCCTAATATGAAAGTAACATGAGTTTTAGTAAATCTTCTAGAAATTATTTCCTCTTCTATAGTATGTTAAATTCATACACATTTGTAAGAGAATTAGCACTAAGAACACCAATAACCATCTTCATTGTGAAAAAAAAAACCCATTAAGATGATGCTTAATTGGACTAGTAAACATATTTATATCAATCAGGTTGTTGATGAAATCTGATAAATATTTTAAAGTAGCCCAACAGTTTTTCACAAAAATGCTTATTAGAAATTCTGTCATTGCTTAAACATGGCCTCATACCTACTTTGTTTTTTAAATTAAAGCTTTCAACAGTTCAATTTCAATGTATATTTTTCTCATTTGTTATTCTCCAAATTCCACTCCTTTCAATGCTATCATTTAGACAGTTGAGCAAGTCACAACCTGATCTTGTACTGACATTAAAATATTAATTCAATAAATTTGAAAAATAAATCTGATCCTCAAATCAAAACTAAAAATTATGTTAAAAAAAAAAAAAAAAGAAAAAGAAAAATAGCAGACAAGTTTTAAATAATTTTACTTAAAAATTATCTTTTGAAATAGTCTTTTTAATTTTAAGATGCCTCCCCCAGACAAAGCTGCTCTCTTTAAACCATCTTAAAGAACTTTTTTTTGCCATTCATCAGTATGGCTGACACTAACCTCTAGGAGAGCAATTGACTGTGCCTTCTTGATCTCATGCTTTCCACTGACATGAAGTGGAACAATTAAATTGTATCAATTGCTAAGTTTTCTGATAGTAAAATTGGTTCACTATATTGTACTAGACAATTTTTCTTGCCAGAATCTGTCTTGCATATTTATAAGTATGCCATTCATCCATGCATCAAGTACTGCTGCAACATCTGGTCTGGTGCTTCTGCTATATATCTAGAGGTTCTTGACAGAATCCAAAGAAGAATTTATTGGTCCTGACCTAGAGTCTCGGCTTCAATCACTTTTTCACTGCCATAATGTAGCTTCCCATAGCCTCTTCTATAAAAATTATCACAGTATTTATTCTGACGGGTCTTAATATCTCAGTTTCAGAAATTTAAGCACAGTACTAGATTAACAGCTAGGTCTCCATTTTACTGTTGAAATTGCAGCTGTAACCATAAGTTATATGCTAATAGCTTCTTGAACGTCTTACTTGTGGAAATCTCTTCCAGATTCCTGCTTCATCAACCATGATATTCAAAGATTTATATGCAATGTTGTATTTATCTCTTTGAATCCTGTTCTTTTATTGTTTCTTTCCCTCTCAGTAACCCCTTTTATCTTAGTGGCTATTATTGCCTTACTTGGGATTAAATTTTTTAAAAAACCTTACAATAATTGCATATATAAATACATATGTGCATCAACTCAGTTCACTTTTAAGATTGATTACCTTACTTTTTAATTTGCTCAAGACAGAAACCTGTATAAATAATGTTTCACATCCAGATGGGATTTGATCTAAGCAAAGATTATGCTGAAGAAAAAGTTAAATACTGCTGTTGTATCTCAGTAATACCAATATACATATAGAAAGAAATCACTAATTCCAATTTTCATTGAATATATTTAGTATAAAAGGGTGCCAACAGTATAAATCATAACTGATATTAGTGAACTTCAAAGTTAGTGAGGCAATTGGAAATATGAATTCCAAGTGAAACTTGTTTATAGGTACAAATAAAATATGATAATGATGATTTATGAAACCCATCAGATAAAGTAGTGCAATTTTCTTTGTAACCAAAGTAATATCAAAATACAATTTCCATCATAATATATAAATGTTAGTCTAGCTAACACATCAGAATAATTTTCTCTATCAAAATAATAGGCAAAAGGTTATAACGAAAGTTAATGAAGCTATAAACTGTACAAAAACAAATATTTGAATTGAGAGATTTAATATTTTCTAATGAGATGATGAAATGCTGAACCAGAGAGTTATGAATTCAAATCTTAGATTATATAACTGTTTATACAAAAAGAATTTAAAAATGGAGTTATATTGCTTATACGAGAAGAATCAATTAAGCAATATCAAGTTCAGTAAGTTCGGTAAGTTAGTAAATATGATACCTGTTGGTTCCAATCTACACAAGGAATGACTGCAAAACACTTTCTCCACCCTCAATTTATAGATAAAAGCACACAAATGCATGCTGGGATTTCTTCCTAGTCGATAAAACAGGCCAGTTCTCAATTTCATACGACTCAATCCAAGTCTGTCTTGAAGTCAGAATGCTAGGTCCACTAATCTGAACTTGTTCTTGTGTGTCAACCCCAATTCTTAGTTGGTGAACCTTTTTACTATATTACTGTTAATTTGTCTTGCATATATTGTTTGCTTGCTTTATATTATTTTTTGCCTGGTTCTTTTTTTTTTTTTTTTTTCTTACTGCTTTGTCAATTCTGTGTGGATATTTCTATCATTTATTTTACATTTAAGCATGGCCATTCACATATCATTGTAAAATTTTGTAATTGATCTCACACAAGAAATAGATATTTGTATTACAAATGTTGAATGAAATAATTCCACTATTAAATAATTTAAACAAGGTCCAAGAGAGCTAAACTGTTAAAAATATATTCACATTTCACTACATTACTACATGTTCTAAAAGAATCATTCTCCTCAAATTGTACTTTCCTTAATTACAATAACATAACAAAACTTGCAAGTTTAGCTCAAATGGTAAAGAAAATGCTTACAAACTAAGAGTCAAAGATTCAAACTAAGAGCCAGGCATTAAACTTATTACTGTTAAAAGAGGAAAAATAAATTAAAACCAGAAAGGTACCTTGACTTAGCATTAATTTCAGTACTTTTAAAATGTACTATGTTTATCTTTTCTTGATTTATAAACTGAAAACAGATCATTTTTTAATGTGTGTGTGTGTGTGCTTAAGATTGAGCCACAATTGCTATTTACTAGAGTACACTGTAAACCAGATAAATTCTATTAAATTATTAATGCCTGTTCTTTTTCTAGATGTGAAAAGTTTTGCAACTACAGTTTAACCCGGATATAAGAGAAACCCGGATATAAGAGATATTTTCCCTGGTCCCAAATTAGAGCCGTACTTATCTAAACAAAATAGACCAAACCCGGATATAAGAGAAACCCGGATATAAGAGACTTATTATCCGGTGACCAACAACTCTTATATCTGGGTTACACTGTAACTTTAACAGGTAATCAATGAACAAGAGTAAGTCTAATAAAAATATTGATCATGTGACTAATTAAGAAATATCTCTTGTAGCCTCTGTATCAATTAAAATAAGGATGATCAACTATTAATCATGACATTATATATATATATATATATATATATATATAGTCAGTACTTATTTTGCCCCGAGTACATTTACTGTAACATAAAAAACAGCAGTAATGTTTTGTTTTTTTACAACAGACACCATATTTCAAAAACTAGAAAGAATTGTTACTAGAAAGTTTTGCAAATGTTTTTCTCCAAGGATCAATTATTTGTACCAACAGAATTTCAATAAACAACATAGTTATGTTGTTAATCTTTGAAGCAACAAGAATCCATCAGCCTAAGCAGATATTTTTCACAACTTGAGATATTCAGAATGAGAATGTTTAAATATTTAGCAAGATAATCTCTAATAGAGATAAAATTAGCACAAGCTTAACAATATATCAAATCAGTAGGCATAGCTGAAAATAGACCCCCAAAACAAAAAGAGCTTTTTACTATCATCAACACATCATATTCAAGATACATGAATCAGAATTGTGATTGTGTAGTATGCAACCTTGAAACAGAATCTTTATTTCTTTGTGTTGGATATATTTGCTTTTGTTTTTCTTGTTCAATCATCACTTACATACCCATGCTCAATAACTACTACAACTACAGAGGAAATCAGATAATATTGCAACTAAATAATTACAGTAGTAAAAAAAGATCACTTTTCCATAACTTCTAATACTTATGTTTATTCTAACCTGCAAGATCTAGTAATCAAAATAACATTGAAAGGGAGAAAGAATTCTATGTTCAGGGTCTTGTCTTAAGTCATAAAAAAATTAAACTTTTTTTTAAAAATTTAGCATTGATAATTTTCAAGGTTACAAAATAGAGAAATACAAAGATTAATTTTAATAAACAGATAACATTTGAAAAACCCTAGAGAGAGAAAGAAAAAAGAAAATTCTGAATTAACCAAATTAGAACACTTTTTTCAAATGACCTTACTTACAATCAAATCTCTGAAGAAGAATTTTAATGAATATTGTTTACAAAATGAGTTATGAAACCAAGAGAAATTTCTTTTTTTATATACATGAACTGTAGTAAGTTATTTTTTTTTATTATAAGAAAACTAATAATGAAGCTGATAGATGGTGTTTGTTACATGATATAAATTTGTCATCTTTTTATGTTTGCTTTCTAGAACTATGAAATAGTTAAATGTTCATTAATATAAGGTAGACATTGTCCGACAGTATAATGGAGAATAACAGTAAAAATATTTTTACAAAAAAAATTGTTTTAAACTGCTCATTGAATTATTAGCGAGATTTTGTCATGGTTGATAGTAGAATTACAATGAGTTGGACTAAAATATTTTTAATACCAAAGTAATATTCAATACAAGCAAATGATATTAAATAATCAGGTTATATGAAATAATTGCCATCTTCAGCTACAAAAATTCTGTTAAAAACCAAAGAAAATTATAATTCAGTATTTTGCAAAGCAAAAAATAATAAAGGAAAGAACCTTAACACTTTCTTTTTGTGCTTTTTTCTAAGCTCATAAATCACAGCTTGTTGAATAAATAACTGAAATAAGGAAAACCCTAAGTCAGAAATTGAATAAGCCTCATCTCAAAAAGCATTGTAACAATAGAGCAGTGATAAGCATCTACTTGACTGCCTTATCACATTTAGTTGTACTGAGAAAAATACATGTTTATTGTAGGTGTTCCTATTAGTCAGATAAGTGGGTTCTGAAATAGATTAAACAATTTACTAGACCTGCAAGCTTTCATCACTTTAAATTAAAATTCATATTTTCAGTATTTTATCGATAACATTCATATACAGAAATAAGTTACTGAAAAAGCATGCACATTACCATTTAAGAGGACACATCAAAAATGTACACAAAAAGCTATTTAAAATTATTTGTTTAAATCTTATAAAATTCTATCAAGTAGCAACTAACAGCATAACAGGTAGAAAATAATGAAAGTTAAACTTATCGGTAACTGCAGATTATAATAAATACATGAAATAAAAATCTGAAATGTATAATGCATAAAATGGGGTATTTACATAGACAACTGACATTTACTACAGAAGAGTATTTTAAAGCAATAAACTATGAATAGTACTCAACTTTAAAAATAAACATTATCAAAATCAAATCTCTCTACATAAGTATTCAGTCAGATATGTCTAAAATATCACAAGGATGTTTATAATAATACAGTATCCATAGGACAATTCTTCTATTATCAAACTCTAGTACCTCCATTGTAAAATAAAAATATTCTTTTTAGCTTATGAATAAAAGAATGCTCATAAGAATATCAGATTAAAAAAAATAAGTATTCTCGTTTCCAAATAGGTTTTCTTGATAAAATAATCATTACATTTTAATTTGGCACTATCTCAAACTTCTCGAAGAATTGAGTAGCCTGGTAGATATTTGGTAAGTCTCAAGTGCCCACAATGGTCAGTGCTAATAAAGTCTAAGAATCAACAGAAAAGATAAAAAATTTTGCTTGTTTCCAAAACTGGAAATTGCTAATGACAAAAATATTTCAATTGAATAGCTAAGGGATTTTCAATTTCATTCAGGTTTCACTTTTAAAAAGAAATAAATTGATTTTTGTAATCTTTAACTATGACTATATACAAAGTAAAAGAAATATTTACATTTTGGTAACAAAATTAACTGGAAAATAAAAATATATGTAAAATTAAACCAGTTATTTTACCAACTTATTATTAGAACTTTCAATTGGATTAAAGACCAAGAGATACACTGTCAAGAGGAGAAATTAAAAAAAAAAAAAAAAACAACTTTTTTTTCTGTCTTATTTTAATGATGGCCAAAACTGCAAAGCCACTAACAAAATTAAACCAGGGCAAGTTCTTTTCTAACAGTAGCATCATAGAAATATCAGACCTATTATACTAAAATGTAATTATTCTGTGATTTTCTGAACAAGGAAAAGCTTTTATAAGAATAGGATCTCTTTCAGGAAATCAATGAACTTGCATTGGCACAATCTCAAAATTCTCAAAGAATTGAGTAGCCTGGCAGATATTTGGTAAGTCTCAAGTGCCCACAATGGTTAGTGCCAATAAAGTCTAAGAGCCAACAGAAAAGATACAACATTTTGCTTCTGTTACCAAGACTGGAAATTGTTAATGACAAAAATATTTATTTCAATTGAATAGCTAAGGGCATAAATAACTTCAAGGTACCTGTTCATTGCAAAGTTAACTAAAAAGAGAGAAAATCAGTGTCAAATAAAAATCACCGATGAAAAGGAAAAATATTAACACTGACTTTCAAAAGAATTTCAAAACTAAATACCAAACTACCATAAAATAAACAGCTTAATATATGCCAACATATCTAATGCTTTACCATTAATATATTTATCTTGAGATGCCAATGGTTTTATAAGCATTAAACTGACCATTAGGAAAAAAGGAATGTTCACTTAGAAATTTATTTTAGTTAGATAATTTGTCAAGAATAAGAGTAACTCATTTTGCATTTACAGATCTTTGGTTCAGTAAGAGCAGTAGTAAATATCAGAAATTGGCAGTTGAGTGAATTGGTACTAAACAAGGGTCACAACATTGCCACAACTATCATGGGTGTTGCATATTTAGATGTGACAGCTCTAATTGAGGAAGTTGCATTGAAAATCTTGAAGACCCAAGCGGATTAGTTAAGATGGAAAGTAAGACAAGCACTAGAAAAGGCCA
Source organism: Acanthosepion lycidas (assembly GCA_963932145.1). Classification (NCBI taxonomy): domain Eukaryota; kingdom Metazoa; phylum Mollusca; class Cephalopoda; order Sepiida; family Sepiidae; genus Acanthosepion; species Acanthosepion lycidas. The sequence goes on along the minus strand of OZ010593.1, from coordinate 74,966,813 downwards.
AGCCACCTAAATCAAACATCACAAGGGAAAAACGGGTGGCAATCAAGGTCTTACAAAGTGATACTAGTATCATCATACTGCCAGTTGACAAAGGTAATGCTTTCATGGTGATGGACAAGTTGAAATACTCCAAACAATTCACAAGCCTGGTTGGGGACGGTGGCTATAGCAGAGTGAAAAAGGATCTGACCCTAAAAACTAAGAGGAAACCGTCATAAGTCTTAAAATAAGAACAAAGACAACTTCATGTTGAATAAGTATAGACAGCAGACTCAATGTCACAACAAGCTGCTACATATGTATGGTCTCCAAGATTTACAAAGTTAGTATTCCATTGACACGTAGTCAAGCTGCTGGAGCTCAACATGCTACCTGCTGAGAAAATTCCTAGTGGATACAGTCAACCTACTAGTAGGAAAGTTCTTGTCATATATAGACACTCAGAGCAACCAGATGGTAAGCTTGGATGCGGTCACAGTCTGTTTACCAGAGTTTCTACAGAAGAGTGTCAGTGATTCAAAACCAATTGGTATCAGACCCCTCCCTAGGAGAATGCACTAGCATTCCAATTGATAATCTGATGAAAATGTTGATGTTCTGTGTACAGGCAACATTTTTCCAACTAGAGTTGGACATTTGCCAACAGGGGGAAAGCATAGCTATAGGTTCACTGTTGTCACAAGTGGTGGTAAACAAAGTATTCCATGAACATGGAATACTTTGAGGAAATGGCTTTTTGCCATACTGATGCTAGCAGTGTGGTTGAGATGCATAGATGGTCCCTCATACTCACCAGTATGGCTGAGATATGCAGATGACACCTTCATACCTCACCAGGATCTTATACAAATATTGCTAGACCATGTGAACTTAAAAACTTCAAACCAGTTCACAGTAGAAGAAAATAATAATCAAACTAGCCTTCCCAGATGTACTAATATCTTGCACAGAGAATGGGTTCAAAACATCCGTATATAACAAGCCAACCCTCACCAGACAATTGTGAAGAAAGGAATAGTGCAATGCTTACAACATAGTGTAGAAATTCCAAGTTATGATCCAGACACATATCAACAGAAAATGATCAACATCAAGTGTGAACTTTAGATTAATAGCAACCCTGCAAACATAACATCAGCATCTGCAGGTGGAAACACAAAGGTCAAGGAGGAGGAGGACCAGAAAATTGCCAGTGTCTTCCATACATCAAGGGCTTATTGGAAAAGATTCAGAAGATCTACGGTCCTTACAACATCAGGATAATATTCAGAAGCAGCTCTACTCTATGGAAAAATCTTTGCTGACAAAAGCCTCACACAGGGGAGAACATGACCAATAATTGTGTGTACTCCATTCCTTACAGTTATGGCAAAGAATAAAGGTGAAACTAGCCACACCCTAAAAGTAAGATTAGAGGAACATTGAAAGCTATAATGAGGGAGAGAAACAATGAAATCAGTCATGGCTGATCATGTATATCAGGAAAAGATTAGTCATCAATGCCTGTGAAACAAAGTGAAAATAGTGGACAGGGAGGAATACTGGGAAGTTAGTGTCTGTAATAGTCAACACATTTGCTAGGCTATGAGGACCTCTTTAGTAAGCCTAACATAGAAATAAATGTCATATGAGAGCAACTAATAAAGACAAATTATGGCAAGTCTTCTACAGCAGCAACAAAAGAGAAGCTTCAGTGAGTGCAGTCAAGCATGACAAGCAGCAGCAGTTCCATCAGCATGAAGGTTAGATTTAAGGCACCAAGTTCTCTACAGTTCAATAACCTAGTGGATTAAAGTGATGGTTCATGAATTTGGTGACACACTAATTGTGAGTTCAATCCATGGACCAGACAGTGTGTGCTTGGATTTGGTGGAAATGGAGTGAGCAATAACTGAGCACTACTAAATAAGAACTAGATAAGATATCACTAAACTTTGTAGGTTACCTAGATTAACACACACCTCTGATGAAGGCCAGGGGGGAACAACATACAATTGTCCACACGTAATGCAATTCAGGCAGAAATTAATGTGTGTTTAATAGCTTAAAACAAGCACCAAAAAGGACTAAGATAACTAATTACAAAGGGAACTGATTTAAGAAGTCATCAGACTAAATTGTCTCATGACTTCTTAAATCAGTTTCATATACAAATCTAAATAGTGTTTGGAATGTTAACTTTCACTTCACCACATTTACCCCTCCCTGAATTGAGCCAATGTGAATTAATTTCTTGATCATATGGTTAATTATAAGTCTAGGCACATTGCTACTTTTTAAAAAATTGTTCTAATCAGCACAAAAGAATTTCTCCAACCGCTGGAGATGTTATTGAATGATCAACAATTTCTCTATCTGATATTTCTGGAATATGAGACCGATTCATTTTATCCACACTAATTTCTGATGAAGGTGGCTGCTGAGCAATAATATTTTCTGAAGAAATATTGCCAGCTGGTACAAGTCATTTTGTTGATACTGTTGTTTCTATACCATCTGCAAGACAAACCTGTGCATATTGAAGGTTAGCCTTAATGAGATCTACCTCATCAGCAATTGGTTCATATTTACTTTGACGCATATTTATTTCCATTAAAACAGGACTAGTGGTACTTATCTAGAATTGACTGTGCTGATGTTGATTTCTGCTGGAAGTTAAAAAGTTACTCATGTGGAGTATAGTTAGTAGAGGTGCACAGTAGAGACTGATTTGAATATAGTGCATCTGAAAAACACTTTCCCACGATTCTATAGGTAAATGCTGTGATTTCAAAGCTAAAAATACTAACCTATAAATGATACCATGGTATCTTGACCTGTCCTTCGCAAGTGGGATTATAAGGTGTTGGGTTACCAGCGCTTATCCCTCTTGAAAAGAACTACTTTTTCATCTCCCTTGAGATAAGTGATGTGCGTGTCTGAATTACAAACAAATTACTGAGGCACTTTTTGACAATTGCAGAAGTCATATCTTTCACTGAGAAAGCAAATGGAAATCTCAAGTATTTCTCAATGGCATTCAACATGTATACATACATAGGAGGAATGGGACCTTTAAAATCTATAGACAGTCTTTTGAATGGTCGAGTTGCTTTAATAAATCTAGACATCTCAGGTTTATGATACTTGGGTTTAATTTCTTATGACCAATTATTGCACACGTTTAATATTTTCTAATGAATATGGCATAATCTAGTTATTACAGGATAACACAAGGCACTATACAATGAGTATAGTGTTTCTGAGTTAAAACTGCACAGCTGGCTTGTGAGAATGTGTCTGCCACAATGTTCTCTTTTCCAGGCCTGTAATAGATGTTGTAATTGTATAGAAATAGCTCTATTCTCCAGCGTAAAAGAAGAATGTAACTTGCTTGGTATGTACAGGAATGAAAGGCAGCAGACCTTCCAGCTCTGTTCAAATTGGCTGCAAATGCAAAATCAGCAGCATTGGTTTTCACTGTGAGAAGAATATTTGCTTTGATGTTTTGACCAAGTCATTTTTTAGCATTTCAAAGGATTATATCTCAGAGCCCTTAAATGGATATTTGTTCACAGATTTAAAAGGTTTTATTTTGTCAGAAAATTTGGGTATCCATTTGGTATAATATGCAAATATACACACAACCTGCTGCAAAGAAATTTTATCAGTAGGAACAGGAAAATCCAGAAAGAGGCAGAGACATTCAGGACCTGGCTTTAGCAAACCATGTGAAATATGATAGCTCAACATGTCTATTGATGAAACTGAAAAAAAAAACATTTATCTTTATGAGCCTTATCAGATTTAAGGAAGATTAGATTTTTGTTGTGCTCTTCTATAATATTGCCAAAAATTGTAATATTTTCAAGATATGAAAAACAGTTATGCAGCCTATTAATAAATTCATCCATCTTCCTCTGGAAACAAGGTACTCCATTCATCACACCAAAGAACATTTGAGTAAATTGATAATCTTTTATTACCTTCAAACAATGTATAAAGATCTGCTTCAGACAAAAGAATTTGATAATACACACAATTTTGTGATTTTATTAACTATTTTATCTATTTTGGATAGTGGGGGTAGGCATCCAGTTTTGCATACTTGTTAATTGTTTGTAAATAATCAACTACCATATGACATTTGCCTTTATCTTTTGCAACAAGTACCTGTGATCACCATGATGAATTGTTTGGCTCTATTATCCCAACTTTAAGAAGACAGACTATATCAAAAACAAAATTGACTATCACTTTGTGTACACTTGCTCATTTTCCCAATCACTGGCTTGCAATCTTTGGTCAGATGCCCACATTTATGATAGTCAACATCTCTTGTTAAGAAGCACCAACTTCTTAGATGGCGATCATTTCCACAAAATCAGCAGGTATGTTTTGGTTTTGCAGTAGCAGAAATAATTGCTTCAACAGAGTTTAATGTCTGTGAAGAATATGAGATTATTGTTGCAGCAGCACTGATAGTAAATCTGGAACATTTTGATTATAAAGCTTAGAGCTCTTTTGAGCAGTATCTAGAGCCCTACCTTGGCTAAATGCAGTGCCCAGACAATGATTTGTTTTCAAGCAGTTTCTATCTGATGGTGCTGGAACTAATCCCATTAATGGATGTATCTCATAGAGACTCAGTTTTATACTGTTCAGCTGTAATTGTTTTGTAATAGCAGTCCATTGCTAAAGTTTTCAGTTTTAAGAATCCATCCAGTATTTCAGTAGGCAGTTGTGTGTGGCATAAATATTTTTTGATTTGATATACAATTCTTGAAGAGTCTTTAGAGCATCCTTGTAATTATTGCATTCTGCAGTATAGGTATAGAGATAGTTTATCAAAAGATCTAGTTTGTCTAGTGTCAGTCAGTAATGAATTTATGAAGTTGTTAAACATTGATATCCAATGTACAAATGAATGTCTTAGCAGAACCTGTTTAACTAGGATTTACACTGAAGCATTCTGGTTTCATAAACTTATCTCTTGTCTTTGAATTAGTAACTTTGTTTGAAGTATTACCACAATAATAATTTTACTGATTCAAGGGCACTAATATTTAACTGTTAAGACATTGCTTAGGTGTTTAATAGCTTAAAACAAATGCTAAAAAGGACTAATTATAATGTGAACCAACTCAGTCCAGTGCCTTCTTAAATCAATCCCATACACAAATTTAGGCACTGTTATGAATTTTAATCTTCACTTCACAACAGGTTATAATTAAAATAAATGTACGAGAATGGAAAACAATATTCATGGAAAGAAAATCTTTGAGAAGTAATATTAGGTTGGTGCAAAAATAATGACGGTTTTTGACGTATTTTTTAACGTCAAAAACCGTCATTATTTTTGCACCAACCTAATAAAAACTGCTGCATGTGATATTGAAATTGAAACAGTAGAAAAGAAATTGGATGAAAGACTGATGATGATTATAAAATTTTAAAGAGCCCATATTAACAGGTAAAATAAAATAATTTAGGTAGATAGGATATTATATATTTCTATGACCTACATCTTTTGGATTTATTTATAAATAAAAGTCTATATTGCACTTTGTTTGCATAATAAAACTGGACTTTCCCAATACAAATCAATATTTTAATAAGGATATAAAAGCTGCAATTCACATGATATCTACATCTTCCCATTATCAAGAAGTTATTTCAAAAACTGATTTTTCTCAATATAAAACCAAGACACTTTTACAAATAATGAGTCAAATACTAAATATAAAAAGTATTTTTAGCATTTTCTATGACACAATTTTAAACTTTAAGGTAAATTGAACTTTTTGCATAATTTTACTTCAAGTTTGTTTATCAAGAAATGGCTGCAATTGCAGTATGCTAATATTTTATAACCTGTGCATAAGTTTAAAGGAAAACATTTTTTGGATTTTAAGCAATTTCAGATTTAGAAATGAGAGTATATAGAAAATATTTAGAAAAAAAGTTAAAACTTTACAAACATCTCACTTTTTGTGATTCTGCAGAATTTTTGTGTTTTCCAGGGTGCCACTTGGAAGCTAAGCGTTTGTAACTGTTCTGCACTAGATTTAGATCCTCATCTGAAAAAGAAAGAAAATATGTTATACATAACAGAAACCTATATGAATGAAAAATAATATAAGCACTGCAATTAAGACTATTTCTAAAAACAAAGATTACCAACAAGATACAAGTGTAATTATTCCACTAGCATAAAAGTTTAGGAGGCAACAAAATCTTTGAAGGCAATTTTGGACAGCAATTGAATCATTTAAAACTTTTCCTTATAAGAAGTTGTCCAAATGTTTGCACGGCAATTCATTCTATTTCTGCAGTGTTTGTTGTGCAACATGTGGCCAACTATTGACATACAAGAGAATAAAACCTTTTCTGTTGATTAGTACTGGATACCTAATGCATTTGATCGATTTCTTGGCAATACTTTCTCAGCTGTCATTGTTCCACCAGGATTCAGGAAGACATAATGAAACAATCCCGCTTTAGACCACCAAACAGTAACCATAACCTTCTTTTGGTGGAACTTCATTTTTGGAAAGTTTTCAGAAATTTCCTTTCAATTCAACCATTCCCCTGAACATTGGTGATTGTCATATAGGATCTATTTCTCATTTATATTGCACTGCTGTGGCCACCACTCCTCTATCCCTCTGATGCTGCTCTTACTACCATAGACATTTTCATTCCAATCCACCTCTTAATATCATCAAACCAAGATATAGGTGGTTGTCCCTGGTGCCACTTGCTCTCCACTGGGCCCAGCAGAATGTCTTTATCCAAGATGCCTCATTCATATGTCCAAAGTAACAAAGCTTCCTTAGTACCATTTGCTCTCTCAATACATACTTTGCTCTGATGGTATCCATCATCCATTGTACATCCATCTCCCTGTACATGGTACTCTAAAGATTCTGCAATATGCCAACATCTTAAAAGAATCAATCGAGTGTCTTTCCCACTTGGTCTGTGCCCATGACTCGCATTCATAGCTAGCAATGGCTTGTATTAATTTCAACTTTAGATATATAGATTCCATCTATTCCAGATGTTTCCCATTTTTGTTGTAGCGCTTCTTGCTATTGGCAGCCTTCTCTGGGTCTCCTGTGTAAAACTGTTCTGAGTATTGATTGATAGAGCCCAGGTACACAAAATCCTCCACCTCCTCTATCTGCTCACCATCTAACAGAGCGTCTGTGAAGTCCCTGTCAATCACCATTACCTCAGTTAACATCTTGTTTAGCAGAAGGCCTTGCTGGGCACTGGAATCACAGTAATGTTATCAGGCTATTCTGAGAGGTCTAGAGGAGGGTCCTATCATCAGCAAACTGGATGTTTGCAATGTTCTTCCAACCAATCTGGACTCCAAATTTCTTCCCTTCCAGTACATCCTATATAATGTCCTTGCTATACATGTTGAACAACATCAGTAATAGGATGCAGCCTTGCCGGACACCTCTTCCTATAGTTAAACCCACAGATGTTTGTACAGCAGATTCCTGATCTCTATAGAGATCGAGATGAGATGTGGGAACTCCTCTTCCATCATTTGCTAGGCATAGCTGACAATCAAATGTCTGTGTAATCAATGAAGCACAGATACAGTTGAATACAGTGCCCCTTGCCATTATCACCATCCTGATATTGACCACTTGTTTCCTAGTTCCTGACACTTCCACAGATCAATAACTGAACATATCTTCCACAAATCCAGCCTGTTCTTCCAAGATCTCCTGCGCATACCTTGTCTTTATTCTTCTGTTGATGAGGTTCAACAGAACCTTACTTGGTTGGACTATCAAGCTGATGATGTGGTAGTTGCTACACTCCTTGAGTTTCTCATTACGTCACAATACTATTAGGAAATGGGTCATTTTCATTGTGCAAAAGAAAAGCCGAACAGACTTCATAATGATGATTGTTTTGGTTTTTATTCAATTCGTTTGGTACCCATTTGGCCAATTTCTTAAACTTTCCAATTTTGTTCAATGTTGAGATACTGATCTGATGCTTGCACCTACCTCTCTTACAAGTTGTCAAACAGCAGTACAAGGATTCACCTCTACCAATGTTTACAATTTCTCATCTTCAATGGAAGGCTGATGTCTACTATTTTAACTTTGAGGCTGACTTCATAAGAAAATTTCTGAACTCAAAATCGCACTGTGCATTTGTTAACAAACCCTTCTCTCCAAACTTTATTAATGTTTCAAGCAGTCTGAGTTGCACTACAGTCAAGATTATACTCATAAAAGTTGACAAAATTCTTTTTTGACATCTTAGTTAAAAGGATTTTAAAAAATGTACACAATTAGTGAAAAAAAATGGATTATATAAAGTACTCTAAAACAATATATAATTTTTGTCTGTCTGCATGCTTTTTATAAATTTAAAAATTAGATTAAAATATATAATGACAAAATCTGCATTTTTTCTGAACATTCTAATAGAAAAGTACATAGATAACATAACAATCAAGTATTTTCTTCTTGTGATGAGCAAAACATAAAAATTGCCATTACCTGCAAACAACAAATCCAAGATTAACAACAATACTTCATGCGGAAAGAAGGGTTGGAAAATTTGACAGTGCCAGGATATACTGAAGCCAAAAGGAACAGAAAAAAAACAGCATGCAACATACCTAACAAGTTTATGTAAATGGAAGGTAGATCAGGGTTTAGGAGAGAGAGAAAAAAATTACTAAGAGCTACAAAGAACAGGAAATTCTGAAGAGACATGGTACATAGAAGTATAATACTAACTACCTGAAAATTTAACCTCTTACATAACAAGCAAGCATAATGATGTTTTATATGAAAAAGAAATGTTTAACGTTTCATATTTAAAAGTTCCTTTATAACCTCAAATTTGTAAAATGGTCTACAGAAGATAAGGAACATTGAAACAAAATAGAAAAATTGTTGTTGTTTGACTTGAAAAAAATATCTTAATTGCAATGCTTTCTTCTTACCAAAGATTGGATGGTGAGGTTTCATATGTGAAATAATTCAGAAACAAGTTTAGTGCCATTAAAAGTTGACAAGTGGTTTTAAAATTTTAGCTTGCGTCACAAGAGTATCATTAAAATCAACAGGTAAAAATTATATTAAAAATAAACACAAATAGGATTATTTAGCACATCAACACTATAAATTTTATAATGATAAATTTTCTTTCATACAAGGCAAAAAATTCAACTTTACTTAAAAAGGAGAGACATAAGAAATCAGTCATTTACTTACAATTTAAAGACAATTGTATTCTTACACATATCCACACAAATGAAAAAAAAAAATCAAATCATTGGTTTATTTATGTAGTACTTAAGCTTAGAGATTAGAATCACCATATTAGTCTGTTTAGTCTATATGGATGGGTTAAGGAATCATAATACTTGTCAAATGTATAAATATGCAGCTGATAGAGATGTTTACAGAGGCTTAAATGGAGAGATTTTCTAATAATACATTTAACTATTAACATTTCATAATTATAATTTTTTTAATATGAAACCATTTAAATATATATGGAATTACAGTTCTTCACTTGAACTCATTTATTTTAAAGTGTGGTATAAACAATAACTAATAACATAAATATGAAGTCCCTGTGAAATCAGAAGCTTTCATCAATGTACAGAAAATTGTTTTGCAATATGGTAAACATGCTTACAGTAGCTTTGATTTTTTTTTTTTTTTTAACTGTGTGGTCTATTACAAAATAGGTTTGGTATATATGTTATGCTGATTAATAAGTTAAAATCAATATGCACAGAATAGTACTGTACATTAGCTTTGATAAATTCTTAATTTTAAAAATCTCAACAAATCTGAATATACATTTATCATTAAATAACAAGCATAACCTATAATACAGAGAATACTCTACAATCTTTCATTTAAAAAAATTGTAAGCTAGACTGTTATATAGCAAATGAATGCATGCTTGCTGCGATATCAGACAATAGTTGCTTAATTTATCTTCTAGTTATGAAATATATGCATGCCATAAATGTTTACACACACAGATGCGTGTGTGTATATATATATATATATATATATATATAAAAAACACGGAGGGTGTGATGGATAAATTGTTGTCTACATTACATAAAAATGACATCTCATTTTAACATATATTTAAACAAAATTACACAAAAATATCTATCCATTGGCTTCAACCACAGCTCCCAGATGACTTCAGAATGACCTGCACCTCTTCTAGACAGTCATCTTGTTTAAGTTGGTGAATGCTGCCATAATGCTTGCTTTCAATTCATCTTTGGTGTTACAATGAGTTTTGTTGTGGTTTCTCTCAACCGTGCCCCACACATAATAATCAAGGGGATTACTGTCTGGAGAGTTAGGTGGCCAGATATAATGGGTGATGTGGTCACAGAAATTGTCTGACAATCATGACAGGGTTCTGCTTGTGTGGCATGGTGCAGAATCCTGTTGCCAGACATAGGGTCTTCCAGCAGCCACCCTCTTGACTCAGGAGAGGGCTGCCTCCTCAAAGCACTTGACATAGTCCTCTATGTTGATTCTGTGGGAAGATGAATGGAGGCATAACGTCATCATCACTAGTGATCACACCAAACACCTTCGTAATCACCATTAGATTCATCTAACACTTTCCAAATCCTCTGCGCTGGCCTCAGATTGACACCCGAACACTCAAAAACATTTGTATTAGAACTTCCAGTATAGGCACCAAACAGTACAACCTGCTATTTCCAAATTTCTGGTGAAGTGAATTGTGTTATGCTGCTTTTTTCTTTTTACAGTGCCTAACTGTCCCTACTATACTGTGTAGTTGACAAAAACAAACAACGCATATATGCAAAATTAAAAATATAATATGATGACAATTTACCCATTAGACCATATATATATATATATATATATATATATATATATATATATATACACCTGTGTACAAAATCTGAACAAACTTTTTTTTTTTTTAAATTCTTATATATATATATATATATATATATATATATATATAAAAAGACTTCTTGGTTAAACTGAAAACTTTTCAGCACCACCTCTAACCCATAATTCGGATCTTTTCACACCAGTTCATTATAGGTACAAATCTATATACAATGAAATTTTTTTTATTTATAATCACCTTTTTTTTTTCTTTTTTTTTCTTTTTTACAGATAACATAAAATTTAATGAAAACAATTATTTTTGATCTGAAAATATATTGTTTACTGGACAATATAATCTGGAAAAAAAAAAATTGAAAATTTGTACAGCATAAAAAAACAAAAAAACTTATGCATAATTAGAGACTGTATACAACATGAAATTTTTTTTATTATTTGCACTAAAATGTTTGGGGAAGATTTTATATTTATATGTTCGTATAAATACAAAAATGGTTTTTCAGATGAGAAAAATATTTAGTACTTAACTTCCTTGTGATTCACCTCAAGAAGAACAGTTTTGAGAGAGATGATACCATAATCTCACTCTGAAATTTTGGTATCATCTAAACATTATTCTATGAATACTTTCAACTAAAGATTTATTAAAAAGCAAAACATGAAAATATAAAATGAACTAATCAGCTCAATTCAAAAGGCAATTTTCCCTAATGATATGAGTAAGAGCATTCATCTGTAAAGTATAAAAATACAATTTGCTCTTAATTTGCATATGGCTAACACCAACACATAGATAAAATGAATTATTTGCACAACTATCTGTGCCTTATCCAGATAAAAATTCATCTGATAATTTTTGTATTTCTTCCAAGGAACACTTTGGTATCTCTAATCATTTTAAAAAATATAACTTAATATTCTCATGAAAGCAACAATATTTGAATAATACTTTTTTTTTAAATTAGTGAAATTGATCCCAAACCATAAGTTATCTTTCAAAGCAATATTCTAGCTCTTCTTAGAAAACTTCAGATAAACTGATCTGTGATTCCAGCCAGGCTTCATCATATATAAAATAGGGGGGGGGAGTCAATATGTTTGCAGCCTGACATAGTTATTACATGAATTTTGGTCTGAAATTTGAACTGTATGTTTGATCTATACCAAAGTGTTGATCTGTTTTCATCAAGAGGCTATGGACTTCTTGAGATACCCATGTTGGTGTAGAAATCAAGGTGGTATTATTTTTATGGCCTCAAGGATTTGGATGAAAACTTTTTTTTTATTAATTCTAGGTGGATAGGGTTTTATGATGACAAAGACTTATGAAGATTCAAAATGTTTTTTAAATACAAAAGATGAATTTAAAGAAATTCATGTATTTTTGTCAGTCTCCAAGTTAATTAATAGTTTTAATATTATCAAAGAATATTTAACCTAGAAAGTTATTATTAAAAAGCAACAATAAGATGAAAGAAATGCTAACAAAAAATTAAGGTAACTTGATTTTGCTTCAATATTGAAAAACAAAAAATCTAGGAAGATTGGAACAAAAAACCGGGTCAACCTGATAAGAAACCCAGAGTTGGTTGCATGTGGTGCAATAAGCACCAAGAGTTATGTTGCATACAAATGATAGTAGGCAGGTATTGGCCAATAGTCAGCATGGGTCTGGGACTGAGAGAAATATATATAACACCAGCTTTTCTCAGTTGAGGCAAATCACTCTTGACATACAGACCAGAGTAGAGTTTACATTTATTTTACTTAGAAAACCAGAAAAGATGGACATAAAGATTTTAGCTTTAAATTAGTTACCTGTTATACTGTTAAAAACTGTTATACTCTCAGATTTGTTATACATTTTCCATTGCCATTTTTCTATTAAATGCCAAGAAAATAAACAATTTTTGCAGATTGTGCATTCAATGATTTTGAGAATAAGGAGTTGATTAGATTTTTTCAATTCAAGAAGACAACTTGCAAAATTGAAAAGCAAAAACAATCAGAGATGTAAAACTTCAAAACATAATTCATTGTTTTTTAGGGAATAAAGATCAAAATCTTTATTCATGTGAAAGGACAGAAACTCTTAAATATAAGCACAAAATAGCTACAAGCAAAGCATAAGATAAAACTAAGAAGTCTTAGAAAAAAATGATTGTGAACCAGTGCAAAACACACTTCTTCAATGAAGTTTAATAATTATCAATTTCATAATACCTATATATCATTAATTTTTTTTTTTTTTTTACTCTTTTAGATAGAAAAGTTATTGTTCACTGGAAGGCCATGTGGCCAAAAGCCAAGAAAGCTATTTTGTTAGGTAAAGTACGAACTGATCTTCCAACACAACAAATGCCAACCTTTTCAACTCAAACAACTTAGTACTTAAACCAAAGGATTCCAGTAGATTGATTCAAAAAACCTCAGGCATTGCTGCTTGCCTATATACTCAAATTGAAAGGTAAAAAATAGACAGCAGTATGAACATGCAGGCACAAAACGTTTGATTTTATCAATAATTCTGTAATACATGTTTCAATATCATGGATTTATGATGGGTGATTTTCTTAACCTTGCACAGTACATGAGTTAATATATACATATTCAGCTTGTAATAAATATCTGAACTTTTTCAGTGATCATTAATTTAGTCCTCAATTGGTTTACATTGTTCAGTTATCAATGAATTTGCATAGTTCAAAATGATTTTCTTTAGCTTTATTGGCAAAAGAAGTAATTTACTTTTCTGTATAGAAAATACTAGAATTTCAAATTTTGAAATATCTACTCAAGGAAAAAATCTATTTCTGATTTATGAAACAAAGTTTATTTGTTTAATAAAAAAAAAAAAAAAAAAAAAAAGAGTATTTAATTTTTGTACATGTTACCTAAAGCATTTTAATCAACAATAATATATTTCAATGTTTTGCAAGTACATGTTCTAACAAGAATAATTCTTAATTAATGCAAAGAGATTACCAAAAACGGTTTTGGTAGCTAAAATCAATATAAAATGATTCTCTAAAAGAAAATTACAATCTAGTAGAGCCATATTTATCACAGACAATATTTCTAAATAACTATTTTTAAGTTATCTATATTTCTTTGATTAAGCATTGTTATTCTGTTTTTACTAGTTTTTCTTCTATTACATTTTTTTTTTATTTGTTTAACAAAAGAGTTACCATAAAAACAAAGTAACAAAACTAATAAAAAAAATAAGCAGTTTTAATATTACAGATATAATTTTGAGAATATATATCCATATCTACATTCATTTCAGATATATCACATTAACAGTTACACCGAATTGACAATTATGGACCCCAAATGTAGTCAAGAACCCAAATATATGTTCTTAGCTATTATTTAATCTTATAAATGATCAAATAATTCAAAATAATAAATGGAGAATAGTTTTAAATATTATAGAAATTAGAGATATAGCAGAAAGATTGCAAAAAAGAAACAAATTATCATATTAAAAGCATGTCTATATTTAAGTATGAAATAATAAAACCAGTTAAATATGATAATTTAATTTTAATAAAAAAAATAGCTAACTTGGATATTTTAGATAATAAAAAAATGAGTGTGATAAAAATTATATAAGTCAGCAGCAATAAAGATAATTACTTGCTAGAAGCAGAAATCTTTTTAAAATATCACAGATTAACCTTCAACAAAAAGATTTTTAAAAAAGTAACAATGAAAGTAATGAGACTAAAAAATAAACAAAAAAAAAAAAAAGAAAATGTAGTCACTCATACAAAAAAAATCTAGACAGATATACAAGAATTTAAAAAATGAAACTAGTTTAATTAATATTTATATAAGAAGTATATATTTAAAAATTAAGTTTACTTCATCCCATTTTCTATTAGATAAGGTAATTACAGAAGGCATTTTATGAACCCAAGTTCAATGTAATTTTTTTTTTTTTAATATTATAAATCAGAAAATTTTATTGAGTATAAAATGATTGACAGTTATTTTTGTTACAATTTCTCTTTCTCAGTAGTGATTAGTTTGGTTGCTGAAGATTGCAATAATATTTGTATGTACTGACCAGATTGTCTATTTTTATTTATTATATTACTTATTTTTTTTATTATTATTTTGGGGCTGGGCTTTCTGGAGATATTGATCTGAAATTAACAGATTATTATGCTGGTAAATTACGTGTTAAGATCCAAAAGTACTTATCACTCTTATTCCTTTGAAGTTCAATATAGTTAATGAAATAATTCATTATCTAGATAAAAGTAATAAAAGTTTGGGAAAGACTAATATTAAGAAAAGAATAGAGTTATAGCCTATAAGAAATTCAAAATATCTTTATCCTAAAGTGTTGTTAAGCTGAAGATAAGAAAAAAGAAATATTTCTGAGGCTGATAAAAACCTGATTAATTAGAAAGTTATTTTTCAAATTCAGATCTGGCTTCAGATTTTTTTGTGATTGGATATCAGCTGTGCATTGTGATTAATGACCACTAATGTCAATATATTCAGCACCATAGGTTGGCTAAATTAGATCACCTTCCAGGCTTCCATATGTACACTTTAGTCATTGGTGTGGCAAGCTGATTCTTCAAATATCAGCATAAATTGAAATTCTACAAGAATAGATATCAATGCAGTTTAGAAGTTGTCAGACTTACTGGAGAGGAATTCTAACATTCCATGCTAATGTAAAAACCAAACATCTTCAGGGACCCTAACACATTTCCTCTTGAAAAGATGCTACAGAATATAAAATACTTAAATTTAAAAATGAAAAAAATTTAAAAAAGAAAAAAATTATCCACAAACTATTGCAATGATCAACAATAAACCTATTGACACCTGAAACATTTTTTTTTTTCCAGTTTCACTATCTTTTTAGCCCATGAGAGCTAATGGTTAATTTGACAAATCCATCAATCATAAACAAAGAAAACAAAGGAAAAGAACATTAATTGTACTTCACCTTCCCTTACTTGTCCTTATATATTGGCTTCCAAAAATATGCTAACAAGTAAAAACCTGGTTGAAGAGATCAAAAGCTATGGCGGAAGAGAGAGAGGAAGTGACAGAAAGAGTGACAGAAAAAGTCAAAGAAGTAAAGAGAAAAGAATTAAGGAGTAAAGACGTGGTTATAGTATAAAGGTGTATTCAATAAATGATTAGTTATCTTTTCAGAAAAAAAAAAAAAATACACATAAAAATCTGAAATGATACCTATAACATTTACTGTATGTCTATACACGATTCAAGAACATTTTTATTACCAAAGACAATTTATTTTTAATGGAAAAATTAAATAAATACAAAATATTTCCCTAAGTAATTTTAAAAAAATATTTTATAAAAATACACTGCAATTTGATACTTCAAGTGGGTGAGGTTTTCAACCTATTAACAGAAAATTTAACTACTAAATCTTAACCATGATCTTAACACTACAAAATGATAGAAACAATACAAATGAAGGATTCATTTTTTTTTTTTTTAATCTATATACTATCTGATCATG
Organism: Acanthosepion lycidas; assembly: GCA_963932145.1. Lineage (NCBI taxonomy): Eukaryota > Metazoa > Mollusca > Cephalopoda > Sepiida > Sepiidae > Acanthosepion > Acanthosepion lycidas. The sequence goes on along the minus strand of OZ010593.1, from coordinate 74,950,397 downwards.
CAGTCAAAATATTAGAATCAAACTCAATAGTTCAAAATAAATTCTAGAAATAATTGCATACTTATATCAAAACTGACAGTGTTAAATCAGTCCCAAGCAACTGATGATTTTATTTATCAATTAACAAAAAGTGTAACATCTTAACAGTACAAAATAGTTTTAAAATATATTATTTGAAAGAACAATTAAGTCAGTCAAATATACAGTTTGTAATTCATGGTATAAAAAGAAAAAATATCAAATAAAATTAGCAGAATCTCAAAGAACTAAACATAATAGATGAGGTGTCTGAAGCAAATTTATTTTTTTAATCTCATAAGTTAGCACAAAAAGTTGCTCTAAACCAAGTTCTATTTGGCATCAGTAAAACATTTATTTTTAACATACTTTTTTTCATAAGGATTTTAATTTCAATCATTCTGCATGCCTAAACATCATTTAACAGTATTTTATTATTCAAAGTGAAACTACTGAATAAGCAAAACATCAAATAATCTCTGCATGTTTTTTATGATCATTTCAAAAATTTCTGAATATTCAAATATACAGTGATGGACAGATACAGGGTGCGATGGATAAATTGTCATCTAAATTATGCAAAAATTAAAATAAAACTGACATCTCATTTTAACAGATATATTTAAACAAAATTACACAAAATGATCTTGAAATGCACACATAATCAAGGGGGTTGCAGTCTGTGGAGTTATGTGACCAGTTTTAAAGGGTAATGTGATTTCAGAAGTTGTCTGACAGTCATGACTGGGTTCTGTTTGTGTGGCATGGTGCAGAGTCCTATTGCCAGACATAGGGTCTTCCAGTAGCCACCCACTTGATCAACGGCAGCATTATCTCTTCAAGGCACTTGATGTCAGCCTCTGTGTTTAGTAGTGGGAAGATGAATCAAAGCATAATGTTGGCATCACTAGTGATCATGCCAAACACCTTCGTAATCACCATTCGACTCATCCAACTCTTTCCAAATCCTCTGCACTGTCCTTAGATTGACACCCAAACACTCTGAAATGTTTGTATTGGAGCTTCTGGTGCAGATGCCAAGCATTACATCATGCAGTTTCCAAATTTCTGGCGGATTGAATTGCGTCATGGTGCTTTCTTCTGACAGATGGTGCCCAACCGACCCTACTATACTTTGCAGTAGACAGAAATCAGAAACAAACAATGCACATGCACAAAATTAAAAATATAAAATGGTGACAATTTACCCATTGCACCTTGTATAATCATTTATGTGGCTAATATATTCATGTGCCAATTTTTATTTTTAATTTATTACAAAATCTATTTATACAAAATTCAACATATGTGAAAAATAATTTTAACAAATCATGCAGTTGAAATGAAAGAATATAAAGTTGGAAAAAATTATCACAAGACAGACTAGCTATTTAATGTTGAGTACCTGTTAATACAAAATTTAGTACACTGTCTTCTAGAATTTTCAAAAGGTTGCTTTAATAATGAGACATTTTAATTCTGCAAAACAAGGTTTTCATTCTTTTCATTTTTTTTTTTTTAATTATCTGAATATCCAAACTAGCACTTTTATTACACATGTAAATTAGTATAATATTATTAATTTTCAATAAGACATTTATTCAAAGCGAATATCTCAAACTCTCTTTACTTCTTATATAAATTAATGGAATACGTAAATGGTAAAAATTAATATCAAGAGAACTATTTTTCTTGGATTACTTTCATTGTCATAAAGCAAATACATAAGCTTATCAGTATATGAACACCTGCATACTTATAATGAAGATTACTAATTAAAATGTGTTTAATAACAATGATTAGATTGGTAATAAACACCATCTTAAAAAGAGAAAGAGTATTAAAAAAGACAGATATCATCAGCAAGAAGTTAACAATTTCATAATTGTACAAAATTTTTAAAGTGTCTCCAACTGAGCCAGAGGAATAAGAATCATAAATAAGTTTAAAATCAGATCTTGCTGGCAGCAACTTTTTTTTTTTTTTTTTTTAAATCAACAACTTCAAAGCATAATAGGTCATATAGCTTTAAAGCCTGATTTCTGCTGACATCAATAAAAAATATTTACCAAAAACATGTATATTCAAATATTTGTCTCCTATTAATTTCTTCATGAACATTAGAGTTCAAAATGTTGAGTTAGTTTTGCATCAATGAAACTTTGAAGCATACCAACAAAAAAATTATTCATCATATCATGCAAAAGATGATTAGAAAATTTATCATAAGAAATACAGAAATGTTTTAATGTTATCAATTCTGTTAAGAAGCTTTTGGGCATTCATCTGTTTATCATGAAATAATAAACAAAATTATTTTTGAGAACATTAGGTTTTGCAACATTAAGACAATATTTACCATTACCTTATCAGTAAACCCTTCTTTCAATGGTTAACAGTGGTTGCCAACAAGAAACTATGGTAACATAAGGACTTCTAGACAACATCCCTTTCTGAAGCTAGCTACAGAGCTTAGTCAGAAGAGAAAACGCTACAAATCTATTCTCCCTATAGAAAAAGTTGCCTCTCCTATGCAGGCTTTCTAATCTCACTAGTCATATAGTGACTTACAGTGACATTCTCTGTGGATAAGTATTGAGGTAACAGTTGACATGAAACTTGTATACAAGATATTCACTACCTTGTTATGATGTTATAATGGATTTTTGTCATAGCAGCATTAGTTGTAAGAGGAAAATAATTTCTTTAATAGTATAACTAACATGAAAGCAGATATTTTGGCAATTAATCAATAAAAAGAATTGCACACTTTAAGTTTGCAGGAAAACTACTTATTAAACATTTAAAATATATTTTCTATTTGATTATTATTAGTCAATGGCAGTGAGAGCAAAGTGCTTCCAATGGCCATGTTTATGGCACTTCAGGCTGATTACAGTTAAAAAGGAAATACAGGGCTGTAAGAGCTTAATTTCTAATGGCTGACAGACAAGAGAGGTAGTTTTTGCTTCTTTCTAATAATAAACTGAAAATTTGGATGAACACCAAATAATAATCCTTTCTTTGTATAGCAAACAGAAAAAATTTAAAAAATATACAATGTACTTGAGACTTTATAGGCAGAATTAAGTAAACTGAAATCTATTCCAATTTGGCTTCAAAATGTGATCTGTAGAAATTTCAATTCTAATACTAAAGACTAAAATAATTATAAGAAGATTAAAACTAAAAATGTAAAAATAAAAAAAAGAATATTAATCTTAAAAAAAATAAAAACTGATAAATTTGATTTTTTTTTAAGATTTTAATTTAAAGGTTTCATTAATTTTCTATTATGAACAATTTATATATTACTTTCATATTCAGAAATAAAGTCTATGTTGACTTACATTTCAAAATCAGAGGCCAATTTATAGAAATAAGACTAAAAATATCCAGACATGATACTCCAATTTTCACAAGTGATAATATTTTTTCAGCAATCCTGCCAAATCATAAATTTCATCCAAATATGACAATCATAAATTGATCATCATTCAAAAGTTTAGAATATAGCAAAACCCAAAAAGTATTAAGAATGAGAGAAACAAGTAAAAGAAAGTCACAAGCTAACAATATGGCTGTGTTTCTTTTTGTACATCATCTTTCGGTCATAAATCAACCAAAGAAATCACTTTTCAAAGTAGCTGAAGCAGAAATGTACTTTTTTGCCAAATTTACTCATTTTTGTTATACTGGGACTGTTGGATGGTATAAATAAATTGAAAATTCAATTGCCATGATATTGCTCATTGTATTTATTTCATTATCAATATATAAAAACATGAGAAAAATAGGGTAAGCTCCTTTTCTGGTATAGAAAGAAATCTTTATATTTATTTACATTCTGACTCGATCTAAAATGAAAAATATAGATTAAAAGGAGATGTATAATACTTGTTCCTCAGAAAATTTTAGACCAAAAATAAGCTTTTCACTGTTACTGTCATTCTTCAAATGAATTGTACAGATTCTGTATACACACTATTAGTTGGAGAATGAGTATCTTTGAGCCAATACAACTAATACAGTTTAATGTCTTGTTTTTTTGCATCATAAAATATCAGTATAAGATGACTCATAAATAGACTTTTTAACTAAAAATAAACTAAGTGAAAGACTAAAATCATTCAGATGAGAAATTATTTGATAAATGTTTAATAATGCAACAGACAAGCTAAGTCTTGTAGAACCTTACTACATGAGTGATCAAAAGACAAATAACTATTGGTCAATCAAGCATAAATGTCAAAATTTCTAATACACAGTTATGAGTCAATTAGTTTTAGTACTAAAAGAGAACAAGTACATGGGTGGGGAAAGAAATAAACATTGTTGAATTACCAAACACAAACAAAAATTATGGAGAAATAGCATTTTATGTAGGTATTACCAGATTCACTAAAAACTGAGCAAACCATGATGAAAAAATGCCCAAAACTTAAAACAAAATTTTATCATCAAGATCTTTGTTATTGTTAAGAGGAAAGACCAAAGGATTTTTTGATTCTTAAATTATATTTTTTTTATCCTCTTTTAGAATGTTAAAAATTTTGTTTTCCTTGCATCAACAGAGTGACCAAAGATTAACATAGGAAACTTCAGTGTCTGTTTTGCTGTGAAAAACACATTGATTTGGAATTCTTGCAAAAGCCAAATAATTATCAGATTTTAATGAAACTTTCAGGACTTATTAACCAATAAATGAAATTATTTAAAAAATGTTTTTTTTAAGCAAATCTTGGTAAACTAAAAGTAATATTTGTTGCAAATCAGATTAATTAAACTTTAAATCAGATAATATTCCTTGAATAAAATTTCACAAAAGTATATTTTATTTTTGAAAGATTTTTTTAATAAAGAGAATTACATTGTTAATGGTTAAAAATAGCGATTTTTAACAATTTCAAAATAAAAAATTCCAGTCAATTTAAATAAGTTTTGAAATAGAGAAAAGCATTTTGCTTATTGGAAATATTAAATTTATCTATTAGCTTAAAATTAAAACTAAAATAAAAGCTTTTAAGAAAGATTTTTCATTTTTAATAATTCATTTTAAACCTCAGATATCTCATTTCTGTGGACAAATTGATTTTATATGAAGGTAGATTTCTCTTTCAAATGATAGCAGATTTAGCCTCCTTGATATTACAGGTTATGAGATATGGTTTTGGAAATCTACAACTTTGTAAAAGTTGTAGATTTCAGACCCCTCAAATTGATCATATGGTAGTGTTAACAATGTGTAGTGAAATACAGTGCTACCTATGGGTACATTCAGGCATTCCTGGACTTTAAGTGTGTGAAACTTAAGTGCATTTGGACATTTCCAGCCTTAAATGATTAGAATTGCAAAATGTCAAAGTTTCTCTTCATTACATTTATTTATTTTTATTTAATAAGTAAATACTGAGGAAAGAAAAAAAAAGGTAATACATTATTTCAATAACAATCAATTAGACAAATGTCATTGCCAGAAATGTTTAGCTGTATAGCAAAATCCAAAATTCATATTTAACTATTTTTAACATTCAGAAATAACTAATTTCTGAAACATTTTGCTACTTTTATATAAAAACTCACATCATAATAGGGATTCTAAACTAAAATTTTATTTTCAATATACCCAAAAACCTTTAATACAGGCATAAAGAAATTGACAAAACAAAAAGATGTTACCAAATTTATCTTGGTAGCTCAATTAGTAATGAAGTTATAGACAAAGTCTGTCAGATTTCCATCTTGTGTGCTATTAGACCAGAAGTCAATTTCAACATTGTAAACTGAATTTGCAGGCTTCAGACTAATTAAAAATTATTATAAATATAATGTCATACAGGTAGTCTTGAAGTAAAAGAAACATAATACTAATGGAATCAATAATTATTATTAGATCAGATCAGACTAAACCTTGGGAACCATTGCATTCTCAAAAATGAAACAGTTAAAACAAAACAAAGAAGGGGACATTTGACTCTACATGTTTTATTTCAACAGTTAGTTCCTTGCAACTTCTTGCTTTGATTCATAGGACAGAGATGTAGCTAATCTTTTTCCAGTAGTGCATTAATAAAAAAATTCATATCTATACTATGTAAAAACAGCCAGAAACAGAATTTGAGAGTAAAAACAGGTCAAAAGTATACCATCCTGAACTTGCCATAAAAAGTATCCATTGAAGGCATACACCTGAAACTGAATAAAATAGTTCTTTTTCTCTTTAATGGCTACATTAAAAATTTAATCTTAAAAATAAAATATGACCTGGATATATAAAATACATGCAATTTCATTTCTTGAAAAGTAAATTTTCACTTTAATCCTGTAATCCCAAGAATTAGAGAAAATATTGCTAACCACAAATGTAAATGAAATGAATGACCATTAAAAGGAAAACAGGACACTTTAAAAAATTTTATTTTCATTTTTTACAGACAAATGTGAGTGCTAAATTTAAAGAACTAAAAATATATCCAGTTTACATATTTATTTCTCTAATGATATAGATTCTGTATAATGTTTTTTTAGAAAATGCATAAAAATAACAGTCATGGTGAAAGTGATTCAAGTGTGACAGTTTGGATAAAATACAATAAGTACTTTATACAGTTTTAAATTGCATCATTAAAGAAAAAGATTTAAACTGTAAAATATCTATGAATGAAACAAGCTTGATTTAAAATGGGGTTCAGTCAGCAATACAAATTTCAATGGGTTGTACCCAAATAATCTCATTTTATGTATGGGCACAGAGATATGAAATCAACTTTTTATTAATGAGATATTGCTCTACAAGGGTATGTAATTTTCATTTTTTTTTAAAGATTTGGCTTTCTACGCTATTTCATCCACTAAATTTTTTAACTTAACTCAAGTCCCCAAGTTTTTGTTCACCACTGCAGTAGTCAGGTATTAAATCACAGTCACTGGATCCACTCAATGCTTTTATCCATTGGTCCATGTGTTGTTGAGGGTATGAGTGTATGATTGAGACTTATAAACTTAATGTCTTAGTAAAAAATTTTTACCAGAGCTCATATTGCAATTTTTGTTGTTGTTATTGCTTTTTCTCTAGCACCCTGTATCACTGGTTCCCATATTGTATTCATTTCTATGCTTGGCCAGCTTAGATTTTTGTGGCCTAGCATATGTGCCAATTCCTGAAGAAGGCCAGTGTGTACAACAGCCAAAACATTGTGAATATGGCAATAAAGATGAGTACAACAGTCCAAACAATGTATATGCATCTTTTTTTTATTATTTTATTTATTTAAGATGAGACTATTCTGATATGTGTAGGGAGAAACAAATTTGAAAAACATCACTAGGAAATTGTCAACTTTGAAAATGCAGAAAACCGCTGTCCATCATTTAAATAGTGACATAATTTAAAGAGACATGGAATAAAAATTAATCACATCACATAAGAAAGAATTGTATCTTTAGAAAAAGAAAAAGTTAAATTTTGTTTAAATACAGATTTTATCAAAAAAATATATAAAAATAAACAAAATACCAGCAGTTGAAATAGAAGGAAATTTCACTATTTTGACATGTTCACACTGTAAACTAGGGCAGTTTGGGATACCTCATCATAAAAACTGATAAAATTGTAAAAAAGTAGTCAATTTACATGTCAGTCTTTCTCAACTTATCAATATTTTTATGTTAAAGTGTTTAGATAATACACACAAGGAAATGACACAATACCAATCTAAAATGTATAAAGCTATGGATGATAATATTATCCTTGAAACCGTGCATCTGTCAAAGGATAAAAAAAACTTTATATAAAAAAAAATTAAACTGCCTTGTATTCACCATAGTCAGTTAAAGATATAGGGGAATTTAGGAAATGTTGAAAAATTATTGGCCTTACTCAACATATATCATTTTGGAATCAAACTGACATGAGTAAATTAAAAAACATTCCAAGCTGGATCCAGACTGGCAATCTCGAAATTCTGAATTCCCAAGTTTTCTCCAACCTATCATTTCACAAATACCTACACCAGTATATTACCTTTCAAAAACCCTTAAATTAATTACTCCTTACACCCCCCCCCAAAGTAAATATTGTATTAACTCCACAAATGAATTTATACAAATTCTTCATGATGTAAAACCAAGCAACCAAATAATCACATCTTTGGATGTACAAAATTTATTTACTATTTGTCCTCGTCCATGAAACGATTGACATCATTATCCATGATGTATACAATCAACCTTCTCTCCCACCTACCAATATTAAACCTACTATTTTAAAAAAGAATTATTAGCATGTATCACTCAAGCACCTTTTCATGACCCCCTAAGTAATATTTATACTCAGACAGTATTGCAATGGGATCTCCTTTAGGCCCCCTTTTTTCTAATTATATGGCACATTTAGAAAATACTTAATGACACTAATAAACTTCCTATAAATATAAGATATATAGATGACATTTTCATTTTAGCTAAAAATATTGATCAAATTTCATAGCTTAAGAACAAATTTGAAAGTCACTCCAAACTCAAATTCACATTAGAACTTAATAAAATTCCATTCCTTGATGTATTTATCGATTCAAGCACACATAAATTTACTACTTCTCTATATAAGAAACCCACAAGCATTAACTCATGTTTTCTTAATTACAATAATGAATGCCCTCAATGATACAAGTTAGCTGTTATAAAAAACTTAATCCAACACACACAAATGATATCTTCTTCCAAAACCATATTCTATAAAGAATTACATAACATTAAACAAACACTTGATAGATTTCCTAATTCCATCATTGATCAACAAATTAAAATGTATCTCAATAAACTTAATACCTCTAAGAAAATTGATAATATTAATAATAATATTTTACGTCAAATAAACACTATTAACTTGTACTATTGTAACCAAATGCATGATAATTACAAATACGATGAAACAATACTCAAAAACATCATAGGTAGGAATGTTAAACCCATTAATAATAAACAAATTCATCATATATTATAAAAAAATTGACCTTACAGTCCCTATTAAACCTGCAACCACACAACTAAATCCTCTACAAAAAACCAATGTAGTGTATCAATTTACATGCTCATTCAGAGATTGTATCTTTGATGCTAATAATAAAACCACTACATATATTGGTTTTACTACAAACACACTCCCATAGACTTACCTGTCACCTTTCTGATTTTAGTTCTATTAAGCAACATTTCTTAGCAAATAATGTACATAATATGTACATAATATTAGACAGATATTAGTTGATAATACAATAATACTCACACATACACACAGTAAAAAGAATCTTAACTTACAATCAGCATCTGCTATCCCATGACCGTTAGCATCACATAGCAATCTTTTATGTCAAAATAAAATATCATCTTTGACGGTGGATATCTTTGTTTCATGTTTGTATAATCACTTTAAGGATGGCTCATGAAAGCTTAGGACCAATTTAATAAAAAATATCCAAATATTGGACAATTTCTGTCTTTATTTTCACCAGAAATTAAAGCAAACATTTGAACATTAGAATAGCTCATGATCTGATATAACAGACATTATTTGTCCGTTATACTTAATAATGTTTCAAAATTATATATATATATATATATATATATATATATACACACACACATATATATATATATATATATGCAGGTGTTCCGACTTCAGATTTTTTTTTTTCCTAACACTTGTTAAAAATACTTCTAAGACTAGAATCAAAATTGGATCAGTGGAATTTGAACTGTAATATTTCTAATTTCTTCCAAGTTATTTTCACTATAAATTTGGAGTAAAATGAAGCAATGAGACACAACCATGATTGGAAAATTGCAAACAATTGTTATTAAAACTAAGAGAGGCTCTTGGGAAATTTTATCAAAGTTATAAAATGTTATATATTTTATAGTAAGCAATCAATTCATAGTTTCTTCAAATTTACATTTGATCAAGTCAATTTCTTTTAATAAAAACATAAAATATTTTAGCAATAAATTCTTTAAAAAGTTAAATAAGCAAAAGAGAAAAATATTTTACTCTTACAAGAGTGGGGTACTGAAAAATTCTTGGCTCAACCCACTTCACAAAAAAAAAAAAAAAAAAAAAACACTATTTTAATGACCAAAAAATCAGAATATACTTGAATGAGACAACCAGAGCTTTAAACCATTGTAAAATCATTCAATAATGAGACCAAACTGAACACCTTGTTTGACTCATTCCAACTTCAGTATACAGGTCTAACATCTAGTTGATGTAAATCTCTAGGAATGTAAAAGTATAAATACCAAAAATGGTATAAAAAATATAACAAATCTCACTCAGTTCTAAGAATAGACAAAGTAAATTCATAATAACATTGTAATATACTTCCCAGTTTCTGTGAATAAAATAATTTTAAAAAATTCAATTATGTTTAAGTGGAGCATCAAAAACTTGGATTACCCAAAGAATATTGGTCAATATACACATTTATCTAACATGTTTCTAATACGGATTCTTCAATTCAGCAGCCCAATAGAAACATTTTTTAAAGTATCAGGATTTACAGTAAAGGGTACATTTTCAAGAGTTTGAACTTTGGAAATTGTTTTATTTTGCAAGAGATATGCTATATTCACACTGCCAGAATCATATTAGTTCAACAGTTTCAACACCCAAATTCTGCCCTAAGGTTTCTGCAAAGTGCCAAATACCAAAGCAATACAATGGTCTCTGTAGTGTTTGGTAGTCTGACATGAGTGTCATTTGGATTGACTTGCAACAATTCTACTACATCCATTAAATGTTTATACTTTGAGAACAAACATTGCACCTCATATATAGGGGACCATCAGTAGTCAGCTAAAAGAATAGCAATATGTCACTAGCTGATTTTCATCAAAAACAGAATAAGCACTTATGTAGAGAAATATACATTGTGGTGGACAACAAAGGCCTAATTGAGTGCAATGCTTTATGAGGAATATCTTCCTAGTGCTCTACAAGCAAATGAGTTCAACACTGAAGAAATGGTTTTCCAGATTACCCCATTGAACCTGTCCATTTTCCTTAGAATAACTGTGGTAGGGCTACTTCTAATACAATTGTTGTGGAGGAAGCCTTTTAGTTCTGCAGAAATAAAAGAACCTTTGCAATTAGAATGAATGAAAAGAGAAGCACCAAAAATTGAGAAAAGCTAGGTAAGACAGGATATATCAGGGCATGGATACAAAAAGGTATCTGGAATATTCCTCTATGATAGCCAACATGTTCCAAAAGTAGGATAGAAATCAATATTTAGTTGCTCAACTGGTTATACAGCTTTAACTATGTAGTCTCCAAGTAGGAAGAACAAACTTAAGCTCCAAATAAATCCAACGGTTAGCAGTCACATTTAATGACTTCTATAGTGTATGAGAAATTGCAGCCTTTCTCAAAGATGATATCCTTATGACACCAGATCTTGAGAGTTCATGCTCATGACCCTACATAATAATGATATATCTTGAAGTGATAGGAGTTCCAAAAGTTTATGTAAACCATCTGTATATAGTGTAACAGAATCCTGACTGATGAGATACCTAAGCAATATAATTATATTGGCCAGCAACAAATGTTTGTTCTTTTAAAGCATTAAATTGTATTTCTTTACCATTTTCAGAAAATTTTCCAAATTATGTTCATATCTGTAGACTGGATGATGTATATATTCATCAATGTTTTCTTCAGTAATAACAAATCTAAACTTACAGCATATGAGTGTCTTCAAAAATTAATCTAGACTCTTCAGGATATTGTTTCTGATTAGACAGTACATTGCAAAAGAAAATTGCTTTTGTACTTAACATAAATTTGGAAAAATGGAAAGTTTATAACTAATGCATTTAGCAATGTACTCATATACTGAAAGGACAACATGACTGTTTGCCAAGTTGAGCTTTGCAAAATCATCTGAAGAATCACTTGAAAGGAATACAATGAAGAATTCTTATTTCCAATATAGGCATTGCTTTTCAGAACAGTTGCAGGTTGAATCAAGAGTTAATCACTTAAAAAATCAGGAAAATCAAAATAAGAATAAAAGAGTTGAATAAATTATAAGGTAATTGAAATTTCACACTTCATTCAACTCCAACTGCAGTATACAGTTTATGTACCTGATATAACTCTAAGAAAAGAAATTTTAAATATTAAAAATGGTGAAAGATGAACTAAGTCCCACTCAAATACAAATAAGGTTAAAATTAATTCACAACAATATTACAACTAGTAATGTAGTATAAAATCTTAGAAGTTATAGGCAGGAATTTATGGTTAAAATTAAAGAATAAAAAGTGAAGGAAACAACATAAAATGATGGAATTGGTTAAAATTGTGATTCAAATAAAGATGAATAATTCAGAACATCATAATCTCTGATATCTATCCAACAATATTAATGACAAGTAAATGAAACTAGTTCATCAAAAGCCAAAACTAATCATAAAACCCATGAGTATTTCTAGTTTTAGAATAAATTAAGATAGCCAAGTGATGTGTTTATATAATGCATATACTTAAATTAATCTAATTCAAAAAATAAACTGAAACAATTTTAGATATTTTGACTGAAATTTTTTCCAGTAATAAAAAGAAATTAAGTACTGTTGCGTTGGACAGAATATGTATAACCAAAATAAATGCAGCTACTCAAATATTACAAATTGAAAACAAATTACTTATGACTATTTAATTCCTCCACCTAAACATGTGATACTTATATTTATCAACTGCACATTGTTCAGCACTCATAGTTCAATATACTTACCCTTTATAGATATTTACCAATTTTAAGAGAACAAATTGTTCGAAGTAGCTAAGGATTTTTTCCTCATTATTAGCTTTTCTTGACATTATAGGGATGGTGTCAGAATTTGTAAATGCTTTAAAGGTTTTTTTTTTCCTTTAGTTAATTAAATAGTTTAATTAATGGTAGATATTTTTAAATCAACATCATGAAGTTTTTGATATCTAAAATATACAAGTGATATGATCCATGAATTCTAAATTACACATTAAAATTAGATTTTTTTTTCTGTAAATAACAATACAGCTGAAAGCATAAAAATATAACTTTCTTTTTGTTATAAAAACAAAGAAATTAGCACAATTTATCAAATGTTATGTATAAAGTTAATTTTTATACATTAGTCATATTATAAAATACTTCACTGGAAAAATGTCAACTTTTAAAAATCAATACTTACAAATCATTTTCAAATTTCATAAATGCTTCAAAACATTTTATCAAGTATAATCTACAATGACAATGTTTTATTGAAATAATTCAATAGAACTATTCTATCTGTATCTTGTTATATCGGATACAGAAATGCTAAGAATAAAAAAGAAAAATCAGTTAAACTTTTATATCCATATTTTGTTAACCAGTTAAACTTGAGATACAATTTTCATGGCAAGGAGTTTCTAAAATAATAAAAAAGTTTTTGACATTCAATATATATATATATATATATATATATATATATATATATATATATATATATAGCTAATTCACTTGTTTCTCTGTATACTATGCAACAAAAATAAAATCAATCATCATTCAAGAAATAACTTTGATAAAACATTTACAAACAAAAAGAGCAAGAAAATTTTAAAATAGCTGAAGCAAAAGTAAATTTTTAAAGGATCTAAATATCAAAGATAATTTGAAATCTTAGTTTTAAATAATGAATTGTATCTCATAATAATCTTTTGATATGCATGTTCTATTTAGAGTTTCCTATTGAAGTAAATAGTTTAAATATGATAATACAGAATAGTAGCTCAATGATTCAGGCAGTAGACTACACGATGAGGTATATCCTCATTAGCAACAATTTTGTGGTGACTATATATATATATATATATATATATATATATATAATCTTATTGCTGAGATCACACAATAGAAATAAAATAATGTGTCATCTAAGGAAAGTTAGACAACAGAGCAATCTTCAACTGACAATTATGGGCAAAAACTATTTGATTAAAAAGGTATTTTTTTTTTACCTCTATTCAGTAGCAATAAATAGTAAATTATATAAAAATTTTAAATACTATCTCCTCCTATAGTTTATAGTTCAGGGTCAAAAATTTGGTAGACTAGTGTTCAGAAATTGGTGTTGTCATCTGTTGTACATCCTCATGAAAAAAATCATTTCAAGTTCAAGAATTCACTATCCTTGATTAATCCACTCATCACAAAAAAGACCTAAGTTGCCACAGCCATTGGTTTGGGGCCTATATCATAGACGGGTTCCCATATGGCAGAGATCCCAAAAACAAGGACCCTGATTTCTTATTCACATGCTTTCATGTTCCCTTCATTCATAGTATATATTTCATCTTTACTATTGTCCTCAGGATGATGAAGTAGTGGTGTTTGACCAAATAGCTGAAAAGATTGATGTTATCATCCCTCAGCTAACATTCATCTATATGGTGATTTCAATGTCCACTATGAGGAGTGGTTAGTCCACTCAAATAAAACCGATGAAAAAGATAAATACTATCATGAGCTAACACAGATCGTTGATGAGTCTACTAATGTCCTTGACATAGTAGAGCACTAAGAGAATCTTTGAGGTCTCTTTCTCAACACCTGTCCTGACAATTGTTCTACTGTAGTGTCACCTCTCTTGGGCACTGTATAAAGATTAATGCCAAATCAAAGACATCCAACATTGTCCCATTTCATAGGATAAGTTTTTGATCCCTCAGAGCTAACTGGAATAGCTTCATAGCTTACATTGCAGAAGATCCTCTCTCAATGCTCTTTAAAAAAAAATAAACAAAATTTAATTAAAAAAAAATAAAAAAATAAAAAACTCCTAGTTTCCCACATTTCGGAATGGGATCTGTCTGGCATGGAGAGTTTTATCCCTCTCAAAAAGTATCAATAAAGGTTAAATAGCCAGCCTTGGATCATGCATGAATGTGCTCCTATTATATCTCACTGTAACCACAACTATCATCATGAACCATGTAGTAATACTCTTGCCACATTCAGAACTGCCCACAATCATTGCAAGAAATTTCTGGAAAATGCTAAGATTAGCCATATGCAGTTACTTCAAACCAAAATTGCAAGCAATGCTTGGTTCCTGTAAGAAAATCACCAACAAGATTCTTAACATAGGCAAATTATCTGTCCTTACTATTATAAATGAACCTGCAATTAAATCATTCTTGTCAAACTTCACATTAAATGACAAGGGTCATCTCTTACATGATTTCCCTATTCTTATGAAGCACAAACTTTGTGATTTCTATCACAGCTCATCCAGATAAAATTCCTGTGGTTATTCTTAAGAACCTTAGCCTAGAGTTACCTGCAATATTGGCAAGACTGTTTAACAAATGTCTGAAGGAGAAATATTTCCCAAGTCTATGGCAAGTGGCAGCTGTATGTCCTGTTTTCAAGAATGCAGGTGATTATTTATCCCCATCATCATCCCTAGTGTCACCAGCCAACATTGAGTTTATTATCAACAAGAAGGTTATTGAGCACTTCAACAAAACCAACTTCTTTAGAGACAAATCATATGGATTTCACTCCTCTTCCACTGTTGATATTTTAACTATTATTGCAGTGAAGTACTAGATAATAAATTCATCAAAAGTGCAATTAACCAAGATATCTCTAAAGCCTATAACAAAGCATGGCCTAGGGCATTGCTACAGAGTTTCCAGCTATGGCATCACAGAATCTTTGCAATCATCATCTTTCATCTCAGGTAGGTTCATGAAGATCACTGCTAATGATAAGTCTTAAGATTTGTGGTGAACAGTCACATAGAAGCAAGTGAGCTTACATCTGGTGCAAAGGAAAATAAGTGTTTTACCTCAACATACAGCACGTGACATCAGCATTTTGTTCCTTGAAAATGGCATTACTGTCCCATCTAACTATTCCAGTAGTATGTGTTGTAACAGGGGGAGGTGTACATTTTGGCATGGTTCGATCAATAGCAAGTCACGTGCTGATTGGTCAGATTGGAAAAAGCTATTTGCCTGGGTAACTGAGAACAAAAGCGAAGAACACTGATTGGTTGGTCGACCACTGTGTTAGCCTGATAAAAAAAGGGCTGAAGCAGTGAGAAGGCAGAATGTTTTTAAATTGATGAAGAACAGCGGATTGAACAAGCGATATGTTGTATTGTACGAACAACATCCAAAGAATAGAGACTCATTTACTAATTTAATGTGTATGTCTCACATGAGTTTATCCTTAGTCCTACCTTCTTTCTTCTCTATGCCAATAAACTTTTTCAGGTCATTAGTAAATGTCTATGCCAATGATGCCCAGTTTATAGGTGCACTACTAAAAATCAAGAAGATCAAAGCATGAGAGCAGATCTCACCTTTGACCTAGTTCAATGGGGCAGGGGAAACTGGCTTATAATAAGTATCCCAAACTTAAATTTTATTTTCAATACATCCAAAAACTTTTAATACAAAGAGAGCTTGCCAAAACATGAAAAATGGTACCAAATTTAACTTAGCTACCAAGTTATAACCATTCAAAATCCATCAAAAACATTTCATCTCATGAGCTATTGAGCCAGAAGCCAAATTTAACAATGCATAACTGAACATGCAGTCTTCAAAAAGTGAAAAAATCATTATAAATGTAATGTTATATATGTAGTCTTGAAGTAAAAGGAAGATAATAGTAATGGAATCAATAACTATTAGCTCAGACCAGCCTAAACATTGGGGAAAATTGCGTTCTTAAAAACAAAATAGTTGAAAAATGTGATAGAAGAGTAATTTTGACTGCTCATATAAGTTTCATTTGAATAGTTAATGTCAAAAGATTTCTTTCTCGGATTCATAACACACCAGAGACTAAGCTAAATGTTGTCTTTCAGTAGTACATCAATAAAACCCCAAATTTACACCATGTAAAAACAGTCAGAAGCACAATTTGACAGTTCAGCAAAAACAGGTCAAAAGTGTACAATCCTCCCTTTGGCATAAAAAATATCTATTGAAAGCACATGCCTAAACCTTTGAAACTTTACCAATTTGAGGATGAGGAATTCAACAAAACTTTTCTGTAATTTATATACATACATGTATCTTTGTGAAATTATACAATTTTTGACTTGTCAAAAAAAAAAAAAAAAAGAAGTAAAAGGACAGTAATGACTACAAAGCCTAGAAATTTGTTTAATGAAATGAATCAATGGCCAAACCTTCAAATAAATGCTTATTACTATAAGCTTATTTTAAAACTAAAAAAAAAATGTAAATGCATTGATAGGAACTGATGAAAAAAGACTCAACAGTCAAATGGTCCTCCTGTATTTACTCTTTTAATGGTGATTTGCAGTTTGAATTTATCTATATGTCTCTGCTATTGCTAATATTCCTGGAACACTAACATCAATGACCTAATCAATGTAAAAGTTGGAGCATTAGTGTACTTCAACCTATTGGCCTTGTTGCTTGTAACTGAAAGTCATCTGAAGTGGTTTTTCATCTCAAATGCTAGAATTGTTTGAATACTTATATTCACAGAGTGCCTTTTCTTCCTTCCTTTGTTCCTTTAGAGGTGGAAATGAATTTCCTATGAGGGTTACATCACTGTAATTATTTATTCCCTTCATCTTTAACTGTATCACTATCAGCAATCTTTCCATACAGTGTAAAGAATTTGGTGTTTTCTTCAGCTTACTTCTACTTACAAGAAAACTACTTTTCAGGGTATGGAGTTCATCATCCGCTGAACAGAACATTAACTGTAAATTTAATTAAACACATGGGTAAACAAATGAATTAGTAAACAAATGATCATTAAAAAAAAAGAAAAAAAAAAGAAAATGATTACATTTCAAAAATTACCTAATTCCGTTTCAATTTTTTAATGGGCCCATGCACCAAAGTTAAGCTAAATCATATATCCAGTTCATTTATATATATATATATATATATATAAAAAATGTTTCAGTTACATTTCCTTTTTAAAGAAAACATCAAATTGGATACTAGATACTTTTTGAAAATTTTTTTTTTTTTTTTTGCTAAATTTAAAGAACTAAAATATATTTACTTTTCATATGAATTTAATACTTTTCCAAGAAAATGTATAAAAACAGCCAAGGAGAAAATGATTAAAGCATGAAAGTTTGGACAAAATATAAGAAGTTCCTTTACAGTTTAAAAATGCATCATTAAAGAAAACATAAATAATAATAAAAAATTTAAACTGAAATATCTATCAATGAAACAAGTGTGATTTAAAATAGGGTTCAGCTGTTGGTGCTCATTCACTAGGTCAGCAATTTAAATTTCAGTGCATTGGACCCAAAATACCACATGAAAGAAA
This sequence comes from Acanthosepion lycidas, assembly GCA_963932145.1. Lineage (NCBI taxonomy): Eukaryota > Metazoa > Mollusca > Cephalopoda > Sepiida > Sepiidae > Acanthosepion > Acanthosepion lycidas. Next base: position 74,932,008 of record OZ010593.1, on the reverse strand, counting down.
TGATGATGTAGACCCTCTTTTTTTTTTTTTTTTTTTTTATTAGTGTGCCATGAGAGGGTGCAATGGTATGAAACCAAACATTGACCTACAAGGTGGAATTTTCATTTTTTTTAAGAGGTGAATTTCTCTGGTTTTCAACTATTTTTTTTTCTTTTGTGAAAGCCAACTCCAAACCTTATGATAAGCCCGCCAAATTAACAAGCATCCTTTTGATATATGTACGAACACTCAACTGTGTATAACAGGTTTGAAAAACACCACTATAAAATTCTCAGCTTTGAAAATGCAAAAAAAAAAAAAGTACCCATCATTGAAATAGTGGCAATTTAAGAGGATAGAATAATTACACACAAGAAAGAATTGTATCTTTATAAAAAGAAAAGATTCGTTTTATTTTTATCCTAATTTTAACAAAATAACCCTGGAAATAAACAAAATTTAACAAATTGAACTTGAAGGAAATATCACTATTTTGACCAGTTTTCACAGAGTAAACTAGAAAGGTTTTAGATACATATGTGTATCTTTCAATAGTGCTAATACCAAGCTAGTAATGTTTCATCACCAGGCAAAACTTTATTTTCTCCAGTCATGATGAACAGTTGTGTTCTCAATGAAACTCCTTGCTTTGAATATATATTGGGACTCAAGTTCACCCTAGTCTAGAAGTGCAACTTGTATATACAATCCATCAACAGAGATGCTGGGAAGATGACTGGTTCTTTGTACTAGTCCAGGAAGTACCTGACCCCTGCTGCTATGTTTTACCTTTACAAGAGTCAGATCAGACTAAAAATGGAGTATTGGTTCAATATCTGGACAGGAGCTGCTCAATCCTCACTTTCTAGCCTTGACAGATTTTAAAATCATTTACATGGGCTTGTGAAAGAGGACTTATTTTCCACCCCACATGCCCTTTTCCAGAGACATTGTCACACATGCCCATCACTACTCTCTTAGTATTTTCATGGCAAATGTTCAGATATGCTCCATTCTTTAGTTCAACAAGTTCAAACATTTACAGTTAAGACCTGCTATACTATATTCATAAAGTTGAATCATCTTCATTCCCTTTATGTATTCTATTTACAACAAGACAGTTCTATTTGAACAGCTTCTTCCCAAGAACCACTATTTTTTTAAACAATCTCCTGTGTGGATACTTCCCTAAACACTACAATCTTAACCTCTTCAACGCCAGAGTCAATTGTTACCTATCTTTCATATATTCATAATCTGCACTTCCCACTCATGACTATACCATTCACCTCATTCAGTATCCCTCTAATTCGATTGGATCTTCAGTCTTGTGCTTGGCAAACATTAGTTTAAAATATACACAATATTTAATAAGAATCAGGAAAACAGTTCTATATATCAGAGTAACACAAGATATCTCTTTATATATTAACATTTGATACATTATGCATGATAAATAAGAATTATTACAATATGACTTGATAAGGAAAAATACCTAAACATAAGATTCAAAGGCATTATTTCAAAAATTTACCAAGTGACAATTAGCAAAAAAGAAATTTCTAATGAAGTATGTATGCAACACAAAAAAAAAATCTTCAAGAAACAAATATGAAAGTTATAAGGTACTTAATACTAGATACAGAAGTTTGTGAAGTATCATTAGTAAAATGTCCAGCAAAGAATTTTATAGATCTGCTATACAAAATTTTGACAAGCAAAGATGCTAAAGAAAGCAGATATGAAAAAGTATTATGAAAAAAATTATATGAAAAATTCCTCACCATGACAGAAGTGAGTAAAGATATCTCTGTAAAGTTTTTGAAAAACCAAAAACTGAGACATATCTCTATGCATCTTCTTTTTGCTATAGATTGCATGGCTATTATGGAAAGACACCTGATACAATAGATAATACATAAATTTTGACCAAAAGATTCTGAAATTTACGTTTTTTTTTTTTTTATTTTAATTCATAATAACTTATTTTACAACTTCTCTAATCTTCAATTGATGAGAAAATGTCAGTCTATAAAATATCTAAGTTTCACTGCACACAGCAAAATGAACCTTATAAAAGAGTTGTTAGTATAAAAAAAAAGTCATCATCCTTATAATTTTTAAATATATATATATATATATATATATATATAAACCTTTTCGAGACTGAATTTCTAAATTTTACCAGCTTTAAGTTAACTCAAATTTAAGATCAATTTGTGAGCTATCTAAACAAGTTACCATATCTATTCTGGTAGGCTACAAGCTGTTTTACTCATAAATATCTAGATTTAACTATGTCTATAGAAACCAAATCCAATAACATTGCTAAAGGATGTCAAGGATGGCTTTTTAAAAAAATTATGTTTCAAAATCATGTGATGTGACAGTAAATGTAATGAATTTTAATAAAACAATATTGGAAGAAGAAAAAAAAAAAAAAAAAAAAGGATAATTGTGTTTACTTTTTACATTATGCAATGAAAAGTCTTTACAAAACTTTAAAAGTCAATTTCCAAAATAATTTTAGAATATTTCACAGATAACTTCAGTAAACCATACATCTTCTTTTAACCAAATCTGATTACATAATTGGTATGGTTCATTATTTTTTATTACATCAAACATTATTTATAGTGGATATCCATGTGACGAGGGCACAAGAGAAAACTAAATAAAGAAAATGTACTTTCCAGCAGGGTACAAGCATGTCTCCCTTTGTAGGAAAAAAACCCTGCTAGAGAGCACATATTCTTTAATAAGTTTTCTCAAGTAGACAGGCAGATAGACGTAATACTCACTATTTAAAAATAAAAAACAGGACATCTATTTCAAGTATAGTATCCACTAAAAATAACATTTGAAGTAATAAAAATGTCAGATTAAAATAAATCCATTAATTCTTTAGAAATATAGCTCATTATATACTTTCTTAAAAAAAAAAAAAATCCAACATTACTATACCTTCAAGTTTCCACCATCAAACCAAGAGACTAATATTCTGATAAAAAAATTCTCTTTCAACTTATTCTCTCAAACTGTCTCAGTGTTAATTTTTTTCCAAAGTTGTTATGAATGAATGTTCAAGGAACACTGGAGCATGACCAGGTGCATGACCTCATACTGGTTACACTGCCATGCTCCAATCTCTACTTGCCACACCTCCTTGATCTATAAGTACTAGGCCTTGGTATGACACTATGCTTAGCATTATCATTCAGAGTTTCATGTATACTTGGATAAGGAATTTCTACAAGAAAATAATCTGATACTATTAGGATTGTAGATTAAATCATTAGAATTATCTACTTCATCCTCAGAATCACTGTTATACTGACTGTTATTTGGCCTAAAGTATTTATTGCCATCAACAACACATTAATTTAGCTGACTGCCAGTGTTATCAAAGTATCAGTCATCATTGGAACTAAATTCCCGGTGTTTCAAGGTCATCACCAGAGAATGGCCTGCATTGTCTCTTTGGCATTTATAAGTCTTTAATTGGTTGTTATGGTATCAAAATGCAATTATCAATGACAAAATTCACAAAATGCTAATTTTGAAACATATCACTGCTATGTAAAATGACCCTTTTTCTGAAGCAGATTTATTTACATACCTTTATAGCAATTGGTGTTATCATACTCAGTTGTAAAGAAATGCACATGTTTAGCCTGCCAGATCTGATTAAACTGTTTGAAAAGGGTTAATACATAATTCAACATTTCTGTATATATATGTGCAATTTCTAGAATACACTTTTTTTTGGTAATAAAGAAATGACACCCATTTACGTAGGTTTAATGGTTTGGATAGAAAATATTTTAATATATAATAAGAACAAATTTAAAGTGCTAACAGTAAATTTATTTGCTTAACAATCTTGTCATTATCATCATCAAACCTTGTGTCTTATGATGATATAACAATTTGTAAACCTTTATAAAATATGACAATCTCTTATTTTTAGATATCTACTTCTTATAACAAGTTACATATTACATTTGAAAACAAAAAGTATTATACAACAGAAATAAAGACTCAAAAAAAAAAAAAAATGAAGTATGTAAGTACTTGTTACAGAATGATAATTTGTAAGCTAATCTCATAAGCAACTGCTTTTCTGCTTAAATTTTACCAAATGACCTACAATTATGACCTCCCCCTCCCCAATTAAGCTAGGTAAATACCCACCCAGAAAGGACTGCATACAGTTCCTGTAAATTATAAAACTAAGATACGAGCAAAGTTCAAAGTTAAATTCCTGTAGTATTCTTAGTAGTTTTATTGTATTGCTAATAGATTTACATACATCATGCACGAAAAAATTGATGAGCTAACAATAATAGATATATTGAAACATTGCTTTTTCTTGAAATGTGTTGACAGAACTGACAAAATTTTGTCTACATGACATTTTGTTCATATATTCTTCAAACACTCATAACAGCATTACCTGAAAAAAATAATAATTAAATCATAATTTGATATTCTTTTGCAATGCAAAAGAATATCAAACTATTAGAACAAACTGAATCAACAGGGTCATAAATTAATGAAACACATCAGCTTATAAAGTATTGTCAATTTTGTAAGCAAATGCTGCATGAAGATAAAATAAAATCAGATTGTTTTGGTTATCTTACCATATTGTGGGCACCACATTATCAACAAATTGGTTTTGCAGATCATGACTATGTTTGATTACTGAATGCCCCCTATTTGAAGCTTTGTGCTGCAATAATAATCAGCTTAAAAGCTGGTTCATGCTTTTTTTTTGTCTAAGAAAATTTGACTTGCACATAATTAGATTGTAGATATACATGACAACTACATGCTAAAAAACATACAGCAGCCACTGAGTAACATCTTCCAAGTATATCAAATCCTGTTTTATACAACTGCTGTCAAATAAACACTGTTTCACTCAACAAAATGGATTTATTACAATGTTCAAGTTTTGACTATGAGTGATAATCTCATTTCCATTCAAGGGAAAGAAATGAATCTCATTCACCCTGCATTTAATAAATATTACAGATAATAAAAATAAAGAAAACCAGCAAATATGAGTAAACTTTATCTGTGTAAGAATAAAATAAAGCTACTATAAACACACATGACAAATATAAATAAGCAACATCAAAAAAATTCTTTCAAAGGACAAATTAATTTGGATTAAAAAAGAATAGGATATTTCCATTTTTGCTTTTGATATTAAAAATAAATATGGAATTTTGCAGCACTGACATTTAAAAAAAATATGGAAATGATTTTTTAATGTATGCAATTTATATATCAGTTAACGAGACCATATTTTTATTTACTTTTTTTTGTCTTTTTGATTAACTCGGCATAATTTCATTAAAGTCAATAAAATGCTTAGATTGTGCAAATTATATATATATATATATATATATATATATATATATATATATATATATATATATATATATATAGAGAGAGAGAGAGAGACATATATATACACACTTCTGAGATGAGGTATTGGAATTATTTACATTATTTGGACTATTGTCCTCATCTTTATTGCCATATTGAATATGGCAATAAAGATGAGGACAACAGTGCAAACAATATGTGTGTGTGTGTGTGTGTGTGTGTGTGTATGTAGAATAACACATTTTATCAAGATTTTATTTTTAAACATTAAATAGAAAACTTACTTTTTATACAAACATATGTAATCTAAATATAACTTCTCTATTCAATTGCGCAATATTCTATTTCATTCATTTTTAAATAAACAATATTGCAATGATACATAAAATTTTACTTTTATGCATTATGAATTACAGAATGCATAAATGTACCTACAATATATAAATTTTAATTAGTGTCTAGAAATATTTCCTCTTTTACGCACACCCCTCTCTAATGCATATATGCTCTAATACAGAAGTGCATATATATATATATATATATATATATATATATATATATGAGGAGATACTGAGAAGTTGTCAATCCAAACAACTTCCAAATGACCAAACATTTTCTTTTTCTTTTTCTTGGGGGGGGGGTGTCAGCACCATCTAATATACAAAGAAGCAAACTAGTAACTCATTAGCAAATAGGAATTGTTACAAGTAAAGTAAATAGGTGAGAAAGAGAAGATAGATATTAGGGGTGGTGGAAGAGAGAGCAGAAAGAGTAGGACAAAAGGCTGTGCATGCCAAGATGTCATAAGAATGCTGAAAAAATAAAATAAAAAACAGAGAATAGGTCAAGTGAGAGAGTTCTTTTGTGTAGCATCAGCTGGAAGAGATCAGAGACGCTGACATTTTTCTACAAGATTAACAGGAATTTTGGTAGAAAGAGAAGTAAATTGCACTGATTAATAACTACTACTAATAATAATAATCATGAGTTACATGATTTTTCTAGGAAAATCTTGAGTAAGCACATAAAAAAAAAAGGCAAGTTTCTTTCCTTGCCATTTAAAAAACAGACACTATTTGCTTAATCATGTATTCCAAAACTAAAATGAAAACCTCTTTTATTGTCAGGTATGAATCAAATGAATTATGTTAAAATCTAATGAATTTTTAAAAAACCATTATATAAAAGCATTTTACAGATTAAAATCTAAAATTTTAAAAAATAATTCAAAACCTGATAGAAGTAATGCTTTGTAATGTGAGTCATGTTGTACAAGTTTTTCGCTTTGACAAATACAGAGTCAACAAAATGGACTTTTTCCTTTCAAATTTATGAGACTCAAATTTATGTTCTTCTCACTTTCAATAGAACAGTTTTGAGCACTAAGGGGCTAGATATTAAAAATAAGAAAATTTACAGTGAATGGCATCTATATCTTGCTCTTTCCAAACCAGTATTCAACAGGAAAGCACTACAAGTATATATCAAGTTATATAAAATTATAAAAATATATTTTTTTTTTTACTCTAAAGCTAACCTACATTATTCATAGATGCAAACTTATATATATATATATATATATATACACACACACACAACAGCATAACAACTACCCTGGGTACATGGCAGCAGCCCCAATAAACTGGGATAGGCAGGTACAAGAGAAGGACAAGAACACTCAGAAAACAGTTTGTCTGCTTTATGTAAAAAGAGTTATTGGAGAAAATACAAATTATCTGTGGTCCATATAACATCCAGACAACCTTCAAAAGCTGGATGACACTGCAGATACCACTCCCGAGTAATACTGCTCATAGAAGAGAACATGACTAAAGACTGTGTGTACTCCATCCCATACAGCTGCAGAAAGAAATATAAAGGGGAGACAGGCCACCCACTTAAGGTAAGGCTTCAAGAACACCAAAAAGCTGTAACACGAGGGAAGTGGAAAAATCAGGTGTGGCTGACCACATATGGTGAGAAAAGGGAAATCACCACCCTCTGTGTGATCAGATTGAAATCATAGACATAGAACATCATTGGAAAATTCATAAACTTAAGGAATCAGCACATATGCTAGGCCACAAAAATCTCCTGAGTCAACCAAGCATAGAAATGAATACAATATGGAAACCAGTAATAAGGAATGCCAGAGAAAAGCAATAACAAAAATTGCAATATGAGCACTGGTAAAAAAAAATAGTTGCTAAGACATTAGGTTTATAATACCCAGAAATTCATACATAGATGCTCTCTAGGACACATGGCACAGTGGATAATGGCGTTAATTAGATCCAGTGACAGGACCCAAAAAGTGTGAGTTCAATACCTGGTTAAAGCAGTAGAGAACTTGGAGAGGGGAATTAACAAGAGGTAACTGATGACATCCATTATCCGTGGAACTAGAGCAGCCTACCCCAGTGAGTGAAATAAAGGGTTCAGTTCAACATTCCAACCACCTGAAGACCTGAGCGTACAACGGCCAAAACGTGATAAATATGGCAACAAAGATAGGGATGATAGTCTGAGCAATGTAAATAGTGTACATAATACCTCATCTCAGAAATATAGAAAAATACTAAAATGTGGCAGTGATGGGGGGATAATTATTATACTCTAACAAAGCTGATTTAAATTGAAGCAATCATTTTTTTTTTCTTTGTAGCAGTAGAATTCAAAAACTTTTCATTCATGCATTGTACACAAAAAGTACAACTTATGCAAATTTTTAACAGTGTGCATTATAGTTCTGAAATTTCACTCCTTTAACTTGAAGGATTTCTTCAAACGAGAGTCCAACCTAGTTTAACCCTTTAGCATTCAACATACTCAAAACTGCTCAGTAAATATTGGCTCTCAAAGTCTCACTGTTTGTATGACTTTCTGTGTTATTTGTGATGAGGATATCATATTATGGCAGAGTATACATGGAGCAGGTTATGGCAGGTCAAACATTGAGAGCTGATATTTATGGAGTAGTTTTGGACAGACAATGCTAAAGGGCTAAAGCATTCAACTTTTTCAAAATTTTTTTGTTTATAATGGATAATGAATATTAATCCATTATAATCAAATTTTAAATGATTTCTTATTCATCAACCATTTTGTTACAATCTAAAGGGTTTAAATTTAAAAAAATCCTTGAAATAAAAAATGAATCCATAATGAGTTATAAAATCTATTTGATAGTCAAGTATAGCTACAATTAAATAAACAATATCAATATTTGGTAAGTACCAATCAATATAATCTGTTTTTCAAAAAATTTTCATGTTTATCAATTTAAAATATATTAATTAAAATTCATATCAAGTAACATTAGAAAAATTCAATTATAAGATACACCAACTAGATTATATATAAACACAGACTGATTTAATTTTAGATATGTTGGCAACCAAGCAAAAGAAATTCTAGTGGCTTAGGTATAAACAATGTCAAAAAATGATAGGTAAACTGACTTTTAGAATGCATCAAGGACAATTGGTTAGTAACCAAACTTGCTTCAAGACAGCCTAATTCCAAACTAGAGTAGAGAGAGAGATGACTAGCTACCAAAAGGAATGCAGCAAACAGGTAGGTTGAAACAAAATTTAGCATAAATGTATAGGCTTCTGTAAAAACTAAGTAACAAATATTGCACACAAGATTGGTTTATCTTTTTAAACTGAAAAATAATGTGAAAATGCATAAGCACATAGGTGATTCATTTCTAAATACTACACAAGGTAATTGGGAATCATATAATCTTACATACAGTAACCTACTAGTTATAACCTGCCCCATTTCAGATGAGAGAATGCTTCTGTAGTTTAAAGTTAAGACAGTAGCTACTGAAAAATATATAAAATCATAAAATACATTACATATTTATAGGATCAGTGCAAAGAGATTACAAAATAGAAAGTTTAATAATTTTTAATAATCAGAAATCTATGCATTTTGACAGCTAAGTTTAAACTTATTGAGCTTTTTCAAGTAAATTTGACAAATTCTGTTCTAAGAAACTGAAATGAATCTACAGAGATACTAAAATAATGAAACTAGTAATATTCATAAAAGCAAATTAGATAAAGTGACAAAATTTTCTGATGATCTTTCACAAAACCTAATTTCGCAAATTATGTAATAATTTTATATTTTATAATTACCTATTAAGTGATATTAATACTATTAAGATGACTTAATTTTCAACTATTTTATTTGAACCTGCATGAAAGCATAGACTAACATATAGTAGACAGGATTCCAAGATCAGAGAACAATGTTTATTGATATTTGTTTTTATTAAGCCAGTTTTGACACAAAGTTATATACATGATGGATGCAATGAACTGAAAAAAACTAATAAGGTAGTTAATTCAATAATTCCATCATAAGAGAGAGTTTATCACCATTATCAAGCTAGTTAATATTTTTATATCAAGAAATTAAAAAAAAAAAAAAAAAAAAAAAGGCAGTTTCTTTGTATCCTATCCCCAAATGACAATTACTACAAATACAGATTTTTAAAACCTTATCAAATCCTTAGACAGTTAACTGTTGTTTTTTTAAGATACTTTCAGATTTTTTAAAACAAAAGTTTATCCACAGGTTAAAAATAAAACAAAAGAGAGGAAAACATAACAAGGCTGGAAAAACTAAAAAAAAATGAATTAAATTTTCCTTGTTTACCATATTTAATGAAAGATGTTTAAAAGGTTGCTGCCAAAATATACATTTGATTGTGTGTGTGTAAATGTTTTTTCTTATAAACAGCAACTAATTCATTTGTTACTATTTAACAACCAAATAGTGCTCCCACACATCTCATGAGAATTTGAAGAGATAAAAAGCTAAGTTCTGAATAAGAATATATAGATACTTTTTTTCTTTTTAAACATTAGTTTTGATATTTGTCAGCATGACAGAAATATTACTTAAAACTTAATTTCTTTTAACCCATTAAAGCTCACCATCACCTTTTTGGGACAATAAGAATTAATGGGCTATAGGTAGAAACCTATGTAATTAATACAGTTTTTTGTTTTGTTTTGTTTTTAAACCTATAATTAGATCCAGATTTTTATGGTTGGCATTAATTGTTTAAATCTTTTCAATGTACATAATGAAGACAGTGTGGAAATCAATCCATTGAAATCTGCATAATAAACAAAGCACATGAACTAATAAATTTCAGTAATCCAGTTAATAACTTTTCAAGTGAACTAAATCAATTCTTTTGTATTAAAAAAGAATTTCATTTCCTGCAATGTAATTTCTAAAAATGGTGCTAATGTGTTATAGTTTTCTTGCTTTTGTTTTTTAATAAAATAAATATTAAACCAACCAGTATATTTTTTCAAAAGATGGTAATTTACAAATTTTTTCATTGAGAGCATTTAAACCTTACCTTTTGTACAGCAAAAAATAAACCATTTTGATTTTCAGCAAATTTAACACGTAGGCAAATCTTTTTTTTTTTTTTTAATACACATGTCAAATTTTCATAATACTGGGACAGATTTGCTTTGTTAAAATACATTTTTGCAGTCTTTTGAATATAATGTACAATTAAGCCATCACATTCTCAAAACATGAAAATTTTAATTACATAGTACAAAATACATGATATGTACAAAAACAACATCTGATAATGTACTGGGACTTTTCACTATGCCGATCAAAATGCAACACCTTCCATTTCTTTCATATAAGAAAATATACACAAAAAAATACAACCTTTTGGTTTTACTGCTGATGTAAAAATCTTCATGAAAATATTAAAATAACATTTAAAAAATTCAAATTAAAGCAGTAATTATTTTTAGCTTATTTTTAATTTAATCACAACAGTATGCTGCTTTTTCTGAAGGTCAATCAATAGAACTAAGCAGGTAATGCTCGGTTACATACTTAAAAGACACACACACACACACTTGATGTGAACACAATTAGCTTTTTCACTAAGATTACAAGATAGCAACTTGACAGTAGGTAATGGAAAATATATAGAGATATGCTAAAGATAATGGGTAATTAATCTAGAAAAAAATATGGTAAACATCTTACATGAACAACAAAAATAATAGTACTACAAGTGTTCCAGTAACCTACTGCATTTTAAAAAATTATGTACATAAGTGTATCAGATTGCAAAGCATATGCTAGTCACTATGCCAGTAAAACCAGCTGTATCAAAAGTTAGGTCAGTAATGTTAAATTAGTATTGAGCAAGGAATGATCTACTGAACCAGATAAAGTCAATTGCAAGCACTTGACTTTTTCATGAATTTTAACTACTCATTTGTTCCTTCATTACAACACAGAAAACCTCTGTTCAATATTTGGATTTCTTTCAGCATGTCTTTATGTAAACTAAGGGAATCACTATGTCACATCAGCTTATTTACTATTATAAGCTTTCAAGATTTTATACTTCAACAACCCTGCTTAAGCTTATAGCTAATGCAGTCCAATGCCCTCATCAATTCAAATCTAAGATTAGTATAATTTATAAATAAAACCATTTTGGTTAAATTTTCTTTGTCTTTTTTTTTAATGGGAATATATATATATATATATATATATATATATATGTGGTAAATATTCCACTGTCAGAAAATCAGCAACTAAACTGGCTACCCTACTTCATGTTCTTGCAAGTGAGGTGGCTTGTTAGCAAGCCAGTAGGACAAAGAACAAGACCTAACAAAGGGTGAAAGAACTCTCGATGAGTCAATAGCCAGATAACTAAAGGTGGTGTCTCCATAAACTGCTGTGGAGAAGGCAATGGGAAACCACTCCACTATTAATCCCAAGAAATATCATGGCAAATAACACACATTATAAAACTTAACGGCATGAAGAGAGTTAAGTCTATAGGAAAAATAACTCCTTGTTTAGTAAGGACTGACATGTGCAACAGGTGTCACCTGTCATCCAGCGACTGCTAGCATAAATAGTGTAAAGAGGTTAAAATTCCTTGGAACCTATCCCTCAACCAGAATGGAGGAACATGAACGACAGGTGCCACTGGACTGTTATCCAGTGATTGCTTGTATCAAGCAAAAATGACTCTTGGGACATGAAACATTAGGATGTTGAACAACTGTGGCCAGTTAGAAAATGTAAAACAGGAGATAAGTAGATTAAAAATCAACATCTTAGGCTTATGTGAAACTAGGTGGCCAAACAACGAAGATTTTATCAGTGATAATCACGGGATTATATATGCAGGCAGAGAGAAGAATGATAAAGGAATAGGATTGATACTAGATCAAGAATTCAAGAAATGTGTTCTGGGACACCACCAATTATCCAAAAGAATTCTTGTAGTCAAAATGAAAGGAAAGCCTTTCAATGTAGCTATCATAATAGTATAAACAAGAGCACAAAGAAATTGAATCTTTCTACTCCATGTTAGACAATGCCAAGGCTCACTGCAAATCACAAGAAGTCATAATTATCATGCAAGACCTGAACGCCAAAGTAGGCAGGGAGAGGGCAGGGGGAGCTGGCTGGCAAATTCAGACTAGGAAGTGGCAACGGACATGGAGAAAAATGGGTCTAATGGTGCATGGCCAATAACCAGATAATAGCCAACACATGGTTCCAAGAACATCCAAGACAGTTATAAACATGGAGAGGTGCAGGAGGAGAAACTAAAAGCCAAATTGACTACATAACTATCAGCAAAAATTCAGGAATGCAACGGTTCACTGCAAAACCTACACAAGTGCCGATTGCAGAAGTGACCATCGCCCTGTTAGATGTAAACTAAGAGTGAAATGACGGAAACTGAAAAAGCCTAACACAGCACGCAAAACACCTGAGCTACCTGAAGGAGAAGGACAAATATATGGAGAGTCTGAAAAGAAGAGACAAGGGACAAAATGGAAATGAAAACTCAAAATGGGACGCATTAAAAGAAGCTTTAGTGACATCAGCAAATAATATCATCCCAACAGAGAATGGACAAAGAAGAAAAAAAACGAAAGGATGACTGATGAAATTCTTGACATGATGTAAAGGAGACAGAAAAACTCTGCCAAGGTACAGAAAGAAATACAGAAAACTACACAACAAAATAAGGTCCAAATGCAGGCAGGCCAAAGAGATGGTTAAACAAAAACTGTGCAGAAATAGAGATATTTGAGTACGACAGACAAAGGAGATACACATAAACAAATAAGGAAACTTAACAGGACAGAAGACTTGCCCGTCAACAGGCTGCATAAAATCCAAGAATGGAAAATTAAAGAAGGAAAAAATTCTTCAGCACCAGAAAAAATATATTGGAGAACTCTTCCATGACGAAAGAAAACAACCAGCAATGCACAGAATTACCAACAGGCCTGAAATTCTAAAAACTGAAGAAGTAGCAATGGCCAAATTGAACAGAAACAAGGTGACAGGTCCAGACAGAATTGTAACAGATGTTGACAGCCTTAAATGATTTTGGCATAGATAAGATTATAGAAATGATAAATGAAATCTACAACAGTGAGGATATACTGGAAGATCAAAGCAGATCTATTTTCATTGCGTTGCCTAAGAAACTAGGTGCAAATGAATGTGAACTCCACTGAAAAATCAGCCTAATGAGCAACATAAAACTCATCATACATATTCTGAATATTCAGAATCAGGCCATAGATAGGACAAGACCAGTGTTGGTTCGTTAAAGACACCGGAACAAGGAATACGATATTGATGCTCAGAATGTTATCAGAAAGAGCAATACAAATGCAGAAGAATATGCACCTGTGTTTTATAGGCTATGCAAAGGCATTCAACAAAGTATGCCACAAAGATCTGTTAGTGCTGCTCAGCAACATTGACACATCCGGAAAAGACAACAGAATAATCAAAAACCTCTACTGGCAGAAAAGTGCCTGCATATGGCTAAACAAGGAGTTCTGCAGATATACAAAAATAGAAAGAGGTGTAAGGGATGGATGTGTCTTCTCACTAGACTTATTAACCTATACAGTAAGGCAATTCCCAGAGAACTGGAAATCCTACCAGGATTCATCATTGGTGGCCACAATCTTAACATAAGATACGCAGATAACACAGTGCTGATAGCAGACATGGAAAGGAAACTACAAAACCTCCTATAGAATGTAGCAAAGGAGAGCAAGAAGAAGGGACTAAGCATAAACTACAAGAAGACAGAATGCATGGTCATCAGCAAAAAAATGAGCCTGAAATGCAATTTACAGGCCGGGGACACTAAAATCAAACAGATGCAGAAATTTAAGAGTATTACAAAACAGGAGAATTTCATTAATAAGAAAGAATAGAGTACTTAACTACTACATGATATTTGTCCTCCTTTACGGCAGCAAATGTTGGACAGTCTCCTCAAGACAACAGACAGAGGTATGGTTCTACGAAAGGATGCTAAGGATACCATGGACCAAACATGTGAGCAACAATGAAATTTTAGAGAGGATGCAAACAAAGAGGAAACTTATACTTAATATCAGAAAGAGGCAGCTGAAAGTTCTGGAACACATAATGAGAAAAGAGGGCTTGGAAAATCTGATATTCACAGAGTGGATAGAGAGAAAGAGGGACAAGGGAAAGTAATGCGCAACTTACTTAACAGGCTTAAGCAAGTGGATGGTAGAATAGGATCTGGGAGAAATAACAAATAGACAAAACTTATTGATAGCTACAAGAGACAGAAAGAAGTGGAGAGCCATGATCACCAGCTCCTGAAGGGACACAGTAGATAAAAGAAGAAGAATCTGATGTTATTTGTAAAGAAAATTCAATATCTTCATAGGCATATTGAACAAACCTTGAAACAGACACAATTGACTCTTACAGTTGTGTATGAACAACTTTCAAATTGAAATGTCATTAGCCACAAAAACTAATAAGTTATCACAGTACTGTTCTACCTTCTGGTATATAGATAAGTTCATAGAAATTTTCAGGGTAGATTTTTTTTTCAGAGATGGCACACAAGCAACAACTGTTATATCACTTCAGTCATCAGGTCATTGTATTGTTACTTTCTTTACCTTAGCACTCAAAGTTGAATGTTTATGTGATATAAACATGTCAATGTTTACAGAGGTCTAGATTTTGGTTGCTAGTTGGTTGCATCATATTCAAATATTTATCTTTCACTGCAGAAATAAATTGACTTGTCAGTTAAGGAAATAATTTGAACAACCAAGCACAGTCCAAGAAAACAAAATTTATGTAGATATAGAGCAAATAGATGTACTTCTTCAAATTATATTGGCAAAACAAGAACTTGACAGACATTTGAAGAATTTCTACCATTTTATAGGCTGCGTTTACCAACTGAAATATTCATTTTACTTATTTGTACTTCCTTACACATCTCCAAACTTATTCACTGACAATTACTTTCATGTGTTATTAAATAGCAACAGACATTATTATGAAGCATGTTCAATGATTAGAAATGATTGGATTGGTCGAAAATCCAAAATGTTGCTATGCTTCATTCTAACTGCAATTAATTGCTTTAAAACTCAAAAATAACCATTCAAATCTTCAATTTCTTTCAGCTTTTGATCAGTTTCTTTTTAAAGTAATTAACATTCCTATGGTTTGACTCTGAATCTCTAATTTTTCTTTCACATCTCTTCTGTTTGTTTTCAAAGTTCTATCTTTCATCAACCAATTCTTTTTGTAAATGAATTTGTGCTTAAAGCTGATCATTTTATTCTGCATTTAGTCAATAAAGCTGCTCAGTCAACGTTTTAAGAAATACCAGCATCATAACATTTTCAAATTTTTGAAAAAAGTTCCTTATATATACATATACAGCTGACACCTCAGATTCAGTCTCTTCCCTACTGTTGTAATGTAACTTCCATCTGCCTTTTCTACAAATATTTTCATAGTAATTGTTCTGTTGAGTTTTTCACTTTGATACTACAACTTTACATAGGTACCTCCACAAAATCGCTAAAAAGAGCATAGCATGATGAAAACAACGCCAACCTTGCCGAAAATAAAATTTTATCATCTAAATGCTTTTGTTATTATTAAGAGGAAAGGCCAAAGTTTTTTTTAATTATTTTTCCTTCTTTTTAGAACATTCTAAATTTTGATTAAAAAAAAAAAAAAAAAAAAAAAAAAAAAAAAAAACTTGTTTTTCTTTGTATCACCAGAACTAGTAAAATAATAGACAATTTTTAGCACATTTTTTTTGGTATGACAAACATTAATTTGGAAAATCTTGCAAAAATAAAAATAAATGTCGGATGTTAATGAAACTTTCAGGAACTATTCACAGATGATCATAATTATTATAAATTTTTTTTTTTTTTTATTAACGTCATTGCAGAAATATTTTTTTATATTTATTATCCACCCCCATAATTAATTTTATGAAAGTGCTAGAAATTCAATCGCATCAGATTTAGTGATTACAATAGTTAAAAGCACAAGGCTTTGAGGAATGCAAATCATGTTTTTTTTTTGTTGTTTTTAATAAAAAAAAAAATCAGCTTTGAATTGTAACATACAAAACTCAATAAAACAAAGATATTATTTAATTTCAAATGCTTTTATTTGCTTTTAGTTGTTTTTATGAATATGGACAATATTTCCTGAAAGCAAAAAATTTTTTCAATGAAAAATAAATTTTTAATACAATTATTTATTTCTTAATTATAATAGATTTTACATTTGTTAAAATATTATAAAATTAGTTAAAAGCCGCATTAGTTAAAAAGCTCTATCTCATAAAGAGACTTAGGAAAGTCTCTTTATGAGATAGAGCTTTTTTTTTCATTTTTTTTAGCATGTTGTAAATTGTATCATTTTGACTAATCAGAAGATCCACAGTAATTAAGAAGTGTAATTTTGTGTTTATAATCAGGCTGTAATTATAAAGTACGGAAGACCAACCAGAATACAATTAAGTTACATTATTTGAGTTAAGCATTGTTCTCTGCTGTTAAGGCCTTTACTTTTGTGAAACACGTGTGGAGAAGTTAATTTGATTTTTCAATTTCAACTGAGAAGTGTACCTACAAGTATCAGTATCATCTTATGAAATTTATATGATCTTATTTTTATATTAATCTCAGTTATGACATTTTTCCATAAAGGAAATATCAAAATTAATAATAAAATGAATGGAAATACAAATAACACAGTAAAATGTAATAAATGTACATAAAATTACAGTATGTTATGTAAACTTCTGATAAAATTTCATAAGAAAGGTACCTATAAATTAATTAGATACCTTTCTCATGAAATTTAATGTCTTAACAGTCTTATTTTAATTTCTTTATAATATATTTTCCATAAAGCATCATAAACATACAGGTGAAAGCTCTCATAAAAAAAAAAAAAAAAAAAAAAAAAAAAAAAAGAGTGCTGAAAGTTTTCCTTAAAAATAACGAGGTAAATAATTTGTTCACTTAAATCTAAATTATTTCACTTTTCTCCTTCTGCAGAACAAATTATCCTCACAGAATCTGTCAATATGTCATTCATCACCTGTCAAGTGATGTGAAAGTTTATGACCTGCTTTGTTTTATTTTCAAATTACATCTTTTCAGCGTAGAAGCTAAGTTAAGCTTGGTTCAAAATATTTTGAATAAAACATAATTTCTGATTTTCTTAAAATAAGTTTAGAAAAAATGATAATTGATATTTAAAATAATTTCAAAGTGAGATTCCCAGTTTTTTGGGGTTTTTTTTGTAAAATGGGAAAAAATGGTTAATTTTGTCGACTCAAAAAAAAAAAAAAAAAAAAAAAGAAAAAAAAAGTTTTTAAAAGTTTTGGACGTGCTAGGAACGAATAAAAAATGTAAAAAAGAAAAAAAAAATACCCCCAAAATGCTTTGATCTTTCTTCTTAATAACAACAAACATTTAGACGATAAAATTTTGTTTTCATCAAGTTTGGCATCTTTTTCAGCATGCTATTATCTTTTTTTAGCAATCTCGTGGAGGTACTTAACTTTACATAATTTGAGTGTAGTACTAGGTTGGTAACTAGGTCTCATTTTACAGTTGAAATGGTTAAATGTAACCATAAGTTATGCTAAAAGTTTCTTCTCTCGCACTTCCCACTTGTGGAACTCTTCCAGACTCTTGCTTTCCAGTAAACTTTAATCTTCAAAAATGTAAAAGCAATGTTAATCATTATGTTCTGTCTTAATTACTGTTCTTTTATTGTTAAAGTCTACCTTTTGTCCATGCTTAGAATATTGTTACCATATATATTCTAGTGCCCCTGCTATTTATTTTGAGTTCCTTGATAAGATCCAAAGAAGAAACAGCAATATTATTGGTCCTGATCTGGTGGCTCAGCTTCTGTCACTTGCTCACTGCCATAAGATTGACTTTCTGTGCCTTTTTTAATAAATACTTTCATGGTAATTGTTCAGATGAACTCTTCACTATAGTACCTAGACTTGAGCACAATATTTGGCAGCAAGAGCTCATCAATTTACAGTTCAGCCAGCTAGATGTAGCTGTAACTTCTATGCTGAGGGTTTCTTTTCTCGCACTTCTCGTTTAAGAACTCCCTTCCAGTTCCATGCTTTCCAGCCAACTATAATCTGTAAAAATTTAAATGCAATGTCAATTGCTATCTACTGTACTCCTGATTGCTCTTTTTTTCTTTCTACTCATTACTAATTTTTCTGTTCCTAATTCCCCAAAACCCTTCTGTGTTAGTGGCTATACTGCATTGCTTTAGGTGATACAGATTAAAAAAAACAAAAAAAAAAAAAACATTCAAACTTGCCAAGTTGTCACCCATTTTGACCAGGTTCAACATTGCTTATGTGATTGAGCAAGAACTGGTTTTCCAACATGATATGATTGTAAGTTACATAATTATACACTTATTTAATTTGCTGACCTTGTGTATATCTGATCTAAATGCTTATAATATGAACATATTGTTTAAATCATAAACTAAATCCAAATATAACACTAAAAACCTCTACAACTTCATATAACTAGAGCCAAGTGAGAGTTTCTAAGCATTGGGTTTTTTTTTTTGGGGGGGGGTCAGTTAAATACAAAGCTGCAACAAAATCTCCTACAATGACTTTGATTTCTTCCTCTAAAATTGTTGATAAAAAGAAGCTTTTGAACACATACACTTTAACAAATTTGCTGCATGATCTACAGCATTTATTTATGATTTTCTTAACATTTTCAGAGAAAAATTTCACTGCAAAATGCAAACCTCTTTCAAAATAAGTATTGCATCCATATTTTCACAGTTGAACAAAAACAAACTATTTTTCTTTTAGTTGTGAATGCCAATGCCAGGGATATGTATTCAAAGTCATTCATCAAATTAACTTTTGCCCTCTATGGATATTTAATATTTACAAAGTACAAAACAATGTATTGGGCCCAGCAAGCATATTTGTTCATAATTAATGTTGAAATTCACATTAGCACTGTGTTCAAGAGTTTAGCTATTTACAATCAGCAGACATAATGAAGGGCTGTTATTTCATCAGAAGAAAACATTTCAGCATTAGCTACATATGTTAAGAATTTGTAGTTAACAACTTTTTAAATTGGCATCATGACCAAATAAAATTGAGAAAGTTCTGAATTAGAATATCAACTGATTATTACTACAATCCTCTGCTTTATCAGTTAAGCTATCAAGTGTCCTAGGTCCATAACTTGTTAGAGTTTGAGACATTTTGTTATACATAATAGCAAATGTATAACTATATATATATATATATATATATATATATATATATATATATATACACACACACTTAAATAATAAAAAAGTTTTAAACCTTAATGAGAGAAAAAAGTTGGCAAAGTTACAAACAACAAAATCCAAACAGAATTATATCCCAAAAAAGAATAATTTACACAAAAAATATCAGCACTTTGACAGAAATTTGTTAATAGTAATTGGTTACTAAATAAAGAATTTTAAAAATTCCAAATCAAATGGATGGACATGACTAAGTATTTCTAGACAAGTCAATAAGAAGTTTTTTTTTTTTTTTTAGTCTACAGCCTGCTAAACTGGTATGCTGAAGAAAAAATAATTGAAAATTTACTCTTTGCAAGCTTCTTGAAAGATAAATAATGATCATAAAAAATACCAATAGATTCACATCATCAGCTAACTTAAAATGAATCCAAGAGCCTGAAAATGTGATCAATTTGAGAGAGACTTATAAAAACATAAGCAAAAGAAAGTTAAAATTTGAGACTAAGGCAAAATATATTTGTACATAATTATGAGTACATAATGTACTGCTAAATAACTTCTGTAATTAAAAACAGCATGTTTAATGTTTAACACAAAAAAAGAAAAAATTCCTAAAATTTTGTGGGCACAGATGCTAAGCTATTTAAAAAAGAGTGTTTATTTAAGGATTTCATCAAACAAAGAATTAAACCAAAAATCAATCAATCAGAAGTTAAAGGCATACTTCAGTAAAAAAAAATAAGTAAATCATTTACCTATATAGCCATATTGCCAAATAATATAAATGTGCTACATTTAGGAACAGCTTGCAAATACATTTAAAGAAGCTACCAATATTAGATAAATGCAACATTCCCAAGTGCCATTTTTTCAAAATGTTAGGGAAATCTTAGAAGTGTTTTGTTTAAGTTTTTCTCTGTTCTTCATAGCTTGTACTTATATACAGTTAAAATATTTGTGGAAAAGTGATCATGACAATATAAAATGAACATTTGACATTGCTTATTTTTTTTTGTTTAATCTTGGAAAATGTGTAGAAAGACAAAGCAAAGGGTCTCTGAAGCTTAAGGTAATAAAGCAGTAGGTGCAAGTATATGTTGGGAATAGTTTGCAAAATAAAAAAGGATACTCAATATACACACATAAAAATAAATGTGTGCATATGCACATAAATATAAATGTATGTATGTTTCATTTTTAAAGTTGCTTTGATCAAGCTTGTACAGAGTGAAATGTTTGCAACAAAATAAAAAATTTTAAAGAATCAACTGGTTTTCAAAAATACCCTCTTATATCATCATGGATTGGCTTTGCAAAACAAAGATCAAGAGGGAGTCTGTACACGTCGCTTGCAAGCATGTTTGTGACTGATAAGTCCAATGCGGGACAGGCATACACAGTCACAGTAGTTGCAGCTAAAAGTCCAACCTGGGCTCAATGGCATGTTGTTGCAGCACTTCCTCTTCTGCCTCTTGTCCCTGCAGGTATTTTCAAAGAATGAGACAGCATGGTTGGGGGTGAGATTCCAGGTGTCACGGTTCTCAGCTAGGGTTGACCATTGGCAATGGATGATGTGACAGCCACCAAAGGATTTTTCCAGGCAATATTTGAATCACTTCTTTGTTGCCTCTCTGCCATAATAGCCAGTGGAGAGCTCACCATACAATTTTAGGCAGATGATGATTCTCCATCCTGGAAACATGTCTAGCCCAGCATAGCTGGAACTTCAGCAGCATGTTCTCAATGCTGGTGATCTTCGTTCTTTCAAGGACTTCAATATGGTGGAACCGTTCAAGGAGTCACAATTGGTGTTGGTAAGTGACCCATTATTGAGCCATATAGGAGAGAGGTGAGTATCACCGTTTTATCTAACCTGGCCATGTTGATTCTCATGCAACTGGATGATCATGTTCAGTAACCTTGGAGGACAGCCAAGTAGCACCATGATTTGCCACATTCTTCTTCTGCTGTGTCAAATGCTTTCATCAGTTCAATGAACACTACATACAGCCCCTTGTTTTGCTCCTGACACTTCTGCAGCTACAAGAGAACAAACACCATGTCTGTTGTGCTCCTGTTGGTTCGGAAGACACACTGACTCTCTGGAAGGTGTTCTTCCACACCTTTCAAAGAGTCAGTGCAGCTTCAGAATCTCTTATATACTTTATTTGAATATTTCATATCAGTTACATTTCAAGATGTTTATTATTACATGATTTATATTTCATGTTTATTCTTACAATATTTTTTTAATTTGAATGATTCTGTGTCAAATCAACGAGGGTTTGACCATCACCAACAGATTTTTTTTTCAAATTTGGTACACTTATAGAGCTTCATTATACAAATTGAATAGTACCTATTTTACATATCTAGGTCAAAAGGTTCACAAGATATGACTCTTTGACCTTTGCCAAAAAAGGTGCATTTTGGAAAATAGTCAAAGTTTAAATATAAATATCTCTGTTGTTTTTCACCTACAAAGCTAAAATGTATACCAGTTTAAAGTACTTAGATCTAAAAGGTGATCTATTTATTTATTTTTTTTTGTGTAAAGGTCAAATAAGATAATTTTCAAAAATTCACCTTTTTAGCAAAAGCCAAAAGTTATATCTCGAGAACCCTTTGACCTAGTGATGTAAAATAGGTACCAAATTTGAAAAACAATTGTGTTGGTAATTGCCAGGCCCTTATTGATTTAACAGGGAATAACTTTTCTAAATCAAAAACTCTGGAAGATTACAGAACTTGAAACTGATGAATATGTGGAACATTTACAGAAAAATACAACACAACACCTGAACTTACTGAAAAATTAATGGCGACTCATCAATTTGTTTCAATGGTAGTGCATTGGAACAAAAAAACAAAAAAAGATTTTGCTGCAAACTAATGTTGCAAATGCAATACAACAATCAATCATAAAGCTGAGAACCTCCACATACAGTGTATTCTCCAGACATTTCATCTTCAAACTATCATTTCCTTCTCTCCACACAAAACTCCTTGTCAGTTCCAACAATTTCTAGACATTGTAATAGTCCTTGAGGAATTCATTGAATCAAAAAAGAATTTACTTGAAAGGTGGTGTAAGGTCACAGAGAACCAGAAAAAATACTTTGATGGCTGAATCATGAAGTATGTATTTATA
The DNA here is from genome assembly GCA_963932145.1 of Acanthosepion lycidas. NCBI lineage: Eukaryota > Metazoa > Mollusca > Cephalopoda > Sepiida > Sepiidae > Acanthosepion > Acanthosepion lycidas. The sequence continues at coordinate 74,908,778 of OZ010593.1, read as the reverse complement.
TGAATAAAAGATTTTTACCAAACCAATACTAGAAACTTATCAACCTAATAATTAAGATGAAAATGGATCAGTAAGACATTGTCTAATACACATTATGGCTTAGCTTTGATTTATTCTGACAACAAATCTTTGTTTCCAAAGCAAAAACCTATTTTGTATTCCTCAATATACAATTCTTTTATCTTACATAATTAAAATATTCATACCAAAACTTTATCACAGCTTCTTTGGTATTTTTAAAAAGATATTTCTCTAGTTTTATAATCAAGGTTTTTATTATCCAATAAGCATGCAATAATAAATTTTATCTGATGTATAACAACAGAGATAAAATCTGAGGCCTTTAGTTTTCTATTCTTGTACTTTAGCTGCTAAGCAATCCTAATATGTTCACTTTATCCCATAAACAAAAAAAAAAAAAAAAAAAAAATGGTAAACCAAAAATAGTATCTTTCAAACTTTTCCACCTGAAAAAAATAATTTATCCTAACAAAAACAGATTTTCAAAAATTTTCAATCTAAATTTGTAAAGGTTATTACCCCTGTTGATGCTTGATGACTATAAAATTCAATATTAGACCTGAATTCTTAATAAACATTAATGAAAAAAAAAAAAAAAAAAAAAAAAAAAAAAGGAAAAATGAGATTAAATCAAATAAAAAAATAAAATGATTTGCTATTTTGTCAAATTAAGCTGTAAGTTCATAATGCATAAATATATATAAATAGCACTTATGCTAGACAAGCAATAATTATTATTGCAGTCTTATAAGTTAAAAGTAAGTTTAATCTTCACTGAATGGATGAGAAAGGTAGCTCAATTTAATTGAAACCAATCAAATTAAAAGTGTAAACCCTAAAGGAATGTCTTTGTGAATGTAAATATACAAAAAAATAAAATAATTTAGTATTTGGATGTTTGTTGTAACTTATGTAGAAAGATAAAACAAAAGATGAAAAGCTTTTTCTAAGTAGTAAGAAAAATACAATAAGCTAACAAGATGTGTATAAAAAAGCACTTATTGAAGCAACTGCAGAGAGAAAAGTAGGAAACACTAAACATTATATTTTCAATATTAATTGCTTATTCATTGTGATATATTTACAGGTTATGAAATTAGTTTACTACCGACTTCATTATATACAAGTAGATATCAAACTGGTTTCATAACTTTTAAATATCCAAAGGTTTTTGCACAAACTTTAGTTTTCTTCATAGGAAATGTTATACATGCAAGCTGGTCAACCTAAAAAGCTGTTGACAAAATAGTTACCAAAAAATTGAAAACTAGTTTCTAGATTTTTAAAGAGTATAGAGATACTAATAATTCTATCTATCTATATATATATATATATATATATATATTTTTTTTTTTATTATATATATATTTTTGAGCATCCCAATATTACAACTTCAAAAAATATTGTGGATAATAAATACTAAAATTAAAATACAAGAAAAAAAAGCCAAAAAATTATTTGATCTAGCCAGTATAAAAAAAAAAAAAATTATTTTAAATATCAAATCTTAGAAACAATTAAGATACATCTGAAGATGCAAAAAGTTCATTTAAAATGGATTATTTTTATCCTCCTCCTTATTTATCTAAAATCTAAAGTGCTTAAAGATTTTAATCAAACATTTGCAAAAGAGGTTCTGTTTGTGTTTTATTGTAAAACTCCTTTATGAAAATGGTTTTAAAAATGAACCAAAAGACATGTTCAGTAGATTTTTATTTTTTTTAAACCATTAAAAAAAAAAAAAAAAAAACATCAAAAGATCTTTAAAAGCATATTTTGTTGTTTTTTTTTTTCTAAATACACATTTAAATTAAAAATGAATACACACAAATTCAGAGTACAAAAAGATTATAAAATTAAAAGTCACCTAGAAAAAGGTTAATCAGTGGTATCATAATAAAAACATTTTTAAACAAAGCTATAACAATTTAGTTATGTATTTAAATTTTGAAGTAAAATTTTAAGAAAAAAAAAAAAAAAAAAAAAAGCATCAGCTGAGATATAAGAAATATTTTTAAATGCAAATTATTTAACAGATTATATCATTTCTTTACAAAAAATAAAAGTAGCTTCACAAAAGGTTAAATGCATAAAATTCAAAAGATTTTTTTTACTAACTGTTCACCCAATACAAGACCCAAGAGTTTCTCAAAGTAGAGAGTTACTGAATGAAGTGGTTGTATGAGCATAAAAGGAGTTTATGAGGATATGTAGAAAAGATAATGGTGAGTTAACCCTGAACTTGAAGAGGTTAAGGATGTAGTGATTGGGAAGCATCTTCTCAGGAGTGTTTCAGAAGTAACTGTTCAAATAGAACTTCCTTTTTACTAATGGAATACAAAGAGAATAGGAATGATTCATCCCAGTGTATGTACCATAGGGGGTCTTAACTGTGAAGGTCAGGATTGGTAGAACTAAGGAATGTAGCTCATCTGAACATTTGCCATGGAAATAGCAATAGAGTAGCAGGAAACTTGCAACATTTCATCTGTGAGAAAGGTGTTAATAACAAAAAGAAATTCATTTGAAAATACAAAAAAAAAAAATTTACTTTCATATTCCACTGACACCAATACAGTTTTAATATAGGTAATTTGATTTATAAGCTGTTTTTTAAAGTAAATTATTCTTGTTAAAAAATGTCATACATTCAAATTAACAGGCATGTGATAATGTTTCCTTTATTTAATAGCAAAAATAATTTCAATATGAAGAAATTATTTTTTTTTAAATGACAAAAATCAAATCAAATTAAAATAATGCAGGTTAAAAAAGTGCCTATGAAATGTATATTAAGCTATTTTTATTTATACCTGTAATAAAAATTACTGCATCTTTTCAGGTTATTACATGCCCCTGAACAACTTTAAATTTAGAATTAATACTACTACTTTAGAGAAATGTTTAATTTCTGCTAACTAGATATTATTTACATATTAATAGTGTAAATTACTTTTGTAAGTCAAATATATTAAAATGTCATGCTAAGAGTATTATCAAATTTATACTTAAACATAAAAGATAACAGTGATAAGTATAAGGATAAGCATTTTTGTAAAATGTTCTTCTCCATATTCATTTTTGTCTTTTTCAAAACTGATTTTATTTAGTTTAATAGAGAAAATTATGAGGTAAGAAATTTATAATTTAAAGCTCAGATCATTATGAATAGTTAAAGTCTGATTTTTAGTCATTAAAATAGATTTTGTGGAGTGGCTCAACCTGAAAACATTTCAGTAGCCTCCTCAGGAAAGCTTTTATTGTAAAGAATGCAATTTTGCTATCTTTTGAAAACCTATAGATTTGATAAAAGCTGTATACTTTCCAACATCTCCACAGAGTTATATAATGAACAGCAAAAATAAGCATTGCATTAGGACTTCTACTTATATAAACAGTTACTGCAGAATAAAGCTTGGGGAACTGGAAAAGAGAAAAAGATATAAAACCTTAATACCTAAAATGAAAAGCATCATGATTATTAGCTAATGCCTATGAGCAAAAAATATTGTTGGCATCTAACTAAATTTCTTTGTTGAGAAATAAAGAATGTAAATATAGATTGCCAAATGAAAAGAGTAAAGTGCAGATTGGGGAAGGTCACATTGAACTTAATCCTTATGAATCAAGTTAACAATTTTTAGGAGGTTTTATATTTTAAAATTAACTTGATCAGTGACATTAATAACTATTCTTGGTTTTGCCATTGTTTCTAGTTTAAGAATATTTTAAGCTGCTTTTTGTTTGATCTTTCAGGTAAATACTCTGAATGACATACTCTATTGCTCACACATTTTTAGATACACATACATATTCAAGTTTGGAAAATAACAAGCAAGTTTTGTCAACACTATTTTTAATCAATTTTTCTTGTTGACAGATTAATTTCCATATCTTTGTGTTAAAATGTGTATAGGAACTGTTTATAGTTCATGTCAGTTCTTGTTAAGGCTAAAAGCTGACTTCAGCCATTATCAAGAATGGAAAAAAATAAAAATTAAATGAAATTCAGAGTCCATGATATCTTTGGGATGATTTTTTTGTTTTGTTGAGTACTTTCAACCATCTGTCATTATCAGGAAATGAATGTTGTCAGGATGGTAGAAAATATTTTGTTAGCTACATCATGATACTTCTTGGAATACAATTCAAACATATACATAATGCACAACGGATTTCATGTGTAAAACAATGAAACCATTTTTACATGTCACTTATACAGTATGTGTATATTTCAACTATGCCCTCCTCACACCCCCATACAAAACAAAATACCAAGATGTAGTAAATAAAATCTTGTCTATCATACTGATAACACTCAGCTCCTGATAATGAGTGAAACAAGTTGAAATTACTTGAACAAAAATAGGAAACTGAACCTTGTAGAGTTTATCCAGTCTTGATTTGGATGTACAAATTATATGAAAATTAGAAAATTACAATATAAAAAAATAAGCAAACAGACCATATTGGTTGAATTGTGTGTGTGTGATATATATATATATATATATATATATATATATATATATATATATAAATAACATGGAGTTCTTTCTATTATGCTGATTTATTCTTGTGTTGTTATTCACAATACAAGATGCAAAAATAATGACTATTTTCAGTAGTTTAAAGATCTAAAATTAAAAACAAATTTTATAACTTTACACTGTCAAAGTTATAGATATCAAGTGTTGATCTTCTCAAGTTGTCCCCTTGATGACTCTTCAATCGAATAGGGGCTATGGGGCTTTTTTTTTTTCTTTATGAGACGCATGTGGAAGACAACAAAGTCAAATAAAATAAGCTCCTTTCATTACATGCCAGAGTTCCTTTAATTTAAGTTGACATTGGTAGCAGAGCACATTGATCAACACAATGGCTTCCAAATTTATTCCTCTGCCTGTTTTAAACACATAAATACAACACTTGGAAATAAAGAAATGCAAGTTTGGGAACTTGCTATGTGCATTGACAAACCTGCCACACACCTATAGTATTTTTATCCCTGGAAGGAAAAGCCAGAGAAGCTGTATTGAAGCTGGACATTACCACATTACATGCCAATGATGGAATAGAAAAATTATATGAAAAGTTAGATATGCTCTTTTTAGAGGACACTAACCAGTCAGCTTTCATGACATATTAGTTTTTCAAACAATATCGATGAGTGAAAGACATGTCAATAGATGAATACCTTATTAACCTCAACCATTATTTTGCAAAGTTAAAGGACCACAAAATACAATTACCAGAGCCAGTACTTGCCCACAGAGCATTAAAAAGTGCCAATTTGACACCCCAAGAATGAGCGACTAGTGAAACCAACCATCAGTGAATTAACACTGTCAGAAATATCCAAACAACTTTAAAAAAAAATTATGCACAGATTTCCGATGCTTTGTCAACAAATACTCCACCAGTTGTAATAAAGGGAGATATAGATTGTGCCTAAAATGAAAACAGTCAGAAGATACTAATGAAATATATTACGGTCACTTTTCAAACTGGCATCCTTCTCGGTTTTCCAGTTGGCAAGGTAACAGAGGCAGAAGAGGACATAAAAACAAAATTCTGCTATCTTCTGGCAGAAATTTGGGCTCATTTGAACCTGAAGGAAATACCACCAAATGCTTCACATGTGGCTGTAAATTCCACTGGAGCTACAATTGTCTGTATGCTGATAGCACCAGTAATAAGAAGGATGAAGTCAAAAGGAGGACTACACATTTGTATCCAGCATCATGCTGATGAGTCAGCAAAAGCAGGAAGATAACAGTCAAACAATTTTGGGTGAGACACTTGGTTCAGCAGTTCTAGACAGTGGTGCTTCGGATACTGTTTGTAGGACTACATAGTATGAATGTTTTACCATTCCTGTCTAACAAAAAAAAAAAAAAAAAAAAAAAAATGTCCAAGAAGGACAGAAAAGTTCGGCAACAGAAAGAAACTAAAATCAGTGTTCACAGCTACTCTACTGTGTCATTACTAGCATTGATGTCAGTATTGTTACTGATGTTGTGGACTTTGATATTCTGCTTTTATTAAGCAAAGATGCCATGAAAAGAGTCAAGATGCCTCAATTTTGAAAATCACAGTGTCACAATGCTTGGAAAAAAAGTTCTACTGTGGTGTACCTTGTCTGTTCACAATCATCCCTATTACAACACCTCCACCAGATTGGGGTAAGTTTATTAATCAAATACTTTTCATTACAGATATTACTAGCAAAAACAAATCTGAAAAAATTAGAATTGCAACAAAATTACATAGACAATTCAACCATCCAAGTTGTAAAAAGTTGTGTTATCTAGTTAAGAATACAGGAATAAAAGACCCTGAATTCATAATTTTACAAAAGAACTTCCTCATTCATGTGAAATATGCATTCACTACAAAAAGGCTGGACCCAGGCCCATTATTGGGTTCTCATTAGGTTCATATTTTAATGAAAGCATGGCTATGGATATAAAAGAAATTAATGGAAAAAAATATTACATCTTATTGATTATGGTATAAGATACAGTGTTGGAGTCAGGATTCCAAGTAAGGAAAGTTCTGACATTCTTAGTTCTATATTCACATACTAGATAAAATATTTTGGCATTCCAGGATCTATCCTCACTGACAATGGCAGAGAATTCAATAACCAATCATTCAGAGACATGGTACAGAACTTGACTATTGTAATATGCACTATTGCTGCTGAAAGTTCATGGAGCAATGGTTTTGAATGAATGACAGTGGGATACTAGGAGAAATGGTGAAGAAAAATATTGAAGACAAAAGTTATAGTTTTGATGTAGCACTTGCATAGGCATTAAGTGCCAAAAATACACTTCAGTGTGCATGGTTATAGTCTTAACCAACTTGCTTTTGGCAAGAATCCCAACTTGCCTTCTTTTTTAAATACCAAAACTCCCAGCATTAGAAGGTATTTCTACTAGTGAAGTTGTTGCAATGCATACTGTGAGGAAACATTTCATAGCATGTGAGTCTTCAGAAAAACTAAGAAGTGCACTTCATCATCAAGTTCAAACAAATACAATGCAAATCATACAAAAATAGATAATATCAATACTGTTCTCTATAAAAGAAATGTATGTGATAGATGGCTTGATCCAGAAACTCTCATAGGGTGGGAGCATAAGCAGGTACTCATTAAACATGGCAATACTTATGTGAGAGTGCATTCATCCTATTTAGTCTGTTACTCTGAAGTTCTAAAGATGGCACAATAATGTAACAGATGGCCAAACCCTTACAAAAACGACCTGATAAAACACCAAAGTATCAATTTTTGAAGAGAATGATACAGATGAAGAAAGCCCAAATGAAAATGTTGAACAGCATCAGACTATGACAGCAAGGAAAAGACAAAACTCCATTCTTAAGAAAATTGAGCTGGGACAAACTAGTAAATGCAAGCTTGCCAATGATAATGACTCAAAATGAAGAAAAGTGAATGTCTTAAGTGTTATGGAGTGTGAATTATTTTTTTTTTTTCTCTTCCACAGTATGAATCCGAATACCTCGTCGCCAAGTGTGTTATGGAGTGATTTCACAGTGGAGGCTTGTATTTGTACTAAGTCAGTCCTAAGATAGGTTCGACGTACAAAACGTTAGGAACTTGATATAATAGGTAATGATGCAGAGAAATCTAGTTGTGGTCGCTGATACTTTAGTATCCGACTAACGGTCGTCCGGAATCGACTGACTGACCGACCGACCCACTGAGCAACTCCCTCATTACTCTTACTACTCTTACTTATTATAGGTGGGAGAGTCTATTAACTATAGAATAGGTGTGTTCCACTATAACATTAAGTAAGGCAAGCAAAGCAACAGGCAGAAACAAACACTTAATGAATGTAGTTATGAAACAAGACAAACCCTTTTGGCTGGACTTGGAGCATGGAGTATCAGAATGGCAAGCGAGTTCAAGCAAACAAAAGATGATGAAAACACTTCTTTCAATGAAGAAAATGATTTCCTCCTCAAATCATGACCTGGAAAAGCAAGAAAGGAGCTCCAAATTTGGATTAAAAATAAAGCCTACATACAAATTCCTGACCAAGGTCAACCCAAGATATCCATAAGATGGGTTTATACTTATAAAAGTTTTAATAGTAAACAGATCTGTAAAGCTAGACTTGCAGCTTGAGGCTTCCAGGACAAAGATGTTTGCAATATAAGAAATGATTCTCCCACCTGCTCTAAAGAAGGTCTATGAATAGCAGTGGGAATAATGGCATCTAACTATTGCATGTGTAAATCCATGGACATAAAAACTGCATTTCTACAGAGTAAACAGATTATTTGGCTTATTTGGATCCTCCTAATGAGGCCAATGTACCTCCAGATATATCTGGAAGCTCTCTAAATGTGTATATGTTCTGACTGATGCTTTAAGATCCTGGTATCTGACACTCAAAAATGAATTAATTAAATAAAGAGAATGTGTTTCAAAATATGACCAGACAATATTTACATGACATTTTGGAAACAAATTGCACAGTATAATTGCTGACCATGTTGATAATTTCTGCTTTCAGACCAGAGTTATAGACAAAATTCACCATCTATTTGAATTCAAATCTGAAGAAATCGCCAAATTCCAATATATAGGATTAAACAAAAGAAAATGGAGATAATATCGAACTAGGATAAAATGAATATGTAAGAAAATTAAAATATATCCCAGTATAAATAGGCAAAAATTTGAAAGACACTGTATCCACAACAGAAGTAACAGAGACATGTCAGCTGATTGGTTAACTTAATTGGCTAGCCACCCAGTCCAGGACTGATCTAAGTTATGATGTTACTGCATTAAGTTCTGCATTAAAACAAAAAAGTGTAGCATGTATAAAACAAGCAAACAGAGTAGTCCAGAAAGCAAAAAAGAAAAAAATCCCAGATAGACATTTCAGATTTAGGAAACCTAGAACAGTTAAAATATTATTGCCTATAGTGATGCTTCTTTTGCCAATTTGACTGATGGTGGATCACAAGGAGGGTATATACTCTTTTTGGTAGGAAGTACCAATAGATATATGCTCACTGATTGGCAATCAAAACATTAGAAGAGTCATCCAAAGTACTCTAGCAGCTAACTAGCTAGCTAACTACTCTAGCTAGCCATGGTTGATACAGCAGAAGTATATCTTTTTTATAAGAAATTTTTATTAGAACTGTTGCAACTTGAAGATAATAATAAAAATATACAACTAATATGCAAAACTGACAATTCGTGTCTCTATGATGTGGTACATTCATTAGTAAAATATTTTGGATAAGACACTACACATAGAAATGGCTATTTTGAAAGAAATGATGTATAGAAAAGAAATTGCTGAATTGCCTTGGATACCAAAGAAATATAACGATTTGAGATTCTTGGGTATCAGAACCTAAGGAATGCTTTAATATACATACACACACAAAAAAAAAAAAAAGAAAAAAAAAAAGAAAGAAAAGAACTGTTAATCTTCACAAGTTGTCTCCCTTGGTAACACTTAACCAAAAAGGGGCTGAGGGGCTTTTTATCTTTATGAGATGCACATGGAGATGACAGTCAAATAAAACATTCTCCTTCCATTACATGTCCGAGTTCCTTTAAGTTTACATCAACTTCTTTGTTCTAGCCATTATTCTAAAAAATGAAAGGATAGTTTTATATATAGAAAAAAGTGTCTTGTATATGAATGAAAATACAAGCATATCAGAATGTATTTTCAACATTTTTGACATTATTGTTAAACTAAATTAAATACACTATGAAAATGTAATTATCAACTGCCTGCTCAAACCCTAATGTTGAAGTGAGAGAGAGAACCTGTTATCACATATTACACCCGTCTGTCTACATTATCCTTTCATCTGAGACAAACTTATTAAAAACAAGGCTTTAATACTTTTCATTTCTTATACTCAAAAATGGTTAAAATGGTTTTGTATAAAAATAATGATTGCATTCCTATTCACACAATTTAACATTCATGCCCATAGACATAACAGATAAAACCTTTATATACAAATATCATTTATATATTGTACTGACTAAAGTCAATTAAATGCAGATAAAAATAAATTTTGATTCAAGATTTAAAACAAAAAGGTACAAAGTTTGCTTACCCTCACTCCCTTCTACTTTAATATTCCTCAAACCTTTTATATATCAATAATATTCAAGCTCAGAAATTTAGTTACAACCAAAAATTCAATATAACTGCTTAAAGATGACTCGAAAGAATTTCAGAATAATTTGTTTTTAATATGAGTAATAATATTACTCTATATTGTGATAAGTTAAATCAGTTCTCTTATAATTCCATGTTTGATCTATCATTTTTAGGATGCTTATGTCATATTATAAACATTATTCTTTCTTTTAACACTGGGTAGAAAAAAAAATATACACAGAAAATATTAAGGTTTCTAAAAGATTAATTTTTCAAAGTAGCTTTTAATAAAATATAGCAATATAACCACAATAATAATTAATACTTCTAAGAATTAAGCTATATTCTATTGAAATTAAATATGGCTGAAATGTCCTAATGAATGCATCATCCTACATAATTCCTTATTTGCTTATAAATGGTTCACGTAATGACTTGAAGCAATCAACATAAATTTAATTAAGAATGAATACTTTTCTTTCTCTTTTCAGTTATTCATTTTCTCTAAGCCCTCAAGATCAATACATTCTCTTATGATATTCTGTTTTAAAATTCAGTCCATGCTAAGTTGGTCACTTTGAGAATTACAAGCCTGCAGAACTCATTGTGAAAATTTGTTCTATCATCACCTTTAGACTCAGAATGTCTCACATATCTTTTTACCAAAAAATGTGTCTTAACAAAAATAAATTCATTTCAAAACTTGGCAAAATGGAACTCCTTCCCACAGCAGTCAGTTTAGTTATTTTTAAGACCTACAATAAGCAAAGAACATCAAGTGGTGACAAGAAATCTGATTTAGAGACAGTTTATAGTCTGTTTTACAGAATTTAAATGGAGCTAATTATCACTGTCAACTCACTAAACAGTCCAGCAAAATAATAGATTCAGAAGCAAGCCTATTGCTAATGTGATAACCTGTGTCATGGGATTTTTGTCATTTTTCTAGCAAACTACTTATTGTTAAACAAGTGTTGTTTCTTACTACTTCTCATTCAGATTATAGATTTATGAACTTTTCTAGCACTAACAAGTAGATTATTTTTACATAAAGGAGGGAAAATTATCAGATTATATTAAAAGAAAAACACTCCAAAACAATACATCCAGATTCCTCTTGTTTTGTCATTATTTAAGAAAGTGTTTACAAATTTAAGGCATTGGTAATAAAAATCATTGTTGACATTTTTTAATAGAACTTGTAAATTTCAGTGTTTTACTTATTGTTATTTTACAGGTAGCAAACAGTTTTGTTGCACCTTCTAGACAATGAAAGTATTCCTTCCAAATTTCAGTTAAAGAATAAGCAAAAAAAATAAGACAGCTACATTAAAGCAAAGATGGATCCTTTCCATTTCCGATTACTTATTGGTTATACTGAATTATGTTTAACAAAGATGGGCTTTACTTGACAGATTTCTCCATACAGTGGAACTGCTTCTGAATATTCTTCTGATGTTGTATAAACTGCAGATCTGAATCTCTCCCAATGAGCCCCTAACATAAGGTAGACAGACTGTGGCAATTTTCTTGTCATCCACATCACCCCTTCTGTTCCACTGGTAGCGACTGATGTAACACGGAGAA